>CM037642.1:15525269-15946407 GCA_015227895.2 Colaptes auratus
GGGAGCTGGGGTTGCTTAGCCGGAGAAGGAGAGACCTCATTGCTCTCTACAACAACCTGAAAGGAGGTTGTAGCCAGGTGGGGGTTGGTCTCTTCTCCCAGGCAAGCAGCGCCAGAACAAGAGGACACAGTCTCAAGCTGCACCAGAGGAGGTTTAGGCTGGTTGTTAGGAAGAAGTTCTTCATGGAAAGAGAGCTTGGCCCTGGAATGTGCTGCCCAGGAGTGTGGGGAGTCCCCATCCCTGGAGGTGTTCAGGAGGAGACTGGATGGGGTGCTTGGTGCCATGGTTGAGTCGATTAGATGGTGTTGGGTGAGAGGTTGGACTCAGTGATCTCAAAGGTCTTTTCCAGCCTGGTTAATTTTATCCTGTGCTATTCTTCAGCAGTGTGAGAGCCAGAGCATGTGGGTCCAGCTCCTGAACAAAAAAAAATGCCCAGGTTCCATGCTCAGCTGTGTATTTTCAACTCTGGTTTGGTTTTGGTTTGTGGCTTGTTTTTGCTGTGCTTGTAACTAAATTCTTACCAGTAAAGGCAGCTTGGGGTGGTGGACAAAACCCCTATCTTTGGTTTCATTTTCTACAACTGAAACCCACTAACTGTGCTGCCACAATGGCTTAGATTAAGAGGACTTCCCTTGTAGTGGGTTCTGCTGCTCTTTTCCCTCTTCTTTAATACCTTTTCTCTACCAGGGGAGAAGATCACTTTCACCCCAAAGCCTCTTACTGATTCTCCTGCTGTCTGATTTTTTCCTTTGCATTTCAAGTAGAGTCTCTGAATCCATATTATTTAGATCAGGGGGGTTACATTTACATTGTTTATATGTATTTTCCAAGAGTTCCTTGCATTTGTTCCTTTAGCTATCTTCTACTTATTTTTTACCTTATAGTTTCATAGTTTCAGTTAGGGTTGGAAGGGACCACAAGGATCATCTAGTTCCAACCCCCCTGCCATGGGCAGGGACACCCCACACTAGATCAGGCTGGCCAGAGCCTCATCCAGCCTGGGCTTAAACACCTCCAGGGACAGGGCCTGAACCACCTCCCTGGACAACCCATTCCAGGGCCTCACCACTCTCATGGGGAAGAACTTCCTCCTCACCTCCAGCCTGAATCTCCCCACCTCCAGCTTCATTCCATTCCCCCTAGTCCTATCACTCCCTGATAGCCTGAGAAGTCCCTCCCCAGCCTTCTTGTAGCCCCCTTCAGATACTGGAAAGCCACAATGAGGTCACCTGGGAGCCTTCTCTTCTCCAGACTGCAGCACATCCACTTTCTTCTCATTGCCCCTCTCACTCAAAACCCTGCACATGCTTGCTGGGTTTGGCACTGTTGTCACATTTTCCCTTGCTTCTGGCTTGCCTTGCACACCTGCAATTGAGGCATTTTTAGTTCTGAACCTTCCTGCTTCGCTTTTCAAAGCAGCTTGCTTGCTCTCAGCCCTTGGAGACTCTTCTTGGTGAAGCTGCAATGCCCACATGTTCTTGTGTGGCCTGCATTTTGCAGGTGGGGTGTGTTATTGATGTGTTTAAAATGGTTTTTGAAGGCCTTGTTTTTTTTTTCCCCACTATTAATGAATGTTTGGTCTGGGTTTTTTAATTAGATTTTCTGCCTTTTTTTTTTAATAGAATCACAGAATTGCTTTGGTTGGAAAAGACCTCTAAGATCATGGAGTTGAGCTGTCAACCTCAGACCACCATGGCCATTAAACCATGTCCCAGAGTGTTCCAGACTCCACCACCTCCCTGGGCAGCCTGTTCCAATCCCTGGCCACTCTTGCAGGAACAAATTTTTCCTCATATCCAACCTGACCCTCCCCTGGCACAATTTCAGGCCATTCCCTCTCATTCTACCACCTGATACTAGGGAGAAGAGACCAACCCCCACCTCGCTCCAGCCTCCTCTCAGGGAGCTGTAGAGCAAGGAGGGCTCCCCTCAGCCTCCTTTTCTCCAGACTAAACAAGCCCAGCTGCCTCAGCTGCTCCTCATATGTGCATCCCTGAAATAGTCTCATCAGTTGACATTTCTTTCAGTCCTCTCATACCTTGTGCTTGGGGCTGCTTGCTCCAAGTATTTCTTGTGTGCTGCTTTGTCAGAAGCAGACTCAGGCTGTCCTTTGGATTTCACAGTATACTCTATATATGAATAATTTTACTATATGAATAATTTACTATTATTTTCTCCCTTGTCTGTAAAGCCCCTTGGACTTCTCAAGGTTTTTTCTTTCTCTATTATATTCCTTAATCTCTGGTCAGGCAAATATTCCCATCACTCTGCATTTACACTTTGTTCATCTCCCCTATCCATTGATAAAGTGCCCACATTTATTGCCTTGGCATCCAGCTGCAGCTGAGCCCCACACAGCTGCTCACACACTGCCACTTCCTCTCACCCTGCTGGAGTGGGAAGGAAAATCAGGGAAGAAAAGGCAAAGCCCCTTGGGCTGAGATAAGCAAGTTTAACAGAACAGCACAAAGAAGAAACAACAGAAATAACAAAAATACTAATGAAGGAATATATGAAATGAGTGAAATAAATTGTTGACACTCACCCAGCTATGACACTGGCCAAAAAACCTCCTCACCTGCCCTCACCCTCTATAGCAGGCATGATGTCCATATAGACTGGTAGAATGGTTTGGGTTGGAGGGACCTTAAAGATCATTTAGTTCTAATACCCTCACCATGGCCAGGGCCACTTCTGCTGGACCAGGTGGCTCATGCCTCACCCAAACTGGCCTTGAACACCTCCAGGGAGGGGGCATCCACAACTTCCCTGGTCAACTGTTCCAGTGTCTCAGCACCCTCTATGGAAAGAATTTCTTCCTAAGATCCAGTCTTAATCTGCCCTCTTTCAGCTTTGTTCCCCCTGTCCTTTCATGGGAGTCCTTTCCCAGGATGGTGCAGAATACCCCACTGGCTGTCAGATAGCTCTTGTGAAGAAATGAACTCTGTGCTAGCTGAACCCAGGGCACTAATTTGGGGATGACTTTTGTCTGTTGCAGTACTGAAGGAGTTGGGGTGTTCAGTCTGGAGAGAAGAGAAGGCTCCAAGGTGACCTCATTGTGGCTTTCCAGTATCTGCAGGGGGCCTACAGGAAGGCTGGGAGGGACTGCTCAGGTATCAGGAGTGATAGGACTAGGGGAATGGAATGAAGCTGGAGGTGGGGAGATTCAGGCTGGAGGGGAGGAGGAAGTTCTTCCCCAGGAGAGTGGTGAAGCCCTGGAATGGGTTGTGCAGGGAGGTGGTTGAGGCCCTGTCCCTGGAGGTGTTTAAGCCCAGGCTGGATGAGGCTGTGGCCAGCCTGCTCTAGTGTGGGGTGTCCCTGCCCATGGCAGGGGGGTTGGAACTGGATGATCCTTGTGGTCCCTTCCAGCCCTGACTGATACTATGAGACTGATCTGTGGTAGCCTGGACAGGTCACCTTCATTTCAGGGACCTGCTTCACCCACAAGAATCTGAGCAGAGAACTGCATTTTACAAGCTCTGGCTATTTGCAAGCTGTGTTGCAAGTGGGTGAAAAGCCTGCATACAAATTCAGCACCTTTGGTAAGAATCCTTCTTTTCATTGAAGAAGCTTAACTGGGCAGCTCTGTAGAATTAAACTGCTTTTTGGGTTGTTTGTTGGTTTTTTTTTTTTTCCCCTTTTTTAAATAAATTTTTTTTCCCTTACAGTTATGAAGAAGCCTTAAAAATAGAAATAGATTTCCATGCTGTCACTTCCCCAGACCTGTGTCACTTCAGTCCCTCCCCTCTGCCCTCTTCTTATCATGGTATTATCATGCTGAGACAGTGGAACAGGTTGCCCAGAGAGGTTGTGGGTGCCTCCTCCCTGAAGGTGTTCAAGGCCAGGCTGGATGAGGCCTTGAGCAGCCTGGGCTGGTGGAAGGTGTCCCTGCCAGTGCCAGGGGATTTGGAATTAGATGATCATAGAATAGAATCACAGAATCAACAAAGTTGGAAAAGACCTCAAAGATCAGCAAGTCCAAGCTGTCATCCAACACTTCATGATTACTAGGCCATGGCACCAAGTGCCACATCCAATCCCCTCCTGAACACCTCCAGGGACGGCGACTCCACCACCTCCCTGGGCAGCACAACTCTCTCTGTGAAGAACTTTCTTCTCACCTCCAGCCTAAACCTCCCCCTGGTGCAGCTTGAGACTGTGTCCTCTTGTTCTGGTGCTGGGTGCCTGGGAGAAGAGACCAACCCCCACCTGGCTGCAACTTCCCTTCAGGGAGTTGTAGGCAGCAAGAAGATCTCCCCTGAGCCTCCTCTTCTCCAGGCTAAACAATCCCAGCTCCCTCAGCCTCTCCTTGTAGGCCCCCTCCAACCCAGCCCATTCTGGGTGTCTATGAATGATGTTCCTGAGCCTGCAGTTGGTCCTGTCTAAGGCGCAGTTCTGAGCCTGCAGTTGGTCCTGTCTAAGGTGCAGTTCTGAGCCTGCAGTTGGTCCTGTCTAAGGCGCAGTTCTGAGCCTGCAGTTGGTCCTGTCTAAGGCGCAGTTCTGAGCCTGCAGTTGGTCCTGTCTAAGGGCAGTCTGAGCCTGCAGTTGGTCCTGTCTAAGGTGCAGTTCAGCTCAAGGAAACAGGATGTTTGGTGGGTTTGCTACTTAGAAGTAGCAAGCTGTAATGAAACCTTAACTTGCTTTCATGGGGAGGAGGAAGTTAGGCTGTGCGTTGCAGAAGCTTCTGCATGGCCCCTGGTCCCTTTTTAGTCGGTGTGCATGGAGCTCACTGCCAGGACTGTCTGGACCATTGAGGATGCCCTTTCTGTGTTTTAAGTCACTGTAGCAGGGTTTGCCAGACAGGTGTCTGTTGGCACTTGAACAAATGTCTGCAGCAGAGAGCTGGAGGAAGTTGGTGTGGTCAGTGAACTAACCCTGACCTCGTTTCACTGCCTCTCCCAGCTTGGCTGCGTTGGCACATCTCCAGCAGACTTGGAAGTGTGCTCCAGCAAGCTCTGCCAGGTGATGAGTGTTGGGATGTAGCCTGTCCAGCATCCCTATTAGCACTTTCAAACTTGGTTGAAAGGTACTTGTCAGCTCCTCTTAAGTACTTGGTTTTTTCTCCTCCTGTGGAGAAGGCTGTGAGTGGTGGTTTTGTAATCACTCGGTGCTTTGTGGTGGTGAATTCCCTAACATCGAGAGAAGCTGTTTAGCAAGAGGTATGGTGACAGACCGCTGGGGCTGTGGCTCCGGGGAGCTGTGGTCTGACCACCTTGCCACGCCGCCGGCTGCTGCTCTGCTCTAAGCTGGCTCTGCAGCAGCTTGTGTTAAAGCAGCCTTGGGCTTGGAGGCAACTGGTGCAGCAATTCTGCTGCCTGGGTAGACAGAACAGCTTCAGATCTGTTCTGTTTTTCAGAAAGGTTCTGGGACGTTGGCAATGCTAAGGCTGATCAGGGCGAGAGGAAATAGCCTCCAGGTGATTCTGTGATGCCTCATTCCAGCGAGGCTAAAATGAGAGCAGATCAATGTGCTGCTGCAGGCTTCCACTTTTCTTCTGCCTGCCCCGAGGTTGCTTTGGGCAGGCTCCCAAGTGAGCAGCTGGAATTTCAAGCACAGCGATCTTAGGCACGGCCATGGCCAGCTAAAGGTGGGGTGTTTCTCCGGTGATGTATCCTTTCTGTTGCCTGGGGAAAACCGCAACTTTCAAAAGCTTGTAATCACTAGAGCTCTGCGGGAGGAAGACTGAGAGGAGATCTCATCAGGTTTGTAAATATCTGAAGGGTGGGTGTCCAGGAGAAGGGGCCAGGCTCTTCTCACTGCTGTCCCGTGATAGGACAGGGAGCAGTGGACACAAACTGGAATGCAGGAAGGAACATGAGGAAAAAACCTCTTTCCTGTGAGGGTGAGGAAGCACTGGAACAGGCTGCCCAGGAGGTTGTGGAGTCTTGTGGTAGTTTTAGGCTATGCCTTTAAGATTTGTTTTTTCCCCACAGATCTTGAACAGAAAAGTGGTAAAATGTAAATAAATCACTCCTGGGTGTAAAAAGGGGAATAATGATAGTTCTAGACAATCCCATTGGAAAGGTAAGGGACTTAAGCTAGTCATGTGAGCCATTGCTCTCTCTCTTCTCACTTCCTGGAGCTGGCAGAGACTAACTTGCTTCTGCCTGACCTTGGCTGTGCTGCTTTTGTTGTGGCTGCTATTAACTTCTCTGCTTCTGTCTCTTGTCCCTTTTGTACAGGAGGGTAAGGGGGAGGCAGGGAAGGAGAAGGTGTTGCAGCTCCCCTGGTCCTTGGCCAGGGGCCTCCTTGTGCTGTTTGTTAACTGTAAATACCTGTAAATATTGCATATTTGTGCATGTTCATTGCACTCCAGTGCAGATTGTAGTTTTGCTCGTAAATACGGCTTCCATTTGCTTCCAGCTGAGCTGCTCTGGCAAATTTAATGTTGGGGGATGAAATTTCAACCCACCACAAGTCTCCTTCTCTGGAAGCTTTCGAGCCCCATCTGGACATGTGCCTGTGTGACCTGCCTGAAGTGATCCTGCTTTGGCAGGAGGCTTGGAGTCGGAGCTGTCCGGAGGTCGGTTCCAGCGCCTGCCCTTCTGTGATTTAATGATTGCTGCGGCGTGCAGCCTTTCCACTGACCTGTGGATTGTGTTCAGCAAGCTCTTGCTAATGTTTCTAGGGAGGCCATCATACAGCAGCCACAGATTTTGGTCACATGCTTTTTGTTAAACAAGTAACTTGCTGGAAAACAGAGCAGAAAGATGACCTCTGTGGCTAGAGGGGCTTTGCAGAGGGACCTTGACAGGCTGGACAGATGGGCAGAGTCCAAGGGCAGGAGATTGAGCACATCCCAGTGCCGGGTTCTGCACATTGGCCACAGCAACCCCATGCAGTGCTACAGGCTGGGGTCAGAGTGGCTGAAGAGCAGCCAGGCAGAGAGGGACCTGGGGGTGCTGGTTGATAGTAGGCTGAACATGAGCCTGCAGTGTGCCCAGGCGGCCAAGAGGGCCAAAGGCATCCTGGCCTGTATCAGGAACAGTGTGGCCAGCAGGAGCAGGGAAGTCATTCTGCCCTGTACTCAGCACTGGTTAGGCCACACCTTGAGTCCTGTGTCCAGTTCTGGGCCCCTCAGTTCAGGAAGGATGTTGACCTGCCCAGAGAAGGGCAACGAAGCTGGGAAGGGGTTTGGAACAGAAGCCCTGTGAGGAGAGGCTGAGGGAGCTGGGGGTTGCTTAGCCTGGAGAAGAGGACACTCGGGGGGACCTTATTGCTCTCTCCAACTATCTTAAGGGAAGTTGTAGCCTGGTGGGGGCTGGTCTCTTCTCCCTGGCAAGCAGCACCAGAACAAGAGGACACAGTCTCAGGCTGTGCCAGGGGAGGTTTAGGCTGGATGTTAGGAAGAAGTTCTACACAGAGAGAGTGATTTGCCATTGGAATGGGCTGCCTGGGTTAGGTGGTGGAGTCACCCTCACTGGAGGTGTTCAGGAGGAGACTTGATAGGGTGCTTGGTGCCATGGTTCAGTTGATTAGGTGGTGTTGGATGATAGGTTGGACTTGATGATCTTGAAGGTCTCTTCCAACCTGGTTTATTCTCTTCTATTGCACACGGAAGCGAGATGTAGATTCAGATCCAGGATCTGAGGTTACCCGCTCGGCTTCCCGTTGAAATGACTCCTCTCCCCTGCTTGAAGCCATAGCTGTGACCCCTTGTTCCCCTTCTCCCCACTTTGTTCCCAGCTGCTTGTTTCCATGCTGCAAGGTTGCTGTTTCCTTGCCTGTGCTAGCAGGGCTGTGAGGTTGCATTGTAATGCAGAGATGATCTTGAGGTGTGGCGGGGTTGCTCCCAAAGCCGATGTCCTATGGCGCGGTGCCAGTACTCAGGAAGGAAGAAATCTGCCCTTCGTGGGGGAAATAGGCCCTCACAGGCCTGCCCTTGTGCTCTTCTGTATTTCCCTGAGATGGAAAGACAAAGCTGAATTAGAGGAAATGGCTGGGGCTTCTACAGACTGGAGAAGCTGGGCTGGGAAGGCAGAGGCCTTCCTGAAACTGGAGAGAAACCATCCGAGGGCCAGGCCAGCAGCAGAATTTTCCTTGCTGTCCAATCTGGCTGCTGCCAGATGGGAATGCCTGGAACAGGCTGAGAGGACCATGGTAACTGGCAGGGTCTGGAGGAAGGTTGGGTAGCAGTTGTGTAAAGTCAGCTGGGATTTTGTTTTACTTTCCTATGCTCTCTGTGCAGACAAAAGGCTTTGCTTCTGGTTGGGGCAACTGATCTCTGCGTGGCTTGCAGTGGAGCATGAGAGAGGCTAATGGCTGTGTGAGCCAGCAGCATGCACAGCATACTGGGACAGGCTGTCTGGGCAGATGCTTCCTCAGGAGAGGCTTCTTGGCAATGTGCTTATTATCTGGAAATGAGCTTGTGTGACAGGAGATACCAAGAGGCTGTGGCAGAGTCTCACATCCTGTTGTGGTTGGTGCTGCACCCTGGGCTGTTACACAGCATGGCTGCTCTGTGGAGGCTTTTACTCCGTGGGTTGGATGGATGTGGGTGTAGGGGAAGCAGAGGTGAATGGATTCATCCAACAGGTAAAAAGTGGCAGAGATGGATTAAAATCTCACCTCTCTGCCCAGAACCAGGTCTGAATTCCAAATTCCTTCTGTAAAAGCAGTGAAGTCTGAGTGGAGCATTGCCTGGGGATGTGGTTATGTCACCGTGGCTCTCCTGTGCATATGGTGGGACAACAGCAGTTGTTTGCTGTGGTTTGCCCTCAATTAATTTTCTGCCTAGGGGGGTTGCAGAGTGTCCTTTGCTGGGGACTTTCAAGACCCATCTGGATGTGTTCTGTGTGACCTGCCCTAGGTGATCAGACTTGATGTTCTCTGGAGGCCTCTTTCAAGCCCTACCATTCTGTGACTCTATGATTCTACCCTCCCCACCCCCCCCAGTGGCTGGGTATTGTGAGTAACACAGCAAATGAGTAGCAGCCTCATGCAGGAAACTGCTAAGAAAATACCCAATGTCTGTCCAACTCTCTGAGCTTCTGCTCTGTTTGCCTGATTTTGGTCTGACTTGGCAAGGGCCACTGTCTCAAAGAACCACGTTCCAAAGAAATCAGTGGTTAGAGGGAGGTTGGAGGTCATGGAATGGCAGAATGCCAGAATGGAAGGGACCCTAAGGATCATCTGGTCCAACCTTTCTAGGGAAAATTATAGTTGGAATGGGATAGCCCAGCACCCTGTCAAGCTGAGTCTTAACACTGTCCAATGTAGGAGAATTCACTGCTTCCCTTGGGAGATGATTCCAACATCTAACTGTTCTCATGGGGAAACATGTTCTTCTGGAGTCCAGTCAGAACCCCCTCAGGAGTAACTTTTACCCATTACCACTTGTCTTTTCCATGGGATCCTTGTAAAAAGGGTCTTACTAGATCCCCTGTGATGGAGAACTTGACTCTCTTCCAAACTTGACACCCAGGTTGATGTGCCTGGGTACATTGCAGGGGTAACTCCAGGCGCCTTCAAGGTTTGCTGTCTTTTTCCAGAGGGGCTGCATTTGAGTGTTGAGAGAGGAAGTGAAGAAGAGGAGACAGCCTGGAAAGAGCTGATGTAAGCACAAGACAGGAGGTGGGAGAGAATGGTGCATTCTCAGGCTAAGCTGTTTCATGACTAGCAGTAGTTTGAGCAATGTGTGAGCAGTGATCCTTCCAGCAATGCATCAGTGAGGATATTGAATGTGAGTGGAAGCAGGTTGGTGTGGGAATGGTTTCAAGGAACCTGCTCCATTCTTTCTTTGTGCAGGAAGGTGTGCTCACTCCATAGGTACAGAGGTAAATGTGCCTTGAAACCAGGGAGGTGAGAAGTGTCTGACATGAGTAAGGAGGTAAAATTAGCAACTCTGAACACACCTCTTAAGCAATGGGAGGAGGAAAGGTTTAACAGCCACCCCCTTGCCTTAGAGCTTCTGCCTACTCACAGCCTAATCAAGGGGAGGGAAAGGGAAATCTCTTAACCTTATTATGGTTTCTTAACTACAGTAAGCAATGCAGTTACTGTCATCCCTTAATCCTGACACCACCAGACCCAAATGAGACCAGAGGAGTCTTGATTTCATACCCCTGCAGGCAGGGATGTGAGGTGTGAGGGAAGTCACCAAACCTCTCTGTGCTCTGACCGCTACCTGGAGAAGCTGTAAGGAAATTTCACACTGGCCACTTGGAGTTTGTCCAAGGATTGTGAGGACAGTTGGCCCCCAAGTTTGAATCCTGTCCACCTGTCCAGGTGAGGAATGACTGCCTGGCTGCTGCTGGGGCCTCCAGCCTCTCTTTTAAGGGGCCTGGACACTTCATGTATCTAAGTGTCTTTGGGGGGATGTTCTAAGCTTGATAGTTCCTCCCTCTGGAGAAGAGTAACACTGAAAAACATTCCAAAGACCTGTGGCCATGGTGATTTCTCCTCTGGGTGGCTAGCAGAGCTGTGAAATGGGTATGAAACTGGCCCACAGACTGCGACAGGGTTGTGCTGTGCTAGGGGAGTGGGCTTTGGGTGAGATGCAGACAAGACAAATGATGGCTGATGGGGTAGCAGAAGTGGTCAACACCCCAGCTAAGCACTGCTGTGAGCAAAAGGCAGAGCTGTTAGTTATTGGCCTCCAGAAGATCTTACACTGTGCTCTGAAAAATGAGGAGGCACTGGTGTCTAGCCCAGATTGTCATGGAAGCCACTTCTGTTGACATGGATATGAATAGATTTGGGGTCCCAGGTGACAAGAGATTAATAACTTTGCTTAATTACAACCTTGTTTTTTTTCCCTGATACTCTGAGAGCAAATTACTTTTCAAGGAGAATTGGCTGTGAGATGTGCAGGGTGTCAGAACTCTCTTTGGGAAGAAGGCAGAATTAAGTAGATCAAGGTTTAAAATCCAGGGTAGCTTTGTGTGAGAGAAGCTCCTTGGTCTCTGCCTTCAGGGTAGATTGTGATTACAACCCAAGCTTTCTGTTGAGGTTAGAATTGTTCAGTGCAGATCTCTTCCAGGGTGATTACAGCCAAGTCTCAAAGTTCTTGAAGTACTTTTTGAGTGTCAAGTTCTGGGGGCCCCAGCGCAAGAAGGACATGGAACTGTTGGAGCAGGTCCAGAGGAGGACCACAAAGATAATCAGAGGGCAGGAGCACCTCCACTATGGGGACAAGCTGTGAGAGTTGGGGCTCCCAGGGAGACCTTACAGCAGCCTTCAAGTGCCTGAAGGAGGCCTACAATAAATCTGGGGAGGGACTTTTGACAAGGGCTTGTAGTGATAGGATGAGAGGGAATGGCTTTGAGCTGGAAGAAGGGAGATTTAGATTGGAGATGAGGAAGGAATTCTTTCCAGTGGGGGTGGTGAGACACTGGAAGAGGTTGCCCCTTCCCTCGAGGTGTTCGAGGCCAGGTTGCACAGAGCCTTGAGCAACCAGGTCTCGTGGAAGGTGTTCCTGCCCATAGCAAGGGGTTGGAGCTAGATGGTCTCTAAGGTCTCTTCCAACCCAAACACTTCTGTCGTTCTGTGACTTTGGTTTTGACACACCATCTTAAGATTCACAGCCTGAAACACAAGGCCTTCTTGCTGGTGCTGAGTTTCACCACACTCCTTCAAGTAACATTCAGATCCCCGACGGAGAACTGACTTGGAGCACATTGACCTGAGCTGGATGCTTCCTTTCCTCTGAGGGCAGAAATCTTGCTCTTCCATGTGGAAACACCCAAGAGCAAAACTCTTGGAAGTTACCTGGGGTGTTTCTTTCTTGCCCATCGTTCTTTCCCACCCTCACAGAATGTGGCAGGTGCTTTCTGTGGCATTGGCAGTAGGAGGGTTCCTGTAAAGCTCCCTGATTCTTAAGGTAGGCTTTGGTTTCCTTTTACTTTGTCTGTTGAGGTTAATGCTTTTGGCAGCTGTCACCCTCTGAATACCAAGACTGGCAGCTTTGCTTTCCTTAGGGGTGAAGATCTTATTTTGAAGCTGTAAGCAGATGTTGCTCTCAAGGAAGGTGTCTAATAAAATCATAGAGTCATTTTGGTTGGGAAAGATCTCTAAGGTCATTGAGTCCAACCATCAACCTAAGACCACCACGGCCATTAAACCATGTCTCAAAGTGCCATGGCCACACGATTCTTGACCACCTCCAGGGGCAGTGACTCCCCCACCTCCCTGGGCAGCCTGACCACCTTCCTGACCACTCTTGCAGGGAATAAATTTTTCCTTCTATCCAACCTGACCTCCTCTGGCACAATTTCAGTCCATTTCCCATCAGGACAAGTCATAGAATTTCAGGGGCTGGAAGGGACCTCTAAGGATCATCTAGTCCAACCCCCCTGCCAGAGCAGGATCAGTGGGTGAGATGCTGCTCAAGCACACGTTTCATAATCAGATCTGTCTCTACGCTGTGAAGTGTTGGGCTACACCCAGGGGTAAAAGTGAATATATAATCATGCTCCTGACTGCAGACAGCTCCTGAAGCCCCAGCTCCAGAGCATAACAAAACATGCTGAGTGTTAAGTTGTTCTTCAAGCAGCTGCTGTACTGCAGATGAGAAAGCTGGGCTATGAGATGTGTGGTTGAGTTTTTCCCCTGTCCTTTGGGATGCATTTCAAGCTGTTTCTCAATGGCTGTTGGCAGACTTCCAGCCTCTTGCTGCCTTCCTAAATCACCTGGAGTGTGAGTAGTTTAGCAACACATGGGAATTACAGCGAGCATAAGGCAGTGTGACCTCGGTTCAAGAGAGACACTGCTGAGCCCTGGGAGCACGGGGCTGCCTGGAAGTGCTACTTGGGGAGATTGGTTAGTAGGAATTTGAGTGCAAATCCAGCACTAACTCCCAGCAGCTGTTGACAGCTGTAGCAGGGCGTGGGCTAGGAGCAAGCTGGTAGGAGTTGTTTTCTCTCTTCTGAGTTTTATCACCAAGCTAAAGGAGAATGGAGAAATGTGATAAGAAGGTGGCCCCTCGTGACGAGAAAGGGTTTGAGTTTCTGGAGCGTGTCTAGAGAAGGGCAACTAAGCTGGTGAAGGATCTAGAGAACAGGTCTGGGGAGGGGCAGCTGAGGGAACTACAGCTGTGTAGTCTGGAGAAGAGGAGGCTGAGAGGAGACCTCATTGCTCCCTACAACTCGCTTAAAGGAGGTTGTAGAGAGGTGGGGGTCAGTCTCTTCTCAGTATCAGGTGACAGAGCACTGAATCAATTCTATTACTCTGTGATTCTAAGCTGCCCCTTCCTAGAACAGCATTGCCTGGTGGGACCCCCTAAAGCTAGCAGCAGCTGTGCTGGAGGGCAAGAAGAGAGTGTGATGAACGTTCTCTCTGAAACATGGCTGCTGGAAGGATACTTTCATTTGTATTCATTTATTTCTTCATTCCTTCTAACTTCCCTCTTCCGCTATATGTACCTGGGGGGGATTAGTCAGTGTGGTTTTGGTAGGGAGAAGACAGTCTGCTTGCTTTCCAGCCTTTTCTGAGGATGAGGCAGTGGTACTGCTAGGGATGAACACCCCTGACCTTGACTCTCCCTGCTGAGAAGCCTTCTCTTCCGGTGCACTTGAATCACAGAATCACCAAGGTTGGAAGAGACCTCAAAGATCATCGAGTCCAACCTGTCACCTAAGACCTCAGGACTAAACCATGGCACCAAGTGCCACATCCAATCCCCTCTTGAACACCTCCAGGGACGGTGACTCCACCACCTCCCTGGGCAGCACATCCCAATGGCGAATGACTCTCTCGGTGAAGAACTTTCTCCTCACCTCCAGCCTAAACTTCCCCTGGTGCAGCTTGAGACTGTGTCCTCTTGTTCTGGTGCTGGTTGCTTGAGAGAAGAGACCAACTCCCTCCTGGCTACAACCTCCCTTCAGGTAGTTGTAGAGAGCAATGAGGTCTGCCCTGAGCCTCCTCTTCTCCAGGCTAAGCAACCCCAGCTCCCTCAGCCTCTCCTCACAGGGCTGTGCTCAAGGCCTCTCCCCAGCCTTGTTGCCCTTCTCTGGACACGTTCAAGTCTCTCAATGTCCTTCTTAAACTGAGGAGCCCAGAACTGGACACAGGACTCAAGGTGTGGCCTAACCAGTGCTGAGTACAGGGGCACAATGACCTCCCTGCTCCTGCTGGCCACACTGTTCTTTCTCTTCATTTCCGGAAGAGATGTGAAGGAAGGTGCTGTCATCTGCTAGAGCTGGTGCTTGGCTGCCCTGCTTTTGGGCAGAGCAGGGGGCAGAGTCTTTCAATTTTTTTATTTTTAGAAAGAAAAAAAAAAGAAAAAGAAAAAGCAGCTTTTCTGAGGCAGAGTCCTACCACTTCCTCTCACTTCCTTCTCCCTGGGCATATGGAGAAAGGCAGAGCTGTCTGCTGCCCTTCTGGAAGTTGCCTGAGAGTTTGGCTGAAAGTTAGGCTCGAGGTGAGGAGGAAGTTCTTCCCAGAGAGAGTTGTTAGCCATTGGAATGTGCTGCCCAGGGAGGTGGTGGAGTCCCCATCCCTGGAGGTGGTCAAGAGGGGATTGGATGTGGCAGTTGGTGCCTTGGTTTAGTCCTGAGGTCTGTGGTGACAGGTTGGACTTGATGATCTTTGAGGTCTCTTCCAACCTGATTGATTCTATGATGTGAATCAGGTCCCACTGCTGCTCTGATGCCCCTTGCAGGGTTGCTGGTTCACATGCTTCAGTTGTTAGGGGACTGTGTTAAGACAGGGGAGACACCTACAGAGTCAGAACCTCTGGAGTTGGAAGAGAGCCATGAGGATCATCGAGTCCAGCTTCAGACTCCCTACAAGGGTGGTAGTTACAGTCTATGCCTTTATAAAAGAAATCAGAGCTCTTGAGCAGAAAAGTAGTAAAATGTAAACAAATCACTGTTGGCTATAAGAAGGGAAATAAAGATCATTCTAAACAGCTCCATTGGAAGGGATAAGGGACTAAAATTGATTGTACCAAAACAATCTCTTCTCACTTCTTCACTCTGGGAGAGATAGAAAGTGGCTTCTGCTTGACCTTGGCTGCATTGTTTTGGCTGAGTCTAATGTCCCTCTGCTCCTTTCTCTTCTCCCTTTTGTGCAGGAGGGTAAAGGTGGGCAGGGAGGGAGGAGCTAGTAGCTTCCCCTGGGCTTTGAGCAGGGGGGTTCTTTTGATAACAGGGTGCTTTTTCTTGATTGTAAATAGCTGTGAGTATTGTAACTGCTGTATATTGTGTGCATGTCCATTGCATTCCAGTGTAGTTTGCAGTTTTGCTGGTAAACACAGCTTTCATTTGTTTCCACTTGAGCTGCTCTGGCAAAGTTAATGCTGGGGGGGAAATTTCAACCCACCACCACAAGGCAACCTAAACCCTTAACTGGAAACGTTTGCTTCTGAACCCTGCAGCAGTCTGTGGGTTCAGGTAACACAGTAGTGGGGCCAGTGCTGAGAAAAAGGTGGGGAATGGTCAAGCTCACCAGGTGAACAACCCACCAAGCACTTGACATGGGATCTGCCCATAAGCAGCTTGTGCAGATGCTTGTGTGCAGTTCAGCTCTGCTGTCAGCTGGAGAGGCAGCAGAGCAGACAGGTGTGTGGTACCCTCTATGTGAGGATGGGTGATGATAATTGTCTCCCTTTCTGAGGAACATCTTGTAGATCCCTGGCCCTGGGCAGCCTGATCTAGTTTGGAGGTGTCCCTGCTCACTGCAGGGGAGCTGGACAAGGTGACCTTTGAGAGTCCCTTCCAACCCAAAGCTGTCTGTGAATCTCTATTGGAGACTTGCAGGCCAGGAGTGTGCAATGAGGAGGGAAACCTTTCTCCTACTGCTTAGTACTTTGTCTTGGGAAAGGAAATGGGGAAGGACTGTTTAGAAGGGCTTGTAGTGGTAGGATGAGGGGCAATGGTCTGAAACTGGGTCAGGGTAGATTTAGGCTGGACATCAGGAGGAAGTTCTTGACAGTGAGAATGGTGAAATACTGGAACAGGTTGCCAAGGGATGTGGTTGAGGCCCTGTCCCTGGAGATGCTCAAGATGAGACTTGATGTGTCTCTGGGCATCCTGACCTAGATGGAGGTGTTCCTGCTGCCTGCAGGAGGGTTGGACAAGATGGCCTTTGAGGGTCCCTTCCACCCTGCTGCAGTTTGTGAATAGCTTGAGGAGCCATCTCTGGATCCAGGCAGAGCCATTCAGGCTGGGAGTCAGAGCTCTTTAAAAACTTTCAACTTTGCTTGTAGGTGTAAAGATTTGTGGTGCTGCTCAATACAACAATGACTCATCTCTGGATCCAGGCAGAGCAGTTCAGGATGGGAATCAGGGCTCTTCAAAAACTTCAGCTTTGCTTTTAGGTGTAAAGATTTTGGTGCTTTTTAATGCAGCAACGACTTTGAAGTTGTTTTTGCAAATGGCAAGTTCAGCTGCTGTGAATGAGTATCAGACAGCAGAGAAAGCAGAGTGATTCCTCCTGGAATCAGGCTGCTGCTTTGCCTCTCAAAAGGAGCTGCATCCAGTATCTGATGAGGTGTGACACTTTTTCAGTGTTGGAGCCTTTTACTTCTCTTGCCATACCTCACAAAAAGGGTGATAGATTTCAGGCATGGCTTGGCACCAACCCAGCTTGTTTCATTGCTCACTGACCAAGGTGGACCAGTCAGTTCTCTGGGGGCTTTTGGTGCGTGGCTGTTTCCTGTGTGCTTGAGCAAATGTGGTGTTTGTGTTCAGGAGGGCAGGCCACACAGAGCTTTGAAACCTATGTCCCTTCCCCAGGTGACCACTTGAATAAATTTCTGTGCAGAGATGGAGCTATGCCTCTTAAGTGGAAGAAAGGCCCTTCCAAAAGCATCAAAGTATAGAAACACAGAAACATAGAAGTCAAGGTTGGAAGAGACCTTTGAGATCATTAAGTCCAACCATTCTCTAACTCTGCCAAGGCTGGTGCTAAACCATGGCCCTAAGCACCACATCCAGGCATATTCTAAACACTTCCAGGGATGGTGACTCCACTCCTGGGCAGCCTGTTCCAACCTGCCTCACAACCCTTGCTGTGAAGAAATTCTTCCTAATGTCTACCCTGCACCTCCCTTGGCACAACTCAAGGCTGTTTCTGCTTGTCCTGTCGCTTGTTGCATGTGAGAAGAGATCAACCTCCACCTCGCTCCAACCTTCCTTGAGGGAGCTGCTCTGAAGCATCAGGATTCCCCAGGGGATTTCAGCACATACCAGACCTCATCCTTTCTCCTTAGTTTTCACACCACACAGAATTTTCTGGGCGCAGAGGTGTTTGAAGCCCAAAGGGATGTGGTGGACCTGGGGCGGTTTGGAGCACAGCCCTGTGAGGAGAGGCTGAGGGAGCTGGGGTTGCCTAGCCTGGAGAAGAGGAGGCTCAGGGGAGACCTCATTGCTGTCTACAACTCCCTGAAGGGAGGTTGCAGCCAGGTGGGGGTTGGCCTCTTCTCCCAGGCAAGCAGCACCAGAACAAGAGGACACAGTCTCCAGCTGCACCATGGGAGGTTTAGGCTGGAGGTGAGGAAGTTCTTCATAGAAAGAGTAATTGGCCATTGGGATGTGCTGCCAGGGAGGTGGTAGAGTCACCATCACTGGAGGTGTTTAGGAAGAGACTGGATGGGGTGCTTGGTGCCATGGTTGAGTTGATTAGATGGTGTTGGGTGATAGGTTGGACTTGATGATCTCAAAGGTCTTTTCCAACCTGGTCTGGTCTGGTCTATTCCATTCCATTCCATTCCATTCCATTCCATTCCATTCCATTCCATTCCATTCCATTCCATTCCATTCCATTCCATTCCATTCCATTCCATTCCATTCCATTCCATTCCATTCCATCATTGTTCAGCAAGTGAATGGCAGGCACATTCACAGGACTTATGCTAAAGGCAGTTCAGTCAGGAGTGCAGCTCACAGTCAGGTGTCTGCTGAACAGCTTAATAGTGTTCAGATTCCAGCTGAAGCGGTACAGAAGCCACCCCCAAAACCCTACCAGGAGCAGCTAACAATTAAGCCCTGCAGTTCTTTGTTCTGTGACTGAAGAGTCTTTCCTTTCAGCCTTTCTTCTTCCAGTGGGCAGAGTGTGGAACGCAGCCCTTCAATGTCCGGGAGCACTTCTTTGTGTAGGATGCTGACATAAAACCAGCTGATGGGAGACTGTCTCAACCTGCCTTTTGAGAAGTAAGCAGTGTTACTCTGGAAGGACAGGGTGTTGCCTCATACACAAGGTGTGGCACACAGAGCTTACTCACTGAGAGGTACTGTGTGCTTTATGTAGCCACCAGACCTGTGAGCAGAGGTGGCTGTAACTGATGCAGGGGCTTCTCATAGTCCTGTGCTTGATCTGTGTCCTAGGGCTTCGCTGTCTCTTGTGTCTTCTGGATATCTGCTGGGCAAGAGGGAATGGATTTAAGCTTGAGGAGGATGGATTTAGACTGGAGATTAGGAAGAAAATCTTTCCAGTGTGGGTGGTGAGACACTGGAACAGGTTGCCCAGGGAGGTTGTGGATGCCCCCTCCCTGGAGGTGTTCAAGGCCAGGTTGGATGAGGCCTCGAGCAACCTGGGCCAGTGGAAGGTGTCCCTGCCCATGGCAGGGGGGTTAGAATTAGATGGTCTTTAAAGTCCCTTCCAACCCAAACCATTCTGTGACTCTGATTTTTTCCCTTCATGTTTCATAGCTGTTTACATTGCTGCCTTAATTCTCTTTTCTTTCAAGTGTTGAGGTGTGTCTATTCCACATTTCCTCTGTCAATGAAATGTTTCTCTCCTCCCTAGTAACAAGTGATAGGACAAGAGGAAGTGGCCTCAAGTTGCACCAGGGCAAGTTTAGGTTTGATATTGAAAGAAACTTCTTCATTGTGGAAGGGTTCTGAAAGGCTGGAACAGGCTCCCCACAGAGGTGCTTGAATCCCCATCCCTGAAGGTGTTAAAAAGTGGCAGAGATGTGGTGCTGAGGGACATGGTTCAGCACCAGACATTGGTAGAGTGAGGTAATGGTTGGACTCTATGATCTTAAAGGTCTTTTCTAACCCTTCCATTCTATGATTCCAGGGTGGTTGGGGTTTTTTTTGCAAGTGTTCCATGGCAGAGTTTTTTCTATCATCAGCAAGAAGCAGGACTTGCTGTTGCATTGGTGTATTGCAGAGGGAGGCAACATCAGTGCTAGCAGAAATGCAGATCACAGAATCATGGAATAGTTTGGGTCAGAAGGGACCTTAAAGATCATCCAGTTCCACCCCCCCTGCCATGGGCAGGGACACCTCACCCTAGACCAGGTTGTTCAAGGCCTTTTCTAACCTCCAGGGAGGGGGCATCCACAACCTCTCTGTTCCAGTGTCCCACCACCAGCTGGTAGATGCATTTCACATTTCAGGCACTTTCTAGAACTTCTGGAGTAATTTGTGCATTCTGCCTGCTGGGTATGAGCAGTCAGAGGGGCTGACAGCAGCCTGAAGCCTGCAAGCCCTTTCTAATCCTGCAGGCCAGAGGGATCAGTGGTGTTCTCTGACTGAGGCTTCAGCTAGGTGTTTAATAGCAGCTGCTTAAGTTCAAGCTTTGAGAGATGGTGGAAAGAAGAAGCTAAAATGCCTCAGTTATGTTTCTGGGCTTTGGGAAAGTGCTGGAGAGCTGCTGTGCTCTGCCTTATTGTCAGCCTTTATAAAGTGGACCTGAGGGCTCCTCCTTCCAGGAGGTCTGGGTTTAGGTTTGCCTCGTCTGTTGTGCTGAAGCAGCTCAGGCTACTCTTGTAACAGAGAAGGAGCTGTTTGTGTTGCACACAACCTGCCTGCTGCTGGGAACCAGCGTGTGGAGTCTTCAAAGGTCTCCAATCTCCTTTCCTCAGCTGGAAGAACTTGAGGAGTCTGCCGTGGTGGCAGTTCAAAGAGCTGGTTTATGGCACCTCCACAGCCTGGCCAGATGTCCCAGGTGCTCTGGTGTCTCTTGGAGAGCTTCCATTCGTAATCCTGAGCCAGGCTGATCTTACTTAAGCTTGCAATCCTGTTGCCAGAAAGCAGAGCAGCTGGCTGCCATCCAGGTGCCAGAAGGGCTATCTGAATTTTCTGGAGGTGGTGGTCTCAGGTGATATGGGTTTGTACAGTTGCTGTGGCAACTTGCATTGATTCCCTTAAGCCCCAGCCTGGTTCTTGGGCTTCCCAACTGGCTTCTCTATTCACCCTGCTTGTGAGAGGGGGAGTTGGGGCTGAGCCTTGGGGCAGTGTACCTGCTGGGCACGGACAGGCTGGAGAGGAGGGTGGGGAGAAACCCAGGGAAATTGAAGAAGGGCATGTGTAGAGTCCTGCATCTGGGGAAGAACAGCCCCATGGATCAGTACAGGCTGGGGGATGACCCAATAGCAGCTCTGGGGAAAAGGACCTGTGGGTGCTGGTGGACAACAGGGCTGACCATGAGCTAGCAATGTGCCCTTGTAGCCAAGAAAGCCAACAGCATTCTGGGGTGCACTAAGGAAAGTGTGGCCAGCAGGTCGAGTGAGGTTCTCCTCCTACTCTACTCTGCCTTGGGGAGAGCTCATCTGCAGTACTCTGTTCAGTTCTGGGCTCCCCAGTTCAAGAAGGACAAGTAACTACTACAGAGTGCAGTAGAGAGCCACTAAGCTGTTGAGGGGAATGGATCATGTACCTTCTGAGGAGAGGCTGAGAGAACTGGGGCTGGTTAGCCTGGAGAAGAGGAGACTGCAGGGATCTCATTCATGCTGATCAGTATCTAAAGGGTGAGTGTCCGGAGGATGGAGCCAGACTCTTCTCAGTGGTCTCTAGAGAGACAGGATAAGGGGCAGTGGACACAAACTGGAACCCAGAAGGTTCCACTTAAACATAAGGCAAAGCTTCTTCACTTTGTGGATGGCAGAGCACTGGACCTGGTTGCCCAAAGAGTTTGTGGAGTCTCCTTCTCTGGAGGCATTCCAAACCCACCTGAATGTGTTCCTGTGTGATTGACTCTGGGTGCTCCTGCTCTAGCAGGGGGGTTGGACTATGTGATCTTCAGAGATCCCTTCCAACCCCTACCATTCTGTGATTCTCTGACAGGCAAAGCACTTCGGTAGGGGTAGGAGCAGAGGGCACCACTTTTCCAGAGAGCATGCAGAGCTGCAGTGTCCTGTCTGCCTTCCCTCCAGCTGGGCAGACTCACAAGAGCTGCTGCCCCCCTGCCACTTCCCTGCTGCCCCCCTGCCACTTCCCTGCTGCCCCCCTGCCACTTCCCTGCTGCCCCCCTGCCACTTCCCTGCTGCCCCCCTGCCACTTCCCTGCTGCCCCCCTGCCACTTCCCTGCTGCCCCCCTGCCACTTCCTGCCTTTGCTTGCAGATTCCTGCTGTAATTATGAGTTTGTTGTCTCCCAGGTCAGAGTGAGCTCAACCACAGTTTAAATCCAGCTTTTGGAAGTGATTGGAAAGCTTGTGCTGTTTTCATTTGAGGTGTAAAATATATTGGTAATTTAAGCAGCAGTATGGCTCTTAAAACAGTGCTTGCTGCAAGGGAGCTCATTCCTCCAACGTCTCAGTGGAGTGCAGTTCAAAGAGGGCCTTGAAGGCAGAATTTAGGTAATGTAGGACCTGCTGCTTCCTAGCTGATGTCCTCCCTGGGACATGCAACCTGTACAGAACCATCCCCATCACTCCTGTGAGTTCAGCATGCAGCACTCCACAGACTCACAGATTTTCTTCCGAGGCTCCAGTGCCTTCTTATGAGAATGCTGAGAAGGCCTTAGGTGGATGTGTCTTTGAGTGTGATGATGTGAATCACCAGGGAGGAAAAGGAAACTTCCCATTTTATGTGGATGTTTTCCCAACAGATAAGGCATTGATTGATTACATCACAGAAGGGAAGGGACCTTTGGAGATGGCCATCCAGTCCAGCTGCCTTGCTGTCTTGGGTGTGCTTAGATCAGAATGGGAGGCACAGCTGTAATACAGAGAAGTTAAAGGTTGGAAAGAGATAAAATACCTTTTTTGTGTGTTTATCTAAAGTCAAATTTTAAACCCATCCTTATCACTGTGCATTGGAATTGAAACTTTCTTCTTGTCTCTTCAGGACCTACCCACCCATCCCTGCATAATTGTCTCCTTGTCATGTTTCTGATGAGGTGCCCAGGGCTGCCCTTGGCGACCTAAACATGCATTGCTCATCAAAAGCTGCTGCAGCGTTTATCTTTCAGTCTGAACAGCTTCTGTATCGCTGGTGCCTTTTATCAGTCCTGATTCAAGAGTAAAGCACAGAAGTTTGTCCTGATTCTGGGAAGTTCAACACCAATCAGGGAGAAAAACCCAAGCTTGGAACACAAGCCCTGTGAGGAGAGACTGAGGGAGCTGGGGTTGCTTAGCCTGGAGAAGAGGAGGCTCAGGGGAGACCTCATTGCTCTCTACAACTCCCTGAAGGGAGGTTGCAGCCAGGTGGGGGTTGGTCTCTTCTCCCAGGCAAGCAGCACCAGAACAAGAGGACACAGTCTCAAGCTGTGCCAGGGGAGGTTTAGGCTGGAGGTTAGGAAGAAATTCTACACAGAGAGAGTGATTGCCCATTGGAATGGGCTGCCCAGGGAGGTGGTGGAGTCACCATCACTGGAGGTGTTCAGGAGGAGACTTGATAGGGTGCTTGGTGCCATGGTTCAGTTGATTAGATGGTGTTGGATGATAGGTTGGACGTGATGATCTTGAAGGTCTCTTCCAACCTGGTCTGGTCTGGTCTGGTCTGGTCTGGTCTGGTCTGTTCTGTTCTATTCTATTCTATTCTATTCTATTCTATTCTATTCTATTCTATTCTATTCTATTCTATTCTATGTGAAATGCTGCTTGGATTTCCAAGACAGCAAGAGTTGCTTATGTTTTGGGCCATGACCATAACCCTTTGGAGTTCAAGATGCCAGTTTGTGGACAGCAGAGTCTCAGCTTCTCTTGGCAGCTTAGGGAAGCTGGAAGCATCAACGTGTTTGGACCTGACCCTTGAGTTCCCATCATAACCTCTCAGTGAGGCATGGTGAGGGCTGGAAGATGTGTAACACCTGCAGGAATGCAGAGGGTTATTTTGTTCTGCCTACTCAGCAGATAAAAGAGACAGAGCCAGATGTGGTCACAGACATTGCAGAGCTGTTCTGCAGCTTCTGAGGAGTCAGTAGCTTCAATGTAATAGCAGCAGCTCAATCTTTGTCTAGGAGGAAGGTTGGTCTCAGCATCCCTATCTTCAGCTACCTTACACAGTAAGTTAGCCATGCACAGCAATGTGCCCTTGTGGCCAAGAAGTCCAATGTTATCCTGGGGTGCTTTAAGAAGAGTGTGTCCAGCAGGTCAAGGGTCCTTCCCCTCTGCTCTGCCCTGAGGAGGCCTCCTCTGGAATATTGTGTCTGCGCTCTCTGGTTCAAAGGAGGACAAGAACTTGCTGGAGAGGGTACAGTAAAGGGCTACAAAGATGATTTGGGAATTGGAACATCCTATGAGAAAAGGCTGAGAGACTTGGGGCTGTTTAGTCTGGGAAAGAGCAGCCTGAGAGGGGATCTTATGAAAGGGTGGGCGTCCAGAAGAGGGGGCCAGTCTCTTTTCAGTGGTGTTCTGTGGTAGGACAAGGGGCAGTGGAAACAAGCTGGAAAAGAAGTTGTTCCACCTCAGCAGGAGGGAAAACTTTTTTACTGTGGGAGTGGTGGAGGCCTGGGCCAGGCTTCCCAGAGAGGTTATGGAGTCTCCTTCTCTAGAGACTTTCAAGACCCATCTGGATGTGTTCCTATGTGACCTGCCCTAGGTGATCCTGCTTTGGCGGGGGCTTGGACTCAACGATCTTCAGAGGTCCCTTCCAACCCCTACTATTCTATCCTATGATTTGTGCTGTATCACCTCACCCCCTGCATGTTTGAAGAGTGATAGTAAATGGTGCTTTCTGGTAATACAGATGTTCTTCTGAGACTAGATAGCTGCCAGATGGACATGAGCTTCTGATAATTTTGTGGCACGTGGGCGCTGCAGCAGTTGCTCTCTTTAAGCCACCCAAGCCACACAGTTCACTTAGAATCAGCCAGGTTGGAAAAGACCTCAGAGATCATCAAGTCCAACCTATCACCTAATACCTAACACCTCCTGACAACTCAACCCTGGCTCTAAGTGCCACATCCAAGCCTTTCTTGAACACCACCAGGGATGGTGACTCCACCACCTCCCTGGGCAGCCTCCCTGGGTGGCCAGTTCCTCTTTCTGGGAAGAACTTTCTCCTCACCTGAGCCTAAACTTCCCCTGGTGCAGCTGGAGACTGTGTCCTCTTAAAGTACCTTTTGACTTAGTTTTATACAGCCTTGAGGTGTTCTGGGTATTGTCCATGTGTTACACAAACAACAGAGCAGCAAACACATGCTCGGGACTTGAATACTTGCAGAGCCTTTTAGTGATCTCAGAAACCACAGAGTGTGGTTCTTAGTTCCCAGCTGGAGATGCCTTCTAGTGCCTGTGTGGAATGTTCCAGCACCCAGCACGGAGCCTGGCTGCTGCAGAGACCATGCATGGATGCTTGGTGAGGGGTACACAACCACTGAACTGTTGCACTTGGAAAAGACCTCCAGGATCATCGAGTCCAACCGTCAGCCCAGCACTGAACCCTGCCCCAGAGTGCCATGCCTGCACATTTCTGGAACACCCCCAGGGATGGCAACTCCACTGCCTCCCTGGGCAGCCTGTCCCAATGCTTGGCCACTCTTTCAGGAAAGAAAATTGTTCCTAATAGCCAACCTAAACCTCCCCTGGCACAGTTTCAGGCAGCACAAGTTCTGATCTCCAGTGTGGGCAGCCGGCTGGGCGCACACCAGTGTCTGTACAGTTACCTCCGTGTGTGAAGAGGGGCTGTGCAGGGGGAGCTCTTGCACAGTGGAATTGCCTTTGCAGTCCATTTTGTGTCTCCTGGGTATATCACAAACCCACCTGAGTGTCCATTCCCAAACTCCTGTGGGGATGATGAGAAGTGTAGTAGACCAAGGGGCAGGGAATGGTGGTGAGGGAGCAGAGCTGCTGTTGCATGTTTCTGCTTTTGCTATTTCAGAGTCATCTTAAATATTTGTGTCACATCTCAGCTGTGTTCTGCCTCTTACTTGCCAAGGCTGGTTGCCTTAGTCACCAGGGCTTTGGTAACTAGGACAACAAGGTAGAAATAATGGTAATAACTTTCTCAACTGTTTCTGAAATCAGCTTCTATGAACAAGTATCATGCATGTGGGTGACTTGTGCCAGCAGTCTGTTCTCCCTTTCTGCCTGACACAGCCTGAAATCCTACTGGCAGCACTACCTTAACAGAGCTGTGTCCCAGTTGCCCTCCTGCAACTGGAAGCAAGCCCTTCAGCAAGGTGAATGTTGCTGGCCTCTTCCTTCCTGGAGCATGGAAGCCTGAGCTGAAGCTGGAGCAAAATCTCAGGGTATCTAAGGCAAGCCCTTGGGGGCCAGCACTTGTTTGCTCACCAACTTGGTGGCAGATCCTGAGTGGGAGTGTGTCTGTTAGGATGGGGTGGAGGCTGGCTCTCAGAGTGTTGGGAGTAGCTGGTGGCTGCTATCAAGTCAGTTTCTTCCATAGTTACTGTCCTCTTCTGGAATAAGTATCTGTTTGTGGCTGAACCCTCCCCAAGATCATCCATGCAGCCTAATGAAAAGCTTAGCTTACAGATCTGAGTCTTTAAAATAACTGTTCTGATGGATTCCCTCTGCCAAACAGCACCTAGACTAGGGCTGCAGAGGATGCTTCTGCAGTGAGTGTAGTGTTCCAGTTGGAGCAAGTATCCCAGTATCTAATTTTAAGAACAGTGGCTCCTAATTTGCATAATGTGTGTTCTTTAAACTCCTGCAGCCTTGCCTACTGCTTTCATTTATCACTGGTCACCCTTTGGATGCAGATGTTGAAAGCCTTCTAGAATAGAGTAGAATGGAATTAGGAATGGAATGGAATGGAATATGGAATGGAATGGAATATGGAATGGAATAGAATAGAATAGAATAGAATAGAATAGAATAGAATAAACCAGGTTGGAAAAGACCTTTGAGATCCTCAAGTCCAACCTATCACCCAACACCATCTAATCAACTGAACCATGGCACCAAGTGCCTCAGCCAGGCTCTTCCTAAACACCTCCAGTGATGGTGACTCCACCACCTCCCTGGGCAGCACATCCCAGTGGCCAGTCTCTTTTTCTGTGATGAACTTCTTCCTAACATCCAGCCTAAACCTCCCCTGGTGCAGCTTGAGACTGTGTCCTCTTGTTCTGGTGCTGCTTGCCTGGGAGAAGAGACCAACCCCCACCTGGCTGCAACCTCCCTTCAGGGAGTTGTAGAGAGCAAGAAGGTCTCCCCTGAGCCTCCTCTGCTCTGGTGAGCAGTACCTTGGTCACCAAGGCAACAGTGGCTGCATTTCACAGCAGCTGAAGATTTTGGGTTGTTTCTGAATAAAGTGTGAATTTTCAGCCTGCAGCTGCATCAAGTTTCCTGGTCCTGAGCATGCTGATGTGCTTAGCTGTGCCTGACCACTTGCCTGGGATGCAGCTGTGTCTCAAATGTGTTTTCTGATGCTTTGGCCCTTTCTCCAGCAGCTTTTAAAGTATCTGAGGATGCTGAGATTTCAGGCTGGCTGCAGTGCTTTGAGAGGGTATTGGAAACAAGTCTTAGAAGTTCATCCCCTTCTGCTGAGCTCAGCTGGCTGGCTCTGCTCTGCCTGCCTGCCCTTATTCCAGGAGCCCATTCACCAACCCTGTGTTTTCTCTGTGTACGTGGAGGTGCACAACAGATTGCCCTCAGGAGGAGCAACAGCAGTGGTCCATGGTAAGAGCTGCAAATGCTCTTACAGCAGAGATATACTTGGGCAGCATCTCACAGCAGTACATCATCTTACTGACCCATAAATGTTGCAGATGTCAGTGTGAAGAGATTCTGTCTGCTTCAGACAAGCATGAGAGAGCTGTTGGTTGTACTGTGATTCAAGAGGGATGGGAAGAGCCTTCCCAAGGATCTGGCTGTCTTCTGTGACTCGTACTAGGGAGGGTATTCTCGTGGGTGAGCAGCTTGCTGCTGACTGGTAATCATAGAACCAGAAAAGTGTTTTGCCTGGAAAAGACCTTTAAGATCATCAGGTTCAACTACTCTCTAACTCTCCCAAGTCTGGTGCTAATACCTGTCCCTCAGCACCATGTCTGTGCATCTTTGAGACGCCTCCAGGGATGAGGATTCAACCACCTTCCTGAGGAGCCTCTTACAGTGCTTGGAAAGCCTTCCAGTGAAGAAGTTTCTTCTAATATCCAACCTCAACCTCCCCTGGTACAACCTGAGGCCACTTCCTCTTGTCCTACCACTTATTACTAGGGAGAAGAGACCAACACCTGGCTTCAACTTCCTTCCAGGGCATTGTAGAGAGCGATGAGGTCTCCCCCAGCCTCCTCGTCTCCATACTCAATGATCCCAGTTCCCTCAGCTGCTCCTTACCAGCCCTGTTCTCCAGACTCTTCTCCAGCTTTGTTGCCCTTCTCTGGACCTGCTCCAGCACTCCAATGTCTGTCTTATAGTAAAGGGCCAAGTACTCAAGGTGTGGCCTCCTCCAGGCTAAGCAACCCCAGCTCCCTCAGCCTCTCCTCACAGGGCTGTGCTCCAGACCTCTCCCCAGCCTCACTGCCCTTCTCTGGACACCTTCAAGTGTCTCAGTGTCCTTAAACTGAGGGGCCCAGAACTGGACACAGGACTCAAGGTGTGGCCTGACCAGTGCTGAGCACAGGGCAGAATGACCTCCCTGCTCCTGCTGGCCACACTGTTTCTGATGCAGGTCAGGATGCCATTGGCCTTCTTGGCCATCTGGGCACACTGCTGGCTCATGTTCAGTTGTTGTCAACCACTACCCCCAGGTCCCTTTCTGCCTGGCTGCTCTCCAGCCACTCTGTCCCCAGCCTGTAGCACTTCTCATAACGCTTCCAGCTCCTACTTCAGTGCCTGCTCTCAGGACGCCCTAACTCGCCTCGGTGGCGCTCTGAACACGCCAGCAGGAAGGCAAAACCCCCCAGCTGATGAATGCTGGAGCTGAAATGACCAAGAAATTATCATGCATTGGGACAGGGAGCTGGTGGAGTCACCATCCCCAGAGGCATTCAAGAAACACCTGGGCATGGTGCTTTGGGCCATGCTTTAATGGCCGTGCTGCTGTTAGGCCGACGGTTGGACTCGATGATCTTGGAGGTCTTTTGCAACCCAAACGAGTCTGTGATGATGTGGTGAGCTTGGCTTTGTTGGGTTTGTTTTGTGGGCTTGTTTTTCTTCAGTGAAGGCTTTTCCATCTGAGGTGAATAACCTTGAGAGTCCCTGTGACACATGAAGATTGGCTTGCCCTTCCCTGTCGCTCACAAAGCCTGGTGGCTTTGCTGCCTTCGCTGCGTGGCGCAAAGCGCTGCCGACAGCTCAGCCTCACACAGGAGTGTCAGACACTGCATGGGCAGTGCCACACCACCCAAGCTGTGACAGCAGTTGTTTACTCAGAAACACTGCTCCAAGATTCTAGGCTTGAAGTGCTTTTGTATCTCTTGACTTAGAAGATAAAGTTCCTGTGGCAGAGGAAAGGGGGTTGGGGTGTTTGAATGCAAGACTTACACAGCCATTGGTAGAGAAGCTGGAAGGAAAAACATGGAAGAAGGCAAAGTGAAAGGTACTTGAGCAGCCTTGCTTTAGTTGTGCTGTTTTATTGGCCTTGACAGTTGGAATCAATGAACATTTTAATGCAATCTGAGGCTGCAGAGTCTTTAACAAAGCAGGCAAAAAGATATTCTGGGTATCTGATGTTGTCTTGTAGAATCACACAACTGTGGAGGTGACCATCAAGTCCAGCCACTCACCTAGAGCTCACAATCCACCACTGCTGCTTAGCCACTGCCACTGCACCACATCCCTCACCACCACATCCACACAGGTTTTACATACCTCCAAGGACAGGGATGCAAGCTGAACTGCCCAGGCTCAAAGCTTATTCTTCCTTTTCTTTTAGACACTGGAAGGTGGATGTGGAATCCCAAGGAGTTCATCCAGTGTGGTTTAAGGAGTACATTCTGATCAGACTCTGACAGAAGTCATTGTGGGAGGCACTGTGGCAGCTGGAGACAAGTGACTGAGCTTACTGTGGCAATGGTCTGAGCCAGCTGCAAATGTTGATGAGCTCTGTGGGGTTGGTGTTTTGTATCCATGTCATACAGAGTAGAGCAGCAGCAAGCATTTTGTTCTCTGTCTCTGCTCATGTCCCCAGTGCCTTGACTGTTTAGCCATGTTCATGTATAAGCTCTGCCAGCCAGACCTTCTGCTCTCCCATCTTAAGAAACTGGCAGTGGTAGCTCATGCTGCAGTGGATAATGAGGAGGGAATGAGCAAGAACAGAAAACATTGTTCCAGGCACTGGGAAAAGATGTCCCACTGAAAACCTGCTCCCAAAGACTACTCAGGTCTTGGCTCCATGGCTTTCCTAAATGGCATCTTGGCCTGGATCAGGCAAGGTGTGACCATCAGGACCAGGGAAGTGATTGTCCCCATATAGTTAGCACTGTTGAGGCTGCATCTTGAGTAATGTGTTCAGTTTTGGGGCCTTTTTTGAACACCTCCAGGATGGTGACTCCACCTCCCTGGGCAGCACATCCCACTGGGCAATACTCTTTCTGGGAAGAACTTTCTCCTCACCTTCAGCCTAAACCTCCCCTGGCACAGCTTGAGACTGTGTCCTCTTGTTCTGGTGCTGCTTGCCTGGGAGGAGAGACCAACCCCTACCTGGCTACAGCCTCCCTTCAGGTAGTTGTAGACAGCAATAAGGACATCCCCAGGTCTCTCAGCCTTTCCTCATAAGGCAGTGTTCCAGCCCCTTAATCACCCTCATAGCCCTCCCTTGGACACTCTCTAGTGTATGCCTGTGGCTCGTGAGCTGGGGAGCCCACAACTGGACACAATACTCCAGTTGTGGTCCTGCTAGGGCAGAGTGGAAGGGGAGGAAACCCTTCCTTGACCTGCTGTCCACACTCTTCTCAATGCAGCCCAGGGCAGCATTTGCCTTCTTGGCCACAAGAGCACATTGCTGTCTCATGGATAATTGTTGTCCCCAGGACTCCAAGGTCTATGGTTCTATGGTCCATTACCTGACAGTGCTTGATCCTCCCTCACACCTGACTGCTCTCACACAAGTAGTAAGTAGCTCTGATAGCTGTTGCTGGTGGTCACCAACAGTTGCATTTGCTGGTTGAGATGCACATGGTCTTGTCCCTTCTCAGAACCTGCTTATCTTGTAGGTGCATTCAACCCGCCCTAGTGCCCTTTCCTGGCTGTTTTATCTCTGTGGGGTGTGCCCTGCTCGTTCCTGTGCATCTGTTGAGTAGCTGTGGTACTGCAACGCTATGAAACACATCTGAGCACAGAGGGGTGCTGAGTGCTCTTGGCAGAGAGCAAGATGTTCCTGGGAAGCCTCTGGGTGGCAGTCAGAGCTCCTGGGCAGAGCTGGTCCTTGCAATGAGAAAGCTGCTTTTGTGTGTGTTTAGCAGAGCAGCTGGCTGCAGCAGGCTCGGGGGCAAATTGCTCAGCAAGCTCAGGCTGTGCTGAGATCATCTGCCCAGAGATTAAAGTGCAAGGCACACTTCTAAGGGCTTGACTGGAGTGAGGCATGCCTGATTAAATGTGCACACACAGTGAGGTGGTGGTGGGCAGTGCAGTTAAGAATGGGCTGCCCAGTCAGCTGAGAACATTGAGGGCTGTTGGGGTGGGCTTTCTGTCCTCTGAGGATAGGAAACATGATAAAAAGGAGATGGTCCAGTTCAGCACCGTGGTGCTGAGCTCCTGTTGAATGTGCTGTAAAGACAGAACTTGCACTGACCTCTCTGAGTAGAGGCTGCAGTCAGTCTGGAATAGCACAAGGCTGTGAGGAGGGCTCTGGGCAGCTGCAAGCAGCTGGCCCTGAAGACAAGGAAAGGTGGATTTGTCTACCTGCAGGACACTGTTTTCTTCCCTTTGCCTCCCATTTGTCCTGACTGAAGTTGGCATCTTGCTCTTGGTGATGTGTACCCTGCCAAGACTGGTGCTGTTTGCTGTTCCCAGCATGCCTTTGCTCTTGAGAACTTAGCTGATGATTGTGCACCTGACAGTGTTGATAAGGATGCCTGGAGGGCCAGTGCTGGGAAAGGTGAATGTGCTCAGAGGTTTGTAGGTGGCAGAGCACAGGGATCCCCTTAAAGGCTGGGTGTCAGGAGAATGGGATGAGGCTTTTTCCAGTGGGCAGGACAAAGGGTAACAGGCACAAACTTGAACATACAAAAGTTCCATCTAAACATGAGGAGGAACTTCTTTAAGGGTGACAGAGCACTGGAACTGGCTGCTCAGAGAGGTGCTTGAATCTCTATCCCTGGAGACATTCAAAACCCACCTGGACATGTTGCTGTGTGACCTTCTCTAGGTGAACCTGCCTTGGCAGGGGGCTGGACTCAATGATCTCTAGAGGTCCCTTCCAACCCCCCTACCATTCTGTGAGTCTGTGCTCCTGGCTGCTGCCACTTGAAGAAATTGGTGCAGATGTGCAGGAAGATAACCCTGCCCAGGTAGTGAGACACCACTCACCTGCAGTCAGTAAGCCAAGCACCAGATTCTTCTGCTGGCCCAGGGAGTCAGCAGAAAAATGTTACCATGTCTGCTCACAAGAAGTGTGAGACCTGCTGCTGAGGTTTTATATCCCATTACTGACCAGGTAGGCCATGCACAGAGCCCTTGTTGCTGCCTTGGTTTACTCTCTAGCCTGCACCTTCCATGTATGAACCCAGCAGAAGTGCTCCTTAGCACCTCTGCTTTGTCGGGGCCTGTGTCCTGTGCAAGAGGCTCCTTGTTTACACAGCGGTGTAAATTTCTCTGGCAGGCACCTTTGCCAGTTTGTGGCTAGGTTGTGGGGAGTTTTGCAGGGTTCTTCTAAAGCTACTGCTCCACCACTGTGTACAGTGTGTCCCCAAGTCACAGAGTCATGGAATGCTAGGGATTGGAAGAGACCTCTGGAGATCCTCGAGTCCAACCCCCTGCCAAAGCAGGATCACCTATGGCAGGTCACAGATTTGGCAGGGGGCTTGGACTCAGTCTCCCAAGGCCCCTTCCAACCCCCCCCACCTGGTGGTTCTAGGTTTTCAAAGTATGACTTCAGTGTCTGAGAACATACTGAAGAAAATTCCACTTTGGAGGTTGTCCTGCTGTCAGTGAGCTTGAGCCTTTCTCTTCTCACACCAACCCCATCTTGTTTTGATGTCATTCTGCTGCTGAGCTGCAGGGAAGTTAGGCCTTGCTTAGCTGAGCCGAGTCGCTGTGCCTGTCGTGCCCCTTCGCCGGGCCGGTGCTGTTGGGCTGCATGTGTTTGTGTGGATGTCCATGTCTTCCTCTTGGGGTTACCATCACCAACTTACAACTTCTCAACCCAAAGATTCAGTGACTGAGGGGGAAGGAAGAGGGGGAGTCACACAGTGATCAGTTGTGGGCAGGGTCCTGGGGCAGCTGCTGTGAGGTTTTGCCTGGAGCGTTCAGAGAGCCAAACCGTTCTGATCGCTGTGGATCGATCCTGTCCTGTAGAGATCTGCAGGGATTAGTGTGAGCCCACTGCTGTCCAGTACTGGAGCTAAACAGCTAGCAGTGACACAAATCTGGGTGGTGGAGGGGTTGGTTAAGTAACACATCAAAAGAGGGTGGTCAGGGAGAGCTGGGCTGCTGGGGAGCACTCTTTGGAAAACTCCTGTGCCCTTGTGTTGCAAATAAATCCACTGAGAATCCAGAAGGTGCCTGCTAATCCCAGGGGGAAGGGCAGTGGTGTTTGTGAGAGCACTGTTTGGAGCAGGGGGGGTTGGAGTTCCAGCTATACCTGAGTAATGAGATTGTTGAATGCTGAAGTGTGAAAAGAGGATGGAAGTGATTGTTTCCCTCTACTCTCTGCAGCTAGTTCAGGGGTCCCCAACACAAGAACGGCTTGGAACTGTTGGAGCAGGTTCTGAGGTGGGCCACAAAGATGAGCAGAGGGCTGGAGCACCTCCCTCATCGGTACAGTCTTGGGAGAGTTGGGGCTGTTCAGCCTGGAGAAGAGAAGGCTCCAGGGAGAGCTTATAGCAGCCTTCCAGTACCTGAAGGGGGCCTCCAAGAAAGACTTTTGACAAGGGCTTGTAGTGGTAGAATGAAGGGGGATGGCTTTGAGCTGGAGGAGGGCAGATTTAGACTGGATATTAGGAAGAAATTCTTTCCATTGAGGGTGGTGAGACACTGGAATCAGGTTGCCCAGGGAGGTTATGGATGCTCCCTCCCTGGAGGTGTTCAAGGCCAGGTTGGATGAAGCCTTGAGGAGTCAGGTCTAGTGGAGGGTGTCCTTGCCAGTGCAGGGGGAGTTGGACCTGGGTGATCTTCAAGGTCCCTTCCAACCCAAAACCATTCTATGAATCTGTGAACCCAGGGCCAGAGTATAGGAGCTTCCACTATGTAAAAGAGATCTTGAAAACTCTAGAAGGGTAGGAAAAGAAGGGAGACGTTTTAAAGTCCCTTCTCAGAGACGAAAGAGCTGCCCAAGTGGGCAGAGCTGATCTGCCTGCAGGTATTGATGGTGCTCCTGAGTGCCTCAGGGAGGAGCATGAAGGGACTAATGAGTGAATTAATTTGGCTAAGGAGCATGTCTGTACAGCCAGAACAACTGCCAGGTGGAGTTGCAATAGTTCAGTATCCTCAAATTAAGACTGGATGTCCTTATGGAAGGTTGAATCTTGTGGGGGTAACTTTGCCATGCAGGTAACAATCACAACCAGATCAGTGCTGCAGGGAAAACCTGGGATGATGTTCTGTCCTCAGCTTACACAGTCAAGCCTCATTCTTTTCTGTAGGAACTAGGAACAGTAAAAGACAAGCAGTGGTTAGTGGTGGTGGTGGTGTTAGCTAAGCTTAGACTCTTGGCAAGCTTTTCCTTAGCAGACCTGGTGCAGTTTCTGTGCACTCAGTCCTGTGCCCCCTGCTGTAGAGGTGGCTTCCTTGTCTTTAGCCATGCTCCCTGAGTCTCACACCTAACCTTGCCTAAGTATTTCTGGGGAGTGAGAAGCTTACCTTAGGGGATGAAAACTCACCCATCCCCACAAGCAGAGGCTCCAAGGGGAAGGGTGAAGAGAGATGGGAACACTGATTGCAGTGCTGGGATGCAGAGGGTACGGAAGCTTTCGGGTGCTGTAGCCCTGGGCTGTGGCTGGAGGAATCCAGACCATCTGGCAAGGAGGTGGGCAGAGGCTGCCCATCTGATTTCAGCACCATACCCTGCTGTCCCAGTGCAAAGAACTGAGCAGCAGGGCTCCATCAGGAAGAAGTTCTTTACCCTGAGGGTGGTGGAACACTGGAACTGGTTGCCCAGGGAGGTGGTTGAGACCCTTCCCTGGAGATATCCAAGGTGAGGCTCAAGGAGGTGCTGGGCAACCTGACCTAGTTGGGGATGTCCCTGCTGACTGTGGGGAGGTTGGGCTGGATGACCTCTGGAGGTCCCTTCCATCCAGGACCATTCTGTGATTCTGGGATCACACTCCAGCAAACCTTCTGCACAAGCTAAAATCCTTTTAGCATGCAGGGCAGGAGCATGGCAGGAGGTGAGTGCTTGCTGAGCCCTAAACCCGCCCTGTAGTATGGCTGCTGTCCTTCCTTTTGCAGTATCGTTCCACCTCTGGGCTGCTCTGCACCCTTGCTGTACTTCAGCATAGCAAGAGCAGGTTCTTTTCCTCCCTAGCAACCACAGGAAAATGCAGGGGGAATAGATTTGGGCCTGAGAGTGCCCACTTTGTCAGAGATAAAGGTGTTTGGGAGTATCCCATCTGTTTTCTGGGAAGGGTGGCCTGAATCTTAGGTATCCACAAAACTCCTGGGTGCCATTGGCTGCAGCAATGCAGACAGTGAGTGTGGAGCACATGAAGAACAGGAGCATGCCAGTGTTGCTTGTAAAACCCTGGCTGACCTGTGCTCTCTGACACAAGTGGTGTCTTGGTGGGATTGCTGCTGCAAGCTCCCAGGGCAGGAGGTTGGGGTGGCTGGCTGGCTCACAGGCACTGACTAATCCTTGGAGCAGCAAAAGCAGCTCTTCTCACTCAGCCTCAGGCTCCTGGGATTGCCACTTTCCCTACTGAATTCCCAGGATTTGGGATTGTCAGTGCTGTATGAGGCTTCCTGCTGTCTCCCAGCTTCCCCAGTCAGCTCAGTGTGGTGCTGTGCAAGAGCAGAGCTGAGCTGGGATGCCTGCACGCCAACGTCTGCCTCAGCTGTGTGTCCAGAGGAAGAGTGGATTGAAGTGCTTTGGGTTATAAATAAACAGCACTGTGGCCACGGGAGATTGAAGCAGAGCTGGCAACAGCCCTGCTGGGGAAGGGATGTCTTTACCACATGGCCTGCTATTGGACTTCCTGTTGCATGCTAATCCCTTAAGCCTGCTTTAGCTCTGTTAATTTTCCTTCTCCCCTTCCCCCCCCAGTGGGCTGGCTCCGTGGCACGTGAATGCCGGCGCTCCTTGGCCAAGCTTGTGCCTGCAGCTGGGCCGAGCATCCAGGCTCGCCTTCCGAGCAGCAGGGACCATGTGGCAGGGCCCCAGGGATGGTGGTACCTGAATGTGTCCAATTCTCTCTGTCCTACAGGCTCTGCAGTCTGCGCCTGAAGAAGCTCACAGTGCTGAAAGAGCTGGACAAAGAGCTGAGCTCTGTGCTTATCGCTGTGAAGATTCAGGTAGGCTCCTCTCCTCGCTGCTGCCTCCCGGCAGCAAGCCCCTCCTTGTACTCTGTGAAGTGCTGGTCTGCATGTCCCTTGCCTTGTGCCAACACCTTGCTTCTGGCATGGTTAGCAGCCTGGGGAGATTTTGGCTCTCAGGCAGGTGGGAATGATGCCCTGGGGAGAGCAGCAAGCTGTCTGTGGTGCTGGGATGAATTTGGTTAGGCCTCTGTACCGGGGCAGTGTGTGCCTTGCATCCCTGCCTGCCTCAGCCAAGGCCCTCCTCTCAAGCTGCTCTTGGGAGTTTGGCATTCCCTGCCTCACCATTCCTCACCCTCTAGACAAGCTCAGGGCTGAGTGGTTTATGGTAGTGCCCTCCATTCCCTTCTCCCTGGGGAGTGGAAGGTGGGAAGGGAGGAGGGCGAGGGCTCAGCAGCTCTGTGCATGACTTCTGCTGACATTTGCACCTTGTGTGAGCTCACTGCTGCATCTGCTGTCCCCTCCCTTGCTCTGTGCATCCAGACCAGGCCTGGTGCCTCTACTCAGGGTCAGGCAGAGGGGAGAGGGGAGGATCTTTGCCACCAAGGGGAGAGGGAGTTTGCACACATCCTGGTATGTGTGATCCTCCCTCCTTTCCTCTCTGGAGCTGGTGATGAAGAGATGGGTCTCTGTCGGTGCAGGCACATCCTTTGTGCTTGTCAGAGGACAGGCAGATACCTCTGAGCGTGCTGTCCCCAGCACAGCTCCCCTTAACCTTCCCTCTGGTGGTGTCCTTCCTTCGCTCTTGTCCGCTGGCGGACGAGCTGCTGATCCCTTGGAAAGCATCATGGGGCGGCAGCTCAGCAGCTTTGCGCTCCCACAGAGCTCTCTGTGCCACACACATTAGGATCTAAATCCTGGATTAGTGCTGGAAGCTGCAGTTATTAGTGGAGCTCTGGGAGCCAGGCTTTGCCTTCGTGACAGACCTGATTCCCTTGCCCCGAAGGAGCCGAAAGCAAAATGTGTGAACCCCGGGGCCCGGAGCACACAGTGGTCAGTGTCCTGCTCTGCTGGCCTTGCCATCAGTGCCATTCAGGAGGGCTGAGAGCACTGAGCTTTCGGCCCCAAGACCTGTGCCCCTTTGGTGCAAGCTTAGCAGGGCAACAGTCTGATCCCTGGAAATGCCTGAGTCATCTATGCTGGGCTACAGGTGACAGCAGCACCGGACTGGGGGGCTGGGAAGCAGCTAGAGGCCATCAGTCCTGTGTGACTGGGATGGCTAAGCTGGTCCCTTGCTCCTTGTACTTCCTGCACTGTCAGCCTAACCTGTCTATGCTTCTCTGAGCTGGGAAACATTGGGCTTCTGTGCATCCCTCTTTATTCTGGGGCTGCCATGTCCTGAGCATGTCTGTCCTCAGCTGCCTCCTCCCCAGGCACTGCAAATATGAGGCTGTGAAAGAAGCTGTACAGGGGGACTCCAGCTCTTTCAAACAGGTCTCCTCCATCCTTGCCATTCCTTGCCACACACCAGCCTTGCACCCTGTTGGCAAAAGAAATTGCCAAGCCTCAGCAGTGACTGTTTGAGGCCACAGGGACTGGAAAGATGGAATGGAGACTTCATTCAGGGTCTTAAACACGGTCCCCTCCTCTCTGTGTGGCCACGTTCCTGTGGCTGCATGCTGGTGTAGGCTCCTCGCAAAGCTGAAGGAGACTGGAGGAGAATGCTTCTGCCCACATTACCCTGTGGCTTGACACTCACTGTGGGAGTTGGGTGGATTTGTCAACCTCCCCACCTGCCTGACCAGCCACCTTGGCAGGGCTGGAAACTGCTGAGCCTTCCTGGATGGAAGGCAGATGGAAGCCGAAGGCAGCTTCAGCCCAGCCTGCCCACAGAACAGTCTCAGATGGATCCATCCCTCCCTCTCCTCTCCTAGGTAACAGATGAGTCATGCTAGCAAGAAGCTGTTTGAAGGCTGCCCAGTGGGTGCTGCCATCTCCATCTTTTGGATGGAAACAGCTGATGCATGTAATTCGTGGAGGTCCTGTAAGCTCCCGAGGGGGCAGCTGAGGACTAGTGGAAAGAGGAGCGCTGTTTTCTCTCATTTCAGTGGTGCCTCTGTGGGGTTAAGCAAGCTTTCCTATCGGGAAGTTGCTGTTTTGAAGGGCAGGTTGCATGGAAACAAAGCTCTGACCCTGTCTAAGTGGGGCTGGTGCCAAGACAGCAGCCCCGGTGCTGGCAGGACAACCTGCTCAGGGAATGTACGTGACCCGGAGGGTGGTGGAAGCCTGTCTAGCATCTCTGATCTCCTCACAGTCACAATGCCTTTCTGCTCTCAAAAGGCAGCTTCCAAGTGTGGAATGTGCCCTGGTGAGGCCACATCTGCAGCACCATGTGCAGTTCGGGACTCTGCAGTTCACAAAGGACAGAGACTTGGTGGAGAGGCTACAGAAGAGGGTCACAAAGCTGCTGAGGGGACTGGAACAGCTCTCTTGTGAGGAGAGAGTGAGAGAATTTGGTCTTTTTAGTCTGGAAAAGAGAAGACTGAAGTGGGATCTCATCAATGCTTAGAAATACTGAAAGGGTGTCAGGAGGATGGGACCAGGCTTTCTCCAGTGCTGCCCAGTGACAGGACAAGGGGTAATGGGCACAAACTAGAACACAGGAAGCTCCATCTAAACATGAGGAGGAACTTCCTTAAATTAAAGGTGGCAGAGCACTGGCACAGGCTGCCCAGAGAGGTGGTGGTGTCTCTTTCTCTGGAGACTTTCAAGACCTGCCTGGCTGTGTTCCTGCCCTAGGTGAATCTGCCTTGGCAGGGCTTGGACTAGATGATCTCTAGAGGTCCCTTCCAGCCCCTAACATCCTGTTATTCTCTCGTGGTTTTAACAGCTCTACTTTCATAGCTCCCCCACTCTTCAGGCAAGGGTCCTTGCATTGTTTGTGGCTTGCACAGTGGCCTCACTGGTCTAGAGCAGTGAGTTAAAGAGACCTGTGAATCAGATTGGTTAAAAACCTGTTGGGAAACTCCATGCATAAATGTAACCCCTCTTGGATGTGTTCCTGTGTCACTTTCTGTAGGTGAGCCTGCATTGGCAGGGGGGCTGAACTTGATGCTCTCCAGAGGTCCCTTCCAACATGAAGCAGTAGCCTGAGCTACTGAGACTTGCACTCATACCACAAGTGGGTTTTAAGCCTTTACCCCTTGTTGTTTGTGTAGATGCAGTAGAGTGTTTCCTTCTGTGTATTGTTCAGCATGGCATGCAGTCCATCAAGGTGCAGATACCTGCTGTGGCATCATAACTGAAGATGGCTGTGAGGGGACACAGAGAGAACTACTGTAACTTAGGAACACCCAGTCTTGAGCTGTGAATAGAGGGAACAACCAAAGGAAGAAGGAAGCATGCTCCAGCACTTGCAGAGCTTGCAGCTCCTGTGACAGGTGCTGTGGGAGATATGCAAATCCTCTTGCCACTGCTTGCAGGATGTGGCTCAGGGTCAGCCCTGGGTGCTGCTCTGGAGGGGTGATGCTGGCAGCCCCTAACTAGTGAACCAGAGCATGTGCTGCAGGCCAGGCCAGGCTGAGAAGCTTGTTTGCCCCTGCCAGGCCTGCCTGCTGCAGAAGCTTGGATGTTTTTTGGCTCCTTCTTGATATGCATGGAAGGTACACCTGCTTTTGTGTCTACACCTCACTCATGCTTGGTTTCTAATCTTTTTCCAGCTCCTCACAGAATTTTCCTGTCTTGCCTGAGCAATCTCAGCCATCACCTCAATTTGCTGATGGTGTTTAATGGGCTGTCCTCTCCCCAGATGGCCTCAAGTTGCACCACAGGAGATTAGGAAAAATTGGGGTTGGAGATTAGGAAAAATTTCATCACCCAAAGGGTCATGGGGCACTGGAAGAGGCTGCCCAGGGAAGTGGTGAAGCCACCATGCCTGGAGGTGTTTGGATAAGGTGCTTAGGGATGTGATCTAACAGCTGTGTACAGGGAGGTGTTAGGTTATGGTTGGACTGGATGACCTTAAGGTCTTTTCCAACCAGACACAGCAGGTGTGATTCATGCACCTGTAGCTGAGTGGTGCTTTGCTGTCTCCCTTGGCCTGCCCTCCAAAGCTCTGTTAGTTCTCTCCTTTTCCAGGTTTTTACATGCTCTTCTAACCTCAGCTCTGCAGTTTAACCAGAACCATCAGGACAGATTTATACCTGAAACTGGGGACTTGTACCTTGCAAACCAGACTTGGGCATCAGCCATTGGAATGACTTCCCCTGGGCAGTCAAGTCCCCCACAGCCTGAGAGGGTGCTGAGCCATCTCATCTAAACCATGGTTTTGCCCAAAAAGCTTGGGCCAGGTGATCCTTGAGGCCCCTTCCAACCTGGTACTCTATGTGTGTAACCTGGCAAGAAGTCTGTGGTGGGTAAGCAAACGTGCCGAAGCGAATGGTGCCTGGCATGCTGACCACCTGTAATTCCTTATTAGAGAAGAGCTCAGGAAGGAAGAGTCAGCATGTTCTTGGCCAGGAAAGCTCACAGATGGTGGAGAGGATGAGCCTCTGCCTCTGCTTGTTTTCTTCTTTAGGAAGACCTTTCACAGGGAAGCCTCACTGCTGGCACACGTGCTGGCAGCACGCTGCAGGCCGCTCAGCCTGGGCCTCTTGGAGACACGAGGGAGGGTTTTGCCAGAGCTTGGCTTTGCTGGGGTGCTGGTGAGAGCATAGTGCTGCAGGACTGCAAAGTGGGGAGGCCTTTCTTGCCTTTCTTCCATAGGTTGCTTTGTCCCTTGCCAGCAGAGGTAACACCAGCCACGGGCTCAAGGGAAGGCCCTAAAACAGCACCACCCAGGCTTGGGGAACCTGCTGAAGGTTCCATCTACAGACTCCTTTGGTGTTCTCTGGGTGCTGAAACACCCCTGTGTCCATAGCCACGCTCTGATTGCAGAGCAGGTGTAGCTCTGGTCTCTTCTATGATGCCACCAGCATACTCCTGTCATGAGTTCTGGGGCTGCTCTCTCATTTGCAGTGGAGATGAAGAGCTGGGGTCTCTAACCTCACCTTAGCCAAATCTAGGTTTTGTCTAAGCTGCTGAAGGGTCTCTGACCACAGCCAACTTAAGACCCTGCTGTTCGCAGCATCTGTCAAGATCCAAGGGAGAAGAGTGAGGATGCAGTGAGGCCCTGGGAAGGGGCAGCATATGTAGAGTGGGACTCAGTTTCCTTGAACTCCTGCACCTATTTGCTTGGCTTTGATCCCTCTGCTCAGCAGCTCACAGTTTCAGTTAAGGAGCATTCACAAAAGCAGTGAAGTCTGGTTTGTAGGAGGAGCTCTTCTGGCCTATCTCCTTGTCTCCTGCAATCAGTGTCTCAGCTCACTGGTCCATCACGGGCAGGTGGGCAAAGATGAGGAGCCACCATAGGCTATTTTATCCTTGGAGCTGATCTCAGAGCCCTGAGGAGACACAGCCAGCAGGCAGGGCCTCTTGGGAAGCCTGAGGGTTGTGCCAGCCTGCAAGCGGGAGAGCCAAGTGGGGTCCGTGCCCAGGGTGCTTCAGCTTCGCTGTGTGCATCTGGTGGCGCTCTCGTTGCAGGGTTCAAAGCGAGTCCTGAGATCGAATGAGTACATCCTCCCGCCCGGCGGCCTCATGGAGACTGAGCTGGAGCTGACCTTCTCCCTGCAGGTACCTTGTGCTGCCTGGGCCCCGGGCTCCCCGCCGCTCCCCTCGCCCGCCGCTCCTCGGCCGGCACGGCTCTGGGCGCTCGGCCTCCATGCTCAGATCCTAGCAGCATCGACTCCTGCTGCTGGCCAGCTGCTCCATGGCCCCAGGGGGTGTTTTGCTGGGCGTGGGGATTTGAAGGAGGCTGCAGAATGTAGGTGGCCTTGGAGAGGCGCCTCGGACTCAGCAGCTCCAATCCTGCTGGACGTCAGCACCGAGGAAGGGCTTTTTCTACCTGTGTGTCGCGCTAAGCCCTCTGCCCTCTTTCCTGTGCTTCCCCAGTACCCACACTTCCTCAAGAGAGATGGCAACAAACTCCAGATCATGCTGCAGCGGAGGAAGAGGTACAAGAACCGCACCATCCTGGGCTACAAGACCCTGGCAGTGGGCATCATTAACATGGCTGAGGTACAGGGTGCTGAGAACAGAGGGGAGCGCTGCGTGTCCTCCCCGTGCCAGTGCTGGGGGGGAGCTGGGCCAGCTGGCAGGCGCTGGGTGCTCTGGCTCATTGGCTGCCTATAAGACTGAGGGGGTAAGCTGCCGTGGTGCCCCCCCGTTAGGAGGCTTGTCTGTCTGCCTAGGTGATGCAGCACCCGACGGACGGTGGGCAGCTCCTGGGCCTCCACAGCAACATGAAGGACGTGAACATCCGCGTGGCTGAAATCAGCATCTACTCTTTGTCCAGTCAGCCCATTGATCATGAGGATGGGAATGTCCCCTCAGGCCCTAAAATCAAAGCCTCAGGTGCGTTGGTGCTCCTCGCAGAGCTGGAGGCACGCGTCTGCTGCAGGCCGTGGCTGACAGCCTGTGCCCCCTACTGCCCGCTGCGGTGGGTTGAAATTACCACCCCCCCAACATACAATGGCCAGACCAGCTCTGCTGAAAGCAAGTGAAGCTGTATTTGCAAGCACACTGCAGTCTGGAAACATGCAGTGCAGTGAATGTGTACAAAATAGACAACATCTACAGGTATTTATAAACAACACAAAACCAGGGAGGTTATCAGCAGCTGCCTCCTCCCTACTCCCTTCCCCCACCTGATACAAGGTAAAAGAGAGAGAAAGAAGAGCAGAGGGTAGCTTATTAGCCACAACAAAGAAACACAGCCAAGCAAAAGCCACCAGCTAGTATCAGCTAGAGCCAAGAAGCTGAAAAGAGAAAGAGTTAGTAGCCAGGTAGGGGTTGGTCTCTTCTCTCAGGCAAGCAGCACCAGAACAAGAGGACACAGTCTCAAGCTGTGCCAGGGGAGGTTTAGGCTGGAGGTGAGGAGGAAGTTCTTCCCAGAAAGAGGAATTGGCCATTGGGATGTGCTGCCCAGGGAGGTGGTGGAGTCCCCATCACTAGAGGCATTCAAAAAGGATTGGATGTGGCACTTGGAGCCAGGGTTTAGTTGTCAGGAGGTGTTAGGTACTAGGTTGGACTTGATGATCTCTGAGGTCTTTGCCAACCTGATTGATTCTATGATTCCATACACAACTAACTTTATGTTAGATATCAGACCAATGGGGGTGATTTAGACCTTATCATTATTTGCCTTTTGCATCCAGTGGTAATTTATTTGCATTCTATCACTCTTCTATTCAATCTGTGGAAGATTTTCCTAGGCATCTGCCTAAAACTACCACACCCACCAGCAATGCCGAGAGGGCTCCAAGGAGACCTTACTGTGGCCTCCCAGTATCTGAAGGGGCCTACAAGAAAGCTGGGCAGGGACTTTTTAGGGTGTCAGGGAGTGACAGGACTGGGGGGATGGAAAAACTAGAAATGGGTAGATTCAGGTTGGATGTTAGGAAGAAATTCTTCCCTATGAGGGTGGTGAGAGCCTGGCACAGGTTGCCCAGGGAGATGTGGAAGCCTCATCCCTGGAGGTGTTTGCAGCCAGGCTGGCTGTGGCTGTGAGCAACCTGCTGTAGTGTGAGGTGTCCCTGCCCATGGCAGGGTGGCTGGAATGAGATGATCCTTGAGGTCCCTTCCACCTGTAACAGTTCTATGATTCTGTGAATGGTGGTGGTTTCACTGGGGGCAGTTGTGCTTAGCTGTGGCATCTGCACTCTCTGCTTCCAGACCGCTCCCCAGACATCGATAACTACTCCGAGGAGGAGGACGACAGCTTCTCGTCAGAGCAGGAGGCCAGCGATGATGCTGTGCAGGGCCAGGTAAGGGAGGCCTGACAAGGTGGCTGGAGTGGCTGAGTGAGTGGAGAGCTGCCCAGCAGAAAAGGACCTGGTGGTGCTGGTTGACAGCTGGCTGAACATGGGCCAGCGGTGTGCTCAGGTGGCCAAGGCGGCCACCAGCATCCTGGCCTGGACCAGAAATGGTGTAGCCAGCAGGAGTAGGGAAGTGATCCTGCCCCTGTGCTCAGCACTTGAGTGAGACCACACCTGAAAGTTTGGGTCCCTTCACCAGAAGAAAGAAATGAGGTGCTGGAGTGTGTCCAGAAGAAGGCAACAAAGCTGGTGAAGGGTCTGGAGAGCAGGTGTGGTGAGGAGTGGCTGAGGGAGCTGGGGGTGTTGTCTGGAGAAGAGGAGGCTGTCTGCTCTACTGCATAAACCCCTGCTGAGTCCTCTCCATCCTGTACCCTATTCTCTCCCATCTCCCTGTGATAAGAGGCCAGAGGCTGTGCTCCCTCTGAAAGAGAGGAGTGTTTAGAAATAAGTACAGTCTGAGAATGCTTGAAGGTGGCAGAGCCAGCCCAGCCCTGTGCTCTGTGCCACTGCTGTTTGGTGTCCTCTTGCTGTGGTGCCTACATTCGAGGCCAACAAAGACTTGTGGTAGCATGCTGATCAAGCCCAGGGACAAACCCCTCCTCAGGGGCCTCCACATTTCCTGTCCCATCATGCTGGGTTACCTTCAGGGCCCTGTGTCCCTAGGAGCTGCATGTATTGTTGAGGCTGATCCCTGGAGGAACACTTGCTGTGAGCTCAGGTGCTGCATCCTCTGAGTTAATCCTGGAGAGGAGAGAGCAGAGCAGCACATGGGTCACGGGGAGGCTGGTGAGTGCAGGGAGAAGAATTGAGGGTGTAACAAGGACTGCTTCAGAAAGCTGCTGTCTCTCCTCTGAATCTTGCTGGTACATGTCCCTCTGGTGGGACCTGGGGATGAAGGCAGTGGGAAGAGTCTGTAGACAGCGCTAAGGAGAGAGGAGGAGCTGCACAGAGAGAGGCAGGAGAAGCGAGAAGCACGACGCTGGGAGCAGAGTGGACCAAAGCCTTACAAAATGAGGGGCATGTGTAGGGCAGGGGGTTTCTGGGAGGTGTTGCTCCCTGCATTCTGAGTTGCTCTGATGTGCTGTGGCCTTTTGTCTGCAGGATCTGTTTGATGAAGAGGATGACTTGAGGAAAACCAAGAAGGCCAGGAGAAAAATGATCCGAACCACATCAATGACCAGGGGTAACATCAGCACTTACTGCATGATCAAAGGGATGGAAGGGATTCACTTCCTGCCCTCCCTCCAGGGAGTGAGGGAGGTTGGAAGGAAGGGGTGCTGGTGCAGGACAGGGGAGAGAGCCCTTGGCTCTGAGAAGAGACACACTTCTTGCCATTAATGAATTAGTTTGCTGCTCAGAGCTGTACCCCAGCTCATGGTCTGCACTGGGTTTAGGCTGCTTCATATCAGTGGTCATTGTGAGCAGCAGTTTTGACTTGCTGCTGTGGCATGGTATCTTCCACTTCCCTTTCTAAGGAAGGGTGAGGGTGGTGCAGGGAAGGGTGAACCATAAGGAGCTCCTCTGCCTGTCAGCAGAAGGGAAAAGCTGCCTTGCCAGCCCATCCCTGTGCTCTCCCAGCATCTCCTTGTGCCCATCTGCTTCAACTCTGAAGGTCCCTGGACACCTTCCTGAGCTTGTTCCCCATCCTTTTTTCACTTGAAGGAGGCATTCCTCAACCAGGAGAAAGGGGAAGTAAATGGAGAGAATGTGCTATTTCAGCCTGTAGCAGAGAGTCTGAGTCCTTGCACCCTCCCTCAAGCCAGATACAGCTACTCCTGCAGAGTCCAGGTTTAGCCCCAATCCTACAGCAAATGGAAAGAGCAAGGGAGATGATAGCTGACCTTGTGCCTGCAGACCCCTAAAGGAGCCAGCAGCACTGTTGTTGGTCATCTCAGAACGTGGTGGCATCATTTTGCTGATCTTTTTCCCCCCCTTGTTTTGTTTTAGCAACCAAACTTCAAACAGAAATTTGTGGCTTTGCTGAAGAGGTTTAAAGTGACCGAGGAGGTAAGAATTGGGAAGGGTGCCTCACCTGGCAGTGTCTCCTGCAGATGTGTAGGTGGCAGAATGCTGGTTCTCAAGTCACTGGGAGCCCTAGGCCTGACCTGCAGGTGGTGTGACATTTGGCACAGGCTGGGCCTTGGCTTTTCCAAGGCAGCCCTGAGACTCATGCTCAAATCAAAAGACACCTTCCCTCCTGGGCAGAGATGCCACAGAGGGAAAGCTGCTGTCACACGTTGGCTCTGCCCCAGAAGCAGTCCTGTTTGTGACTGAGAGCAGGCTAACATCAGCCTGAGGGGAGCTGGCCTTGGCTGGGCACCTGCACTGAGGGTACAGTGCAGCCAGTGGAGGTCCTCCCAGGACTCTTAACCCTGAGTAAGTATGATGAGTGTGTGAGCCTCCTTTGGATGCCATGCTCATGACATACTCATTTGGCCAAGTGACAGTGTCACTTGCTTCTTCCAGAGCCTGCAATGGGCTCCCTGAGGTGGAGCTGCGCCCTGGGTGCCTCGTGGCTGGGAGGGAGCTTGTGCTCGTCTGGTCTGGGATGCAGGTGACTCCATATACCTCTTCATTGTTCTCTGGGCTTGGCCCCACAGGTCCTGGACTCTGACCCCGTGGACCAGACCCAGGAGGTGGAAGAAGACCTGGGCTTGCTCTATGACAGCCTGGAGGAGTGCAACAACAGTGACAGCGGCCCGGAGATCGAGGACAACGAGAGCGTGCACAGCACACCAAAGCCCACGCTGAGGTAAGAGCTGCAGGAGCTCACAGGCTAACAGCACAGTCTGTGGGCCCTGGAGAAATGCCCTCTGCCCCTTCTCTGTTGCTTGTTGTCTTGTCTCCACTCTTACTGCCATCTTCTGTTGGCATCCCTGAGCTCCTCACTTGCATGCCCTGTTTAGTAGCCTCAAACCTGCCCAAGGAATCTGCCTGCCTTCACATTCAGCCTCATTGAATTTCCTGCCAGCTCAGCACCTGTGCCACCCCTGCTCTGCTGAGAGGGTGCTTGCTTGGGCTAAGGTCCCTGCTGTTCCCAGCTCTCATATCTTCCTGCTGAGAGTCCTGGCCTGCTCAGGGCTCTCCATGCTGAAGCTTGCCTGTCTTTTTGAGCCCTTTGTGACTGCTTTAAGCAGTCCTTGTGCCCACTCCCTGTGAGATCTGCATGCTGCCCACCCTTCGTGAAGACACATGACTAGCAACCATCAGCAGTGTTCCTCACCCTGTTCCCCAGGCTTCACTGGCTATGCAAAGCTCTGCTGGCCTGGAACAGAGGTCTCCAGTGGACCATGCAGTGAAACCAGGCTTTTCTCCCATGTGATCTGGCCTCCCTGCTCATGGCTGTTCTGTTTCTCTTCTTTCATGAGAAAGTTGCCTTTTATTGTCTTTCTGCTTGGCTGCCTCACAGTGCACAGAGTCCCTTCTAGCCAAACCAAGCTTACTTGTCATTGTCTCTATAGTTAGGTATTTAAATAGAGGTTTGGATTAGTTGGAATCCCTGCTGAAGGCACTTAGCAGGGGCAGCAGTCTTGGTCTGCCACAGGCAAACTGAAATGAAATCTGCTGGATTCAGGAGCCCATGGCAAAAAAGAAACATGAAGGAAGTCACATTCCAGCTAACCCCCAAGTCAGTGTGGGGGAGGCAGCAGGCATGTGGGCAAGGGGGAGCTGCTTAGGTGGTCTGCTTGGACTCCAAAAGCAGTTTCACATGGTCTCTCATCAGAGGAAACAAAAGTGCTGTGGGAGAAAGGGTAAGGCCTTTCTGTGGTCAGATAATGGTTTCTGTCTGTAAACCATAGAGAGAGCCTGTTGAGAGTATTGAACTAGAAGACCTCACCCTGGTTCTGTCAAGTGCCTGCTTGCAAACATCTGGCCCCCAGGGGAGCATCCTAAAGTGAGTGGTGCTTTGTGCTCATACCTGCTTGTAGCCAGCTTTTCCTTGGCTGTTTGCTGCTGTCTCTGCTGGGACAGCCTGTTGGGCCCTGGGCTGCTTTTCAGCCTCTTCTCAAAGTGTCCCTCACTTGGTTTGCTCTCTGGTGCCTCAGTTCTAGCAGTGCTGAGGTTGTACCCCCTTGAATTCACATTGCTGGGTCTGTACCAAGGAACTGTGAGAGCTGACTGCCAGGGACTTGAGTGTGGACTTGCATGGTTCCAAAACCTGTCACAGCCTTCTCACTTGGTGATGACCTTACAGCCCAGACTGCAAATTCAAGATGGGAAACGTTGCATTTATTTATTCATTGTCCTCAACAGCCTTGTTAGACACTGTGAAGGACTTGGGGGGGCAAAGGCATTAAGGCAGTGCCTGAGGATGAGCAGTGGACTGGGGACAGTGCTGTTGGGAGCAGACAGCCATCCTTTTGATCAGCCAGGGAGGCCATGCAGCTGTAGGCTGTGCCTGCTTTGGGGTGAAACTGGAGCTACAACTTAGGCTGTTAGGGAAGACCTCAGCAGTCAGAACATTTGATTGAAGACCAGAGGTGAAGGAGCAAACTTCTCCATAGGTGGCTGGGAAAATAGATGAGGGAGAGGAGGCTAATGCATTGCAAGCAGAAGGAAGCTGGGATCTGCCTAAGTTTCAGCCTGCTGAGACTCAGAGTCATTCATGCCTGGGGCAGAGCCTTTAAACTGCAGAACAAGGGACACTGAGAACTGCAGAGGAGCTCTGTGCTCAGAGGGATGCATCCTCAGGGGATGAAAGCTTCTGAACTGCAAGTGAGAGAAGGCAGTTAGAGCCCGTTTGAATGGGGGGTTGGAAGCTCCAGCAAGTGCAGACAGACTGGACACATCCAATGTCTGTGAAAAAAGGGGAGAATGAGGATACCTGCTCAAGGTGCTGGTGGTACCAGGGGCCTGCTGTGCTCTGCTGGGATTGGTGGGACAGGGCAGTACAGGGGAGTGTGGGAGAGAGGCTGGCTGTGGGGGTGAATGATGTCCAAATGCTCAGATTTCTCTGGTTTGACTCCTAAGTTAGTACAGTAGTCTCTGTGGGTTGGAGTGATGACTACACAGGGTTGTGGCAATGCCTGAGGGCCTGTGGCAGAGACTGGAGAAAGCAGGAGTTCATTAACAGCAGGAGACATCATTTGTTTCTGTGGGACTTGGAGAAGATGTCCCACCAGGGCACAACTCCAACTCTGAACCTTTGGTAGATGAACGTGTTGTGAAGCAGCTGGGCACAGGGCCAGCGAGCTTTGGCTTCTACTAGCCAGTGTATAAACACTGCTGCTGAGGGGCTGCTGGGGACCATCACTTCCTGAGATGACACATCCTTGTAGGAGCAGTGAGAGCAAAGCACCTCACCAATGTTGTTGTCCCTGGCAGCACAGCATCTTAGGTACCAATGAGGTGATGTGTCAAAAGGGAAGGGAGCAGCCGTGGCCTGCTCCAGAGAGCTGCAGGTGTACCCAGGTGAGGACAGCATTCTAACAGAGAAGCTGCTCTATATCCTGCACCTCTGTGGCCATCCCTGAAAGCCTGCAGCCTGGCATTCCCCATCTGCCCCCCAGGAAAAGCAGGAGAAAGCGTTCCTGGGAGTCAGTACAGCTTTGAGGGAAGCAGGCCGGGCAGTGGTGGAATCATAGAATGCTTTGGTTTGGAAGCCACCTTAAGGATCATCTTCTTCCAACCCCACACCCCCCATGGGCAGGGACACTTGCCACTGCAGCAGGTTGCAGGTGGGCTGCTGCTGCTGCAAGGGTCCTAGGAAAGCTGACAGGTGAGATCCAGTGATACAGTCTGCTCTCTGCCTAAAAACTGGCCTTGGAGCAGGTCCCAGGATGGAGAGAGGGCTCTTGGTACATAAATGATCTGCACAGGCTGGATTGGTGAGCTGAGGTCAGCTGTATGAGGTTTAACAAAGCCAAGTGCTGGGTCCTGCACTCAGGTCACAATAACCCCAGGCAATGCTCCAGGCTTGTGGTAGAGTGGCTGGAAAGCTGCTCAGCAGAAAAGGAACTGAGGGTGCTGTTTAGCAGCCAGCTGATCGTGAGCCAGCAATGTGCTCAGGAGGCCAAGAAGGCCACCAGCAGCCTGGCCTGGATCAGGAGTGGTGTGGCCAGCAGGTGTGCCCCTGTGGTTGCCACTGATGAGGCTGCACCTTGGATAATGGAGTTGGGGTTTGGGCCCCTTCCTACAGGAAAGGCTCCGAGGTGCTGGAGCAGGTCCAGAGAAGGGCAACAGAGCTGGTGAAGGGTCTGGAGAACAGGGCTGGTGAGGAGCAGCTGAGGAACTGAGATTGTTTAGTCTGGAGAAGAGGAGGCTGAGGGGAGACCTCATTGCTCTCTGACTCCCTGAAGGAAGGTTGGAGCCAGGTGGGGGTTGGTCTCTTCTCCCTACTATCAGGTGGGAATGAGAGGAAGTGGCCTGGAATTGTGCCAGGGGAGGTTAGGTTGGATAGTAGGGAAAATGTATTTCTTTTAAGAGTGGTCAGGCCTTGGAACAGGCTGCCCAGGGGGGTGGTGCAGTTCAAGAAACCTGTGGCCATGGCACTCTGGGACATGGTTTAATGGCCATGGTGGTGTTGGGTTGAAGGTTGGCCTCGGTGATCTTAAAGGTCTTCTCCAACCAAAGCGATTCTATGATTCTATCATAGTGGATGTGGAAAGGGGGACCAAGGGTGGAAGCTCACACTGCAGTGGCCAACAAAGCTGCTGTCCCAAGGGAGTTCCTCTTTTCACCATTTCAACTTGGGAACAGGACCTTGGAGCTGCACTGTGCAGCTCTGCCAAAACCTGAGAGACCTGAAAAAAGAACATTTTGGTGCTGGGGGACGAGACACTGCTGTGCTCCTGCTGTGCCTGAGGGGTGCTTCTGTCTGCAGTGCTCTGATCTTCAGAGCTTCCAGAAAGCAGAAAGGGATGTTGGAAGCTGCTGCTTGAAGTGTGCAGCAGGGAGCTCTCTCTGGGAAAAGGGGAGCAGAAGGGAGAGCAGCAGAAATCTGTGGAAGCTGTGGTGGTGTAGAGAGGTTCAGCAGCAAATTGGGAGCTGCGGTGCTGGCAGAGACTATGAGGTGGGGCAAGGTGGTGATTCCTCACCCTGCACTGCAGCAGCCCAGGATCACCTGAGAGAGAAATCAGTGCTGGCTAGGAGGCAGGGACCCTGCCTCCACATCCCCGGGGTCCCAGGTTTAGCCTGGTGGTCCGGGATGGCCTCATCCTGTCCCTGCATCCAGCACTGCTGCGGCAGACCGCGGCTCGGTGTTCAGACACAGCGTGGGCCTGCGTGCCGAGGGGGCCCTCCTCCGCGGAGCTTTGTGCTTGGGAGAGGCCAGCAGGGGCGTGCTGGGATGATGGTGACTTTGTTCCTCTCTTATTCCTGCCTTTTTCTCTCCGTCTGTCTGTCTGTCTGTCCGTCCGTCCGTCTGTCTGTTTCTCTGCAGGCGTTTCTTTGAGGGAGTCTCTCATTCTGGTTCCCAGACTGAGATCGGCAGTCTGCACAGCCAGAAAGGGCAGGATCAAGAGTCGGGCAGCCCTGTGAGTTACAGCACCACCACCACCCCCCCTCAGCCAGCCCAGCATCCCCACACTGCCTGCAGCTCCCTCTGAGACCACAGGCGCTGGCAGCACCTTCCTGGGGCTGCTCCTTCCCTTCTCTTCCTCTTCTTTTTCTCAGTGCAGGCAAGCAGGTAGCAGTGGGGGAGTGTCCCCTGGGGCTGACCCCAGGGAGGTGCCCGGCTCCCCTGTGGGAGTGTGTATCCCGTGAGGCCAGGCGTGGGGCGCTGGCAGCAGTCCTGCTTGGGGCCCTTCATCCTGCCCTGACCACACTCCCTGTCCCCCAGGGCGAGGCAGACAAGAGGAAGCCAGGAGCACTTCGACCACAGGAAGAGCCAGGAGTGGAGGTCCCTGCAGTGGTGAGTCTAGGCTATGGGATGTGGAATGGGGCTGGAGCTCCCTCAGGCCCTGCTTTGCTTTCTGGGGTACCAGGGGTGCCCACCAGCCTGGAAGCAGGGCTGTGGGGACAAGGAGATTGGGCTGGAGGGCAGTAAGAGTGGAAGGAGAGTTAGGGTCTGCAGGAGATGCAGCCCAGCTGCCTCGAGGCCCTGCAGCCTTGGCCGTGCAGCAGGCCCATCCTGGGTAATGGCAGTGAGGGGTGCAGGCGGATTGCTGTGTGTGATGGGACTGTGTGTGGCCCTCAGGAGCTGGTTGCAGAGGAGCCTTCTTCACGGCTTAACCCCGCAGAGGCTGCCACCAGGGAGGGTAGCGTGGACAGGCTGGCCCAGCTGGGACCTGGCACCAAAGCCGAGCTCCCCAGTGCCGTGTCCCCCAGGTAAGGCGAGTCCACATCCCATGCTAGGGCTGAGGAGGCTCCCACTGGCTCCCTGGAGTCAGTGGGATGTGGTGGAGGTGGGATTTCCTCAGCAGCGTTGCCTCTCCTGCCTCTCGCTCGCAGCAAGTCCGAGAGCAAGCAGCTGTGGCGGCCCCGCAGCACCTCCGTCAAGGACCGGCAGAGCTCGAAGGGGCAGGGTGGCCGTACCAGCAGCCTGGACAGTGAGAGCTCTCCAGACTCGTGGCAGAGCACCCAGGTGAGGCCCTGGAAGCAGCCTTAGCTGGAGGCCTCTCTCAAGAGCCCAGCCAGGCCTTCAGCCACGGGCAGAGCGGGCAGGGTTAACGTGGCGCTGGCGCTGCCGCAGGTGCCCCGCAAGTCTGTCTACGACCAGCTGAACCAGATCCTGGTCTCGGACGAGCAGCTCCCCGAGAGCATCGTGCTGGTCAACGTCGCCGAGTGGCAGGGCCAGGTGAGTAGGTGTGATGGGAGCTCGGTGCCTGAGGCTAGCTGTAAGCAGGGTCCCAGATGATTCTCCCAACCACGGCAGGGTGTCCCAGGGGAGCCGGCACCAGCTGTGCCCTCCTGCCTTTGGGGAGCGCGCGCTCGGTGCAGCGCTGAGCTGCAGACACAGGAGCCCGGTGTGTCGCCTCTGCCATGTGCCCCACACCAGCGTTGCTGGGTGCCCAAAGCGTGGTACCCTGAGCGGTCCCAGAAGGTCTGGTGAATGGAGCATGCCTTGTGTCCAGCTGCTTGATCCTGGCTCCTAGGACCACAGTGGTCAGAGCTTTGTTGGATGCCAAGACAGAGGGGCCAGACTCTCTCTGCTGGCACCTGGCCCTGGGAAGCAGCAGAGGCATCATCTCCAGGAAGCATTATGTGCATTGTCAGAGCTGAGGTCTCTGGACAGGGAGGAATGTGAGGTGTTTTTGTGGGCCCCATCTCTGATGAGCTCCTGCCTCCCCCATGCCTGGAGGAGTTGGCTGCCAAAGGTGAGTAGGGCCACATATGTGTGTGCAAAGATGCAGGCAGCACTGGTGAGGCCCATTTGAGATCATGAAGCTGCATCTGACATACAGAAGGAGTTCTGGAAAGTCACAGCAGGGTTTGTGCAGAAGAAAGGGCTTCTCAGTAAGAGGAAGTGGAGTCTTCACCCAGGCTGTGCATTCTTGGCTTGTTCCTGCTCTAACTGTTGCCCTGATGTGGAACACAGGAGCACAGCCCACTCCCAGACCCTGTAGTGGCATCTTCTAAACCCCCTTGTCTAGCACAACTGCCTGTTTTGCCACTGTTCAGCTGCCCACAGACAAGGGGCACAGAAGGACTGTGGAGTGCCCCAGTGTGAGAACAAGAGAAGGGAGTGAGCTAGGCCTTGCTGGGGGATGGTGGAATTTAAATCAGAGAGATCCTGGACCAAACCCTTCATCTCAAGGAGCACAGCCTAGACACAGGCACAGTTTTGCCTTTGCCACCTCAGGGTGGTGACTGCTGTGCTCAAACTTGAGAGCCCTGGGAGCAGAGTGGGGAGGAGTGGAGAGGCTCAGGTGCACAGCCAGGGGTCAGCTGATGGCTTCAGCCTCCCCACGCAGCGTGGGTGGGGACAGGGGCCAAGGTTCTGTGCCGGGGGGCACCGGGGCCAGCGCAGGCAGGGGCTGGTGCTGTCCAGCACAGCCACGTCCCCCCCAGGCTGCCTTAACCCAAGCTCTCTGCCTTGGCAGTACGTGAGCGAGCAGCTCCAGGCGCACAAGCAGTTGGTGGTGTCCACCTGCTCCGTGGCGGACATCCAGGCAGCCTTCAACACCACTGTCTCCCGCATCCAGCGATAGTGAGTACAGCTTTGGGCTCGGCCTCTGGCTGCAGAGAAAGGGTGGGAAGGGCCCTGCCTGCCCCCAGGGCTCGCTGGTTGTGCCCGTGGTCCTAGGGGGTGCTATAGAAGCTAGTGAAGGCCCTGGGGAAAGCAGAGGATGCCACTGCTGATTGTGCCCAAGACAGCACTCAGCGAGCTGGAAATTGTCAGCAGTGGGTTTCTAATGCTGGGTTGGTTGGCCTGGCAGGGCAAGCCACCTGCTCCCCTGGCCCTCCTGCTGAGCCCCAGCGTGTCCCTCACAGTCTCCTTTGCTCTCCTGTTGGCAGCTGTAACTGTAATTCCCACATGCCTCCCCCGGTGAAGGTGGTGGTGGCCGGGGACCAGAGCTACCTGAGCGTTGTCCTCCGTTTCTTCGTGGAGCAGCTCGCCAGCAAGACACCTGACTGGCTCAACTACCTTCGCTTCCTGCTTGTCCCTCTGGGTGAGCCTGGCCACAGGGTTGTCTTCTCCCACCACCCTGGGCTCCCCTGCCTGGACCAAAGAGATTTGTAGAAGCATAGAATTGCTTTGGTTCAAAAAGACCTCTGAGATCAGCGAGTCCAACCATCAGCCTAACTGCACCCTGGTCATTAAACCATGTCCACAGGGATGGTGACTCCACCACCTCCCTGGGCAGCCTGTTCCAAAGCCTGACCACTCTTGCAGGAAAGAAACTTTTCCTCATACCCAACCTTAACCTCCCCTGGCACGAGTTCCTGCCATTTTCTCTCATTCTATCACCTGATAGTAGTATCACCGACCCCCACCTCACTCCAACCTCCTTTCAGGTCTCCCCTCAATCTCTATTACTCCAGACTAAATCCCAGTTCCCTCAGCTGCTCCTCACCAGCCCTGTTCTCCAGAGCCTTCACCAGCTCTGTTGCCCTTCCCTGGACACACTCCAGCACCTCAATGTCCTTCTTGTAGTGAGGGGCCCAAAACTGACCCCAGTATTCAAGGTGCAGCCTCACCAGTGCTGAGTCCATGTGGACAATCACTTCCCTGCTCCTGCTGGCCACACTATTCCTGATCCAGGGATGCTGGTGACCTTCTTGGCCACCTGAGCACACTGCTGGCTTGTGTTCAGCTGGCTGCTAAACAGCACCCCCAGGTCCTTTTCTGCTGGGCAGCTTTCTAGCTACTCTTCCTCAAGCCTGGAGCATTGCCTGGGGTTGTTGTGACCCGAGTGCAGGACCCAGCACTTGGCTTTGTTAAACCTCATACAGCTGACCATCAGCCCATGGATCCAGCCTGCCTCGATGCCTTTGCAGAGCCTTCCTACCCTCAGTGTCACCCTTCTTGCCTGCAGGCTCCCACCCCCTGGCCAAGTACCTGGCCTCAGTGGATAACAAGTACAGCACCCTCTTCCTGGACACGGCGTGGCGGGAGCTGTTCAGCAGGGCTGAACCCCCCGTTACAGGTAAGGAGCCAGCAGTGTCCTGAAGTGGGAGGGAGCCCAGCTGCCACCGTGGCCCTCACTGCTCTTTGTGCCTGCAGACACTGTGGACATTGCAGGCCGAGTCGCCCAGTTCATCGCTGGAGCCAGCCTCTCTCACCAGCTCCCCATCTCTGAGGCCATGCTGACCTACAAGCAGAAGAGGTGAGTGTGGTGCTGCGCTGCCTGTCCTGCCTCGTGTGGCCCCAGTCTGGGCTGTGGGAGACAGGGGAGAAGTGAGCAAGGCCTCGCTCTCCTCTGAGCAGCGTGGTGCTGAGGGGAGCTGGGGGTCCCCTGCTGCCCCCCTCCAGCAGCTGTGGGCTGCCATGTCCCCAGAGATAGGGACAGACTGCCAGGGCTGGGCTGGGGGCTGTGAGCCACCCCCTGGGGGTTGACACTCGTATTCCAGCTGCACTCTCACCTCTCCCTTCTCTTGGTTTCTGGCACCCAAGGAAGAGAAGTCTCTATTTTGATTTTTATATCAGGTATTGGCTTGTGCTTGCTGTGCCGCTGCCTGGTGCCCCCCTCCCTCTCCCCCCATGTGCGTCCATCTGTCCCTCTTGCCGTGCAGAGGAGCCGTGACCCCGGAGAGGGGCAGGGCTGCCCTCCCGCATGCCAGCCCTCTCCCAGCACTGGAGAGGCCGACCTCCTTGCCTCCTTGTGTAGTGTGCCCTGTGCTGCCATGTTGGGGACTAGGGGTCCCATGGGAAGGGAGGGCAGAGATTGTTCTAGTGGCCATGAGCCAGCATTGGCCCCTGCCAGCGTGGGGGTCTCTGGGCCACAAGGCTAGGCACGTGGCACTGGGTGCCCGGCACAGCGATTCCCTGACCAGCCTCTCTTCCTTGTGCAGCCCTGACGAGGACTCCTGCCAGAAGTTCGTTCCCTTCGTGGGGGTGAGTGTGGTGAGGGCCTGGTGGGCAGTCTGGGCTATGGGGAGAGGGGCAGTAGGGCAGTACATGATCCTGCTGACCCTGGGGCTGATCCCACTTGTCTGTCTTGGCAGGTGGTGAAGGTGGGCCTGGTGGAACAATCCTTCAGTGCCTCAGGTGAGGCCTTGGGAGCCCACAGTGCCTGGCTGCCTTCTCCACAGTGAGGAGGCCCTCGCTGGTGTTCCCCAGCCCCCCACCGACCCCCACTCTCTTTCTCCTCAGTGGACTCAGATGATGCCACAGTCTGCACCCCGTCCCTGCTGAGCTCAGCGCCGGTCACCGGTGGTGCCGCCCCCTACTGCAAGGAGACTGTGAGCACCCCACCCCCCTCCCCGTCCGTCAGCAGCGGCCTCTCGGGTGTTGGGTAAGGAAGCCTCAGCCTAAAGCAAAGCAGTGGCAGCTGGCTGGGAGGGCTTGAAGCGCTCTCAGCTGAGGCTGCCACATGCTGGGGTTGTGGGGCCTGCCCCTAGGGCAGGCTGCAGCTGGGCTGCGGGGAGGAAGAGGAGCAAGGACAGCGTCTGTGTGCTGCATGGTGCTGCCTGTCTTGCCCAGGTCTCTCAGCCCTGGTGTGGAGGTGATGGGCCTGCAGGTGGACTACTGGACAACACAAGGGCCTGACAGGAAGAGGGAGGGCGAGAAGAGGGAGACAGGTATCAAGAACACCCTCAAGAGCAACTTCCGCTCGCTCCAGGTCAGCCGCATCCCTGGCACAGGGGAGCTGGTGTCCCCTAACACCATGGCCATGACTGTAGTCACCAAGGAGAAAAACAAGAAAGGTAACCAAGCACACCCTGGGCTGCTCTCTGCCTGTGGGGCTACAATCTACTGCAGGGACAGGGACCTGCTGGAGAGAGTCCAAAGGAGAGCTACCAGGATGATTAAGGAACTGGAGCACTGCCCTATGAGGAGAGGCTGAGAGCCCTGGGGCTGCTTAGTCTGGAGAGGAGAAGACTGAGAGGGGATTTATTCAATGTCTATCAATACCTGAGGGCTGGGGGTCACGAGGGAGGGGACAGGCTCTGCTCACTTGCACCCTGGGATAGGATAAGGGGGAAGGGATGTAAACTACAGCACAGGAGGTTCCACCTCAGCATGAGGAGAAACTTCTTCACTGTGAGGGTCACAGAGCACTGGAGCAGGCTGCCCAGAGAGGTTGTGGGGTCTCCTTCTCTGGAGACTTTCAAGACCCATCTGGCTGTGTTCCTGTGCTAGCTTCTGTGGTCCTGCTCTGGCAGGGGGGTTGGACTCCATGGTCTTGGGAGGTCCCTTCCAACCCCTAACATCCTGTGAAGAAGGGCAGGAGGGCATGGCTGAGACCCAGCCCAGCAGGGACCGGTCAGTGCAGCCAGCCCCGAGGTGAGGGCTCCTACCCAGGGCCAGGTGGGAACATCCTAATGTTGGTCATCTGTCCTTGGCCCCCAGTGATGTTTCTGAGCAAGAAACCAAAAGAGAAAGACATCGAGCCCAAAAGCCAAGTCATTGAAGGGATCACACGCCTCATCTGCACTGCCAAGCACCAGAACACCATGTTGCGAGGTGAGGGGGAGGCCCAAGCCCCACGGGGTGGTGGGAGGGCAGAGCAAGCAGCACAGGCTGCCTGTGGCAGGGCTGTGCTTCACTGCACCCTCTCCTCTCAGTCTCCATAGATGGGGTGGAGTGGAACGATGTGAAGTTTTTCCAGCTGGCAGCACAGTGGCCAACGCACGTCAAGTACCTCCCTGTGGGCATCTTTGGCTACTCGAAGAGTGTGTGAGGTGCAGGGGCAGCTGCAGAGGCTTGCAGGAGGAGATGGGGAGATGGAGATGGACTTGCTCATCCCCTCTCTTCTGCGGCCCAGCCCATGCCCGCTCTGCAGAGGGAGATCTCACACCCGCACCGCTCCCTGTGGGCCAAGACCCGTGGAGGTGAGGCCGGCGAGACCGGGTCCGCACACCCTCCAACATCAGCCAGGGTACCATGCCATTTGCCTCCCCTGACCCCCAACAGCAGCCTGGGACGAGGGTTGGCACCAGCTCTGGGCTGCCAGGCCAGCTCCCCAGCCAGCAGGAGCCCCAGCCGGGCTGGGCTCGGGCAGGTTCCCCAGCGCTGGAGCCAACAGGATTGCTCCTGGGGGGGCAGGTGTCGCGCAGGGCCCTCCGGTTCTGTGCCGCACCACGCCAGCTCCACTGCCAGCCTCCTGCTGCCGTGCCTGGCCCTGTCCTGCAGGGCTGGGGCTTGGCAGCTTTTCTAGTCCCTGCTGCAGCTCTGCTGCCGAGGCTGGCATAGCTCTGCTTGGGCCAGCCCCTCCCCCCCGTCTGCCCTTCCCCAACAGCCCTGCCCCGTGGCCCCATGGTGCTGCCAGCCGGAGGTGTGCCATGCAGAGCACCTGTGGGGGTTTTGTTGGTTATTTTTGTTGGTTGTTTCGGTTCTTTTTCTTTTTTTTTACAAGATTCTATTTTTTTTAACTTTATTGTACGGTTACCTTTCAGGATTAATTTTAATAAATTAATGCTGGTACCAGTATAGCAGAGCTGGGGCTGCTCCGTGTCCATCCCGCCCCAGCCAGGGCCCAGCACACCTGGCACACACACAGTGGGGGCAGGAGGCGGCTGCTGTGCCCATGCACCAGTGGTATGACCTGGCACCCGCTCAGCCAAGGGCCAGCTGATGCCTCCCAGCAGGCCTCAAACTGGGATGGGGTGGAGCTTGGCTCATTTATTGAAACCAGACCTCACAAGGGCTCAGGAACAGACAGGCTGGAGGACTCAGCCTGTGTCCTCCTAGCCCAGCCAGGTCCTCATCTATCTGAAAGTGGAAAAAGTCTCTCTCCTTTCAGCACAGGCCAGGCTTGCTGCTGTCTTGATCTCTACAGTCTGGAAGGCAGGTTGAGGCTGGACCTGGGAGGCTGGGGGGCTTGTAGGCTCTGCAGAGATGTATTCCAGGACGTGAGGCCTCTCCTCCTGGCGCCGGATGTAACCCTGCTTCAGCAGGTGCAGGATACAGGACAGCACATCCACACTGTGGCAGCAGAAGCTCAGGAACTGCAGCCCTGGCCCCAGCTCCCCCTTCTGACAGGCATCGGTCACCTGCGGCAGCCAGAGAGCCCCACGCTGCGGTGCGCTGCAGCGCTCGGCAGCCCCTCTCTGCCCCCGAGCCCTCCATACCCTGAACACCAGGTTGTCAATGTGGAGCTGCTTCTCCACCTTGAGGATGCGAGTGATGAGGCAGCAGAGGACGTTCCTCTTCCTTTCCAGGACACTGGGATCAGCCCCCTCTGACCTCAGGTACCTCTGCTGGGGCAGCAGCCTCAGGTGGGGGCCAGGGGCATGGGCCAGGGCCTCTGGGTTCAGCCGCAGCACACCTGGAGCTAGCGCCCAGCCCAGGGTCAGCCAAGCCCTCAGCTGGGCCCTGAAGGAGCCCCAGGCCTCCTGTGGCTCCTGGACCCAAGCCTGGGCCTCCCAGCTGCTGCCTTCACAGGTGCCAGCCCCGGCCCTGCCCCAACACATGGCCCTGGGCAACAGCCACACACACAGCCCTGGCCCCAGTGCCCAACTGCTCCACCACAGCCCACCCAACACCCCACCCACGATCCCAAGCCCCAGCCCCCACACCACCCACAGCCCAACACCTGGCCTCAGCTATCCCCACACACACCTGCACCCTGACAACCCATGGACAGATCCAGCCCAGCCCCTGGCCCCCCCTGCCAGCTCCAGCCCCCACTCAGGGCTCAGCCCAGCCCCTCCCCAGAGCTGCCCCAGCCCCACGCTCACCTCCTGGCGTGCAGCTGCCCACCAGGATGCCCTCGCTGCGGGTCAGCGGTGCCAGGGCATGGTGCACCAGCTCAGCAGGGAGCCCTGTGGCCTGCAGCAGGCTCTCCACAGCCACCTCCTGCCAGGAGCAGCGCGGGAGGGCAATGGCCAGCCGGGGCCCAGCAGCCGAGGGGCTGGCGCCCCAGGTGCCGCCCAGCAGGGACCCCCGGCCCTGCTGCATGCCAGCTGCCTCCCTCGGCCCACCCTGGCCCCAGCCCCCACCTGGGCCCCATTGAAGCACAGCAGGATGTACATCTGCAGCGTGGACACCTGGAGGAGGCAGGCTCCAAACTGCACTTCGGCGTGGCCCAGCCACGTCCACTGCAGCCGCCGGGGCTTGGTGCACTCCCAGCCCAGCCAGGCCTGGCCTGCCGGAGACAGCCTGGGTGCCAGGGCCGCGGCAGCCTCGCCGGGCACCCCCGGCGCCCCCCGGCGCCCTGCCCCTCCTCGCCCAGCCGCCGGGAGGGCCTGGCCCACGACACTCACTGCGCCTGCAGAAGGAGGCAAACTGCTCCAGGGGGGAGCTCAGCGCCGCCGAGAAGAACCTCCCCGGCTCGTCCATGTAGCAGAGAGGGGACACAGGCCAGCAGCGCGGGGACAGAGTCAGCACCTTCACCTCTGGCACAGCTGCCAGCGAGGCCGGCCCTGGGCCCTGGGCACAGGGAGAGCAGGGGGCTCAGGATGGGCCCCCAGCGCTGCTGCCAGGCAGACGAGCGGCCCCCGGCTCCCCCCGGCAGGCTCACTTCCTCCGGGCTCGAGTCCAGCCCCCAGCAGCTGCTCGTCCTGCTCCTGCAGCTGGAAGAGGCGAAACTGCTGATGCAGCTCCTCCGACTGGGCCAAGTTGCTCAGCATCTGCTGGGGGAAGCGGCTGGGGAAGCACAGCCCAAGCTGCTCCACGATGGCTGCCTCCAGCCACGAGGGCTCTTGTGCCAGGAGTCGGTCCCCCAGGTAGTGCCTGCCACAGCCACCAGCGCCGGCTCAGGGGCTGCCTCAGCCCCCAGCCCCTCGCCAGCACGCAGAGGGCCCTGGCTCTGGCCCGGCCCCGCGGGCCCAGCAGCGCCCAGCTCCCCTCCCTGGCGCCGGCAGGGAACCTGCCCCTGCAGCCTGGCACTGCCCACGGGCCCTGGCAGCCTTGCCCTCCAGGCTCCAGCACCGGGAGAGGCCCAGCGGGAGCCCGGGCAGGGCCACAGCGCCCCTCACCGGTAGAAGTGCTCAAAGGTGTGGGCGAGCTCCAGGCCGCTGACGGCCAGGAAGGGCTCCAGGATCCGCTGCAGTGGCCCCACGCTGCCTGCAGCCCCGCACAGCTCCTGGACTTGCCCATCCAGGTAGCAGGCAAACTGCTCGCTGACCTGCAGGGGGACAGGGCTGGCTGCAGCAGGGCCGCACAGGGTGGCCTCCAGCCCGGCCCCGAGGGAAGCAGCTGGAAGCCCCGAGGGAAGCAGGCACCAGCCCGTGGCAGAAGGGCACCAGGGCCACGCTGTGCCCAGCGACGTGCCCGCAGCTGGGCGCTGCCCAGGGCCACCAACGGGGCAGGGCTCTGCGGGGGGAGCCTGCAGCTCCCCCCAGGCCCTTGGCCAGGGCACCCTCTGCAGCCTGCACCTGGGCCGGCGAGGCCAGGGCCCTGGCACCGGGGCCACGCTCCCTCAACTCACGTGCAGGGCGGCACGGAAGGGCAGCTGCACCAAAGCCCCTGCAAAGCCCTGGCCCAGGGCCAGCAGGAAGGAGCCCTGCTGCCCAAAGAGCTCCTCCGTGGCACGGCGCAGGCGCTGGTACAGCTGGCAGTAGCGCTCCACCAGGTCTGGGGCCCGCCCTGCCAGCTCCAGGAACCGCTGCACCTGCAGGACACAGCACAGCAGGGCTCAGCTCCAAGGCAGGGCCTGCCTCTGGCCCCTCCACAGCCCCAGCCTCAGCCTGCCAAAGCCGAGGGCCCGGGGCCCGGCCAGGGGCCGAGCGCAGGCCCTGCTGCTGCCGGGGCGACCAGGCAGGAGCAGAGCCCCAAGGGCTGGACGGGGCCTGGGCAGAAGCACAGCAGCTGCCCAGCAGCAATGGAGGAGCCCAGCACAGCTCCTGTGTCCTGGCCTGCAGCAGCGACCTGGCTGGAGCACCAGGCTGACGCTGGAGCACCCCCAGGGTGAGGGCAGCAGGGCTGTCCCCACACCCCTCTGGGCCCCACAGGGGCTAAGTACAGCCTCATGCCCTCCCCACCCTCCCAGGGCACTGCCAGGCCACGCTCACCACTCCCAACTAAGCCCACCCAGCGCAGGGTCTTACACCCACCCCCTCCAGCCCCCCTGCCCAGCCCTCCAAGCTCTACCTGCTGCTGCACCACACCCTGCCAGCACTGCGAGATGCCCCACAGGCTGCTTGACTTCGTCGCTGCCGCCTTGGCAGCCCTGGCAGGCACCTCCTTGGCCTTTCCTTCCTTCCCACCTGACCAGAGACAAACCCGGGCTCAGCAGGGCTCTCTGGGTACCCCACACACTGACCAGCAGCAGCCTCTCCCTGGGGGGCAGAGGGGATGCCAGAGGGGCTTGGCCACTGTGGGGGAACGGCCAGGAGCCCTCCCCGCAGGGCTCGGGAGCCTCCTGTGCCACAAGGCCATCCCCAGAGCTTCCCAGCAGATGCCCACAGCTGCAGCCTGGCACTCTGGAGCCCTGCCCTGCAAGGCCAGTGGGAAGCAGCTCCTCCCTCACCAGCTGCTGCTCACTCACCAGCTGCTTTGGGCTGCTCCGGCTCTGGGCACTCTGGGTCCACGTGCACCAGGAGCTGGGTCAGGCGCCGCACGCGGGACCCGAAGGCGGCGCCACGGCTGGGGGCACCACGGCTGGGGGCACCACCGCTGGGGGCAGGCTGGGGCCACTCCAGGCTCTCCAGGTACTCGCTCAGCAGCCAGGCCAGGGGGCTGCTGCCATTGGGCTCTGCAAGGCCAAACAGACTCAGAGCAGGGAGTCTCTGCCCGGGGCACAGCGCAGCTGGGCACGGGAGGGAGCAGGGTACCTGGGCTGGTGATGCTCTGCACCAAGGGGGTCACCAGGGCCGCCCAGCACGTCCTGCCCAAGGCCTGGGCCACCTCAGCATCAGGAAGGAAGCGGTCAGCAAAGCCCTGCTCGTGCTGCAGCGCTCGGTTCAGCCTGCAAGGGCCAGCGGGCAGCCAGCAGTGCCACAGGGCAGCCAACGGTGCCACAGGGCATATGCTGCCCGCCAGGGAGACTGCCCCAGGAGAGCAGAGCCTGGCAGCGCTCCCTGCCCTGCCCCCTGCCAGGTACCACGGCTCTCAGCCTCACTCATGCCCAGCAGCCTGTGGCTGTCAGACTCCCTCTACCCAACTGACCTCTGCCCGCTCAGGATGTGCCAGCTGCCCTGGGGCACCCCTGCTGGCTTAGCTGTGCCCACGTGCCCAGCCTAGACCCGGGGGACTCCGAGGTGGCCCTGGCCCTCTGCCACCCGTGGTCACCAGGGAGGTGCAAGAGCCCTCCCTGCCTGGGTGGGACACGGCCCCTCCTCTCCTGAGCCCGCAGTCCCCTCCCAGGCTGCCAGCGCTGTGCCCCCGGGACACAGAGGGTGCCAGGGGCACGGCCCGCAGCCAACTCACTTGCCAGAGAGCTGCAGCAGCTGGCCCCGGTCGCGGCTGATCTCCTGGCACCAGGCACGAGCCAGAGCGCTGCAGGAGAGGAACGTCCGGCGGCACAGCTGCTCCCTGAAGATGGGCCAGAGGGTGGGCTTGGGCCCCAGCACCTCGATGCCACGCACACGAGTGTCGATGCCACCCTAGGGGACAGCACCGCCCTCAGCTCCTGGGGCACGGCCCCGACACCCCACCTGCCCGCTCCCTGGCCCGGCCCCCGCTCCCCACCTGCTGGCACCGCTTCACCTGCACCTGGATGAGAGGCCAGAACTGGGTCATGTTCTCCAGCAGGGTCACTCTGCTGGCCGAGGGCAGGACGGTCACCTGCGGGCACAGAGCCCTCAGCGCCCGGGCGGCGAGCCCCAGCCACCCGCACGGTGCCCAGGCCTGCCACGGCCTCCTGGAACCCCTCTGCCCCCCAGCAGCCCCCACACAGCCACAGGCACCCCCAGCACCCCATGCCTGCTGCCAGGGGGCTCTGCAGCACCTCCAGCACCCCATGCCTGCTGCCAGCGGGCTCTGCAGCACCTCCAGCACCCCATGCCCGCTGCCAGCAGACTCCTGTAGCACAGCTGCTGCCATCCTCACCTCCCTGGGGTCACCTCCCAGGGCCCCACACCACAGACCTTCACAGACACACCAGGGCTCATCCCACTGCTCCCCCCGGGCCCCAGGGGCGCAGAGCCCCCCGAGACTCACCGAGTTGAGCTCCGTTCTGATGGTGGCAGGGCTGTCTCCCCCCAGCACCACCACTCGGGCTGGCATGTAGCTGGAGTCCTCGCTGGCCACCAGCATGCTCATCTCCCTGCAGCACGGCAAACAGGCTGCTGCCCACAGCCCCCCGCGCCCCGGCCCGGCCCCTCAGCCCCGCGCTCCGCCCCCCACATCCAGCAGCGCCCGGGGCAGAGACTGCTGGGGCAGGGCTCCCACAGGTCCCCACAGCCCTCTCCTTCCCACACAGCCCTCGGAGACCCCCGGCCCGGCCCCACCTGATCACCACCCCCCGCTGCATGTGGACGGTGATGAAGTGGCTGCCGGCGCTGCCGTTGGACTCCCAGTAGGTCTTGGGGTTCCTGTCCGTCAGCTTGCCGGCACGGTGAGGGTTGGAGGAGACCTCCACCTTCTCCCAACACTTCTCCTCCTTCACCTCCACGCTGGAGCCTGCGGGCAGAGCACGGGAGGCCTCCAGCCGCCCGCACGGCGCCCGGCGGCCACGGGGCTCCGGCCCCTGCTCCCTGCGCTCACCTCGGCACAGGCGGCGCAGAAACACATCGAGCAAGGGGATGCCGAGGGGCTGCCGGCTCCGGCGGTGCTCCTCGATCTGCCCCAGCACCAGCTGCAGGCGGGGGAGAGGCTCTCACCCGCGGCTCGGCCTCCTCCTCCTGCCCTCCCCGCCGCAAGGCGGCCGCAGGCGAGGCGCGGAGGCTGCCCCTGGCCGGCCCCAAGCCCCGCAGCCTCCCCAGGCTCACCTGCATGCAGCCGCTCAGGATGCTGGCGGTCAGCTGCCGGCACAGCGCAGCCTGCGGCTCGCAGGCGGCCAGCAGGGCCAGCAGGGCCGGCGCCAGCGCCGGCACCGAGCTGTGCTTGGCCAGGGCTTGGCTCAGAGCCGCCTGGGCGCCCACGCCGCACATCACCACCGCGCAGTCCTTGCTGGCGCTGGCCAGGCCGTGCAGGAAGCCAACCACCTCCTGCAGCACCTGGCGAGCAGGCAGCCGTCGGCAGCCGCCCAGGCCCCGGCACCGGGCAGGCCCCGGCAGCAGGGAGCTGCGGCTGCCTCCCCTCTGCCCCGACGCCGTGCCGGTGCCCACACCAGCCGCCGGCACCGGGACAGCTGCTCCCTGCCTCTCCCCTGCCCTGCCCACAACCAGCCCAGGCTGCCGCAGGCAGGGACCCGGCCACCAGCACCGGGCCCGGGCAATGTCTGGCACAGCCAAGCAAAGCCACCGCCGCCTAAGGGCTGTCCTGAGCCCCCTCACCTCCTGGTCACTGCTGTGGGCGCTCAGGGAGGACAAACAGGGCTCCACACACTCGTGCCACGGCAGCACGTCCTCCTGGGAACTGGCCAGCAGCTTGTTCAGGATCCTGAGTCACAGAGGGGCCCCCTCAGGAGAGGGCACGCACAGCACGGGGCCACAGCCAGCCCTGCCTCCCTCTCCCACCCGAACGCCTGGCACCCCACAGACGACCGGCAGCCAAGGCTCCCCGGGCACCCCCGGCGCCCAGGCAGTGCTGCTCCAGCCCCACGTGGCCCTGTGCCACAGCACACCCCAGGCAGCCCCTACACAAGTGCTGTGAGGTGCACCTGCCCCTGCTGAAGAGCAGCCCCAGCAGCACCCCCAGGCACACACCACCTGCCCCCAGCAGCACCCCCGGCTCTCGCCCCCACGCCGTGGAGGAGCCAGAGCCTCCTCAGACCCCTCTGCACCCACCTGAGGACACTCAGGCTCACAGCCTTCTCTGCCCCCAGCAGCTCCAGGCTGCGCAGCAGCAGCCTGAAGCTTCTGCGGTCCTGCAGCAGCTGCGACTCCTGGCCAGAGGGGACGGCAGCGCTCAGCTGCCGCTCCAGGGCCACCACCACCTCCTTCGACCAGACACCGGCCCCCAGGTCCCCCAGAAGCAGCTGCACGTCCCCCAGCTCCAGCGGGGCCTCTCTGCCTGCCACGACAAGGACACGTGGGCCCAGCCCAGGCGCCGGCTCCAGAGCTGCCAGCAGGCTGCTCTGCCCTTGCAGCTGCGGCACAGGCTGCTGCACCCCTGCGGGGGGAGCACCGGGGGGGGGACACGCTACCTGCCCTGCCCAGGGGCAGCCGGTGCTCTGCCAGGCTGTTGATCACGCTGAGGGCCAGCGCTGCCTGGGGGCAGTCGCTGCTCTGCCCCTGCCCCCAGCAGCTCTGCAGCACCCTGGGGAGGTCACAGCTCACCAGCTGCTCCGCCAGGCCCCGGTGCTTCTCCAGCAGCATCTTCACCACCGCCAAGCCGTTGTGCACCCCTGAGGAGCCCCTGCAGGGACGGCCGTGGGGCCACCATCCTCACCCGAGCACGGAGCCCCCCTGTGCCCACGAGCCGCTCGCCTGTCTCGCCCGCCCCCCAGCCCCTGGCCTCGCCCAGCCCCTACCCTGGCACCCTCTGCATGGTGCTGATGGCAGCAGGGATGGCGCTCAGCAGGCTGGCCGAGCTCTCGCTGCAGGCGGAGCCGATGCTGGCAAAGATCTCCCGCATCACCTGGGCGTCAGCACGGCTCAGGGGAGAGGCCTTCCCAGCCCCTCCGGGGCTCACAGCCTCAGCTCCCACCAGCACCTTCAGGGCCTGCGAGGGCACAAGCCGTCAGCAGCCCAGCCGCCGCCGGCAGGGAGGCCAGCGGGCAGCTCCCCCGCCGCGGGCCGGCCTGCCCCCTGCCCGGCTCAGCCTGCCCCGTGCCACGCTCACCGCCAGGCCTGCCTGCTGCACCAGGGCGGAGGAGCTGTGCCGCCGCATGCAGGCCAGCACGGCTCGCACGCCGCCCTCCGTGGCGAACGCCACCCTCCAGTCGTGCTCGGCCAGCAGCAGGGCCAGCAGCCGCAGCGTCGCCGCCACCGGGGCCTTCTCCGCCGCCTCGCTGCTCAGCAGCTCCACCGACACCTTCACCAGCCGCTCCCTGCGCGCCACAGGATGCCTCAGCACCATCCTGAGCGCTGCCACCGGCACGGCGGCCCCGAGGCCCCCGCCGCACGCCTCCTCCTCGCCCGCAGCTCCACCGCAGCCCCGCCAAGCGGCCTGCCCGGGCCAAAGGGACTCCAGAGCCACCTCTCGCCTTCCCCAGCCTGCAGGGACACGCAGGCCTTCACACGGACACCGCCACCTCCCACGCTCCCACGCCCGGCCCTGCAACCACCCTGGCGGCACGGCCCCCCCCGGCCCCCAGGAGGGCTGTGCGGCACCCGGGCCTCACCCCACGCTCCTGCTCTCCAGCCCATCCTCGACTTGGCCCACCGCCTGCTCAGGCTCCTCCTCCAGAAACTTCAGGATGTGCTTGAGCCCACCCAAGCACAGCCCCATCTCCGACCTGCTGCTCTCCATCACGTCCACCAGGGCTGCCACCTGGGCCAGCGAGGCCCTGGCACTCGCCCCGCCGCAGCTGCCCAGCACTGCCGGGAGGGAGGCAAAGGCGCAGGACTCAGGGAGGCGGCGGCACCTCCGGCAGCTCCTGGGGTGCCAGGCACCCACAGCCCCTGCCCAGGCAGCCGTGGGGCACCTGGCCTCCTGTGCCCTGCCCAGGGCTTCCTCCACTCAGGCGGCACAGCCACCTCTGCCCCCCGGGGGGCACCATCCAGCGCCTAGCAGGTGATTACCTCTGCTCTGCTCCCTGGTCACCGCTGGCAAGAGCAGCCCTTCCCTCTCCAGCAGCTCGCTGAACAGCTGGGCATCCCCCTTGGCTGCTGCAGCAGGGGCTGGCGGCGGCACCGTGGCTGCAGAAAGCTTCTCCTTTGCTGCACAGAGGCTCTCTGCTGCCTTGGCCGCTCTGGCTTCAGGCACAGAGCTCCCAGAGCCACCACCTTCCCAGGACATCGAGGTGCTCCCCACGCCGGCCTGCTCAGCCCCCCTACCCAGGAAGTATTTGGTGTAGACGTGGGAGCCACGCAGGTCGCACCGAGCGCTGCCCTGGCACCGCTTCTCCACTTCCTGCAGCACCTTCTGGGCCAGCTCTGCAGGCACTGACAGCTGCAGCAGAGCTGCTTCATCCACCTCCAACAGCTGGACACATGAGGTCAAGTTAACCCTCACCACTCGCCACACAACCCTAGTCACAGCCAGTGCCAGAGCAAACACAAAGCCTGCACCGCCAGAGGCCCCCAGGGCCATTCCCCGGTGCCACCCTCCCTCCCGTCCCCAGGCCAACTGCCACCGGCCCAGACCTCCCACCTGCACTCCCCACCCACCCCAGCCAGCACAATCCCCCCACCGTCTTGCCTCACCTGCCCAAACCTTGTTGGACTCACTCACTCACTCTTCCAGGGACATCCCTCCTCGACCCTCAGCTGTGCCCAGCTCCCCAGCCTTTCCCCACCCCTCTCTCACCCTCCCATTTCAGTCCTGCTTCTGCCCCAGCCAGGCTGTCCCCACACAGCTCACGCTGGCCATCGGCTCCTTCCTCCAGGCCCTCACACCTGCTCTCCCTGCTCCTGCTGGATGAGGCAGATGATCTCTTTCTGCTCCTCTGCTTCCAGCTTCTTCACAAAGAAGAGCAGCTCCCACCACTCCGCACGGCTCAGCGCCTCGGCAGCCTTGCTGGGCTGCTCCCTCAGGTAAGGCAGGGAGTGCAGCCCCCCAGAGGCCTTGCCGAACAACGGCCGGGCAGCTGCAGGGAAGCAGAGCAAGGAAGGGCACTGCCAGCTCTGCCCTTTCCCCACCCTCTGCTGCACTCCCCACCTTCCCCAGGGAGACAGCTCCTGCAGACCAGCTGGGCACAACAGGTCCCCTCTGCCCCACAGCCTGCTGTGGGGAAAGCAGCTGCCAGCAGGGCACCAAGAAAGGGGAACATGCCGGCAGGAGACCCTAGAAGCCGCAGAGAAGGGGACAACCATCCTCACTTGGACCCCTCTGGGCGCTCAAAACTGGCACCTTCATGGAGACCTTCAGCTCGCTGCTCCCCCAGCAGCACCCCCTGTGCCTGGATCAGCCAGGCTGGGGCACCCAAACACCCAGTGCCAGCGGCACCCACAGTGCCAGGCTGCAGCTGCAGAGGGGCTGAGGGGAAAGCCGTCATGCCCAGCTGCCAGGCTGCTCACCTGCTGCAGTGCCAGGCTGCAGCTGCAGAGGGGCCGGGGGGCAGTCGGCAGGCCCAGCTGCCAGGCTGCTCACCTGCTGCTGCCCTGCGGCTGCACGTCACAGCGGACACCTTCTCCGGCCCCTCCAGCCCCTCCTGCTCCGCAGGGCCGACGATCTCCAGCATGTGCCAGTGCACCCAGGAGGTACGGCCCAGGCCGTGCCAGTACACCTGAGGAGAGAGCCCAGCGGCGGCGCTCAGCCCAGAGGGGCTCAGCCCAGCGGCGGCGCTCAGGCCGCGCCGGGGCCGGCCCCGCGGCTCCCACGCGAGGCCCGCGCGGCCCAGCCCCCGGGCAGCCCCCGCCCCCCCGCGCACGCCACCTGCACGTGCGGCGCGCTCTCGCCGCTCTGACGGAAGTGGCCCTCGTCGCCCGCGCGCAGCTGCTCGAAGTCCTGCAGCATGCGCACCCTCGCGCCGCGCGCCAGCCTCGCGCGCACGTGCTCGGCGTAGCTGCTGCGGCTCGGGAAGGCCGAGCGCGGCCGCGGGCCGCTGGACACCCGCGGCGGGGCGCCGCCGGCCGCCGGAGCGGCGCCGCGGGACGCGGCCCCGCCCTGGAAAATGGAGCGGGCGCTGGGGGGCCGCGGCTCCCGCCGGCGCGGGGGCTCCGGCGGCTGGCCCTCCTCCCAGCCCATCACGTGCGCCAGCTCCAGCAGGAGGTTGCCCACGGCCGTGCTGAACTCGAACTCCTGCTTCGCTCGGCTGCTCTCCTCCGTCACCGGGCCGGCCACGGCGCACTCCTGCTGCTCCCCGCCCTGCTCCGTGTCGCCCCCGAGCTTGTCCAAGAGAGAGGTGACGCGCAGGTAGCGCTTCACCAGGACAAACAGCAGCTTGCCAGGGATCTGCAACCAGCAGGGCTGTCGGCTTCTGGCCTGCAGGGCGACTCCAGCCCTCAGCTCTGCCCCAGACCCCGGCACATCCGCACACAGCCTCCCGCCATAGCTCCAGAGCACCAGGCAGCAGCAGAGACCTCTCAGACCACCCTCAGCCCCTGCTCACAGACAAGGCTCTCCATGCACCTCTCCGCCTCCCCTCAGCCTCAAGCCAAGCCCAGCATCCTCTGCCAGCTCTGCCAACATCCACTCCTGCTCAGCTGCCCACTGCTCACGACCCTCCTGCCCCAAACAAGGACACCAGCTTAGCCCCCAACTCTCCCCACTCCTGACTCCTAGAAGCCAGAGGCTGGCAGGGCTGGCTGATACCTGGGGAAGGTGAATCCCCTCAAAGGACATGCAGTGCTTCTCAGAGGAGGTGGTCTCAGCAAACAGCTCCAGCAAGGTGTAGCGACTCTCAAAGTCCATGTGCTGCTCAATGCCATCCTGCTGGCTCAGGGAGAGCAGGACATAGGCCCAGCTCCCTGCAACAGAAACTCTTCAGGTCCCATAGAGACAACCCCTCACCCCACCCTCCCCGTGTGAGAGAGACCTGCAGGCAAGGAGCAGCTCTGCTGCTCACTGTCACCCAGAACCATCAGGCTGGACTGGCACCGTTTTGCAGAGCTGCATTTTTTCCACTCCTGAAGCTGTAAGATTCCCCTAAAGCAGCAACCCCGGAGAGCTGACTCCAGAACAGGGTCCCAGGGAACAAAAAAGTGGAGTTTGCACCTGAACCAGACCCACATCTGCCCAAATGGAGAGCCACATGGACTTGGGCCCTAGGACAGGCAAAGCCAGGTGTCCTGTGGGACACACCACCGTTAGCAACCTTGTGGCCGCCTGGGCCAGTGTCCTGAGAGACACCTCTGGGATGGGTGCTCCGCTGTGCTACTGCTTGATCCTGCAAACAGGAAGCTGACAGCTGCACCTCTCACTCTGAGGGACCTCAGATCCCCAGGCTGGGGCCTTGCTGGAGGGGACACTCGCCCCTAATGGCCCTCAACACTCCTAAACAGTTGCATCCCAGGTCAGGAACCCATCAGGGCAAAATGCTGCCAAGTCCTACAGCACCCCAGACGATTACGACCCAGAAGCCACCTGGAAGCTGCAGCTGACTCTTCCCCTGGAGGTCAACAAGCCTCCAGAGAGCCTGCTTCCTAGGCACCCCACACCTACAGCAGGACTGCCCCCCAGCTGCCCAGCAGCAGCAGCTCCCACCTGCGTCGTGCGAAGCCAGGGCCCTCAGCATCTTGCCAGCGCTGTGGCGCATCTCCTGCTCCTGGTGGCACAGCATCTTCAGCAGCAGCTCCAGGGCTCCTGCCTCCCTGAAGGCATCTGCCAGCGAGCCGATGCCGGCGTAGGCGCTCAGCACGTGCACGGTGTGGAGGACGGAGGCCTCGGGGGCCCCGGCCTCGGCCATCTGCCGGCCAGCTCTCCGCACCAGGCTCCTGACATCAGCCTTCATCTCCTGCAGCCACTCTTCGTCCAGGGGGACATCTGCAGCCGAGGGGCCGGCCGCCTTCTCCTCTTTCGCCCGCGGCCCTGCCGGCTTCCTCTTGCCCAGCAAGGCCGGGCAGCTGGCGCAGACCTCTTCTGCAGACATCCACAGCGAGATCTTCTCTGGCTTGCTCTCTGCAGAGGAGCTGCTGCCTCCTTCCACTGCTCTCTCCTCCGAGCTGACTACACTCCACTGGATCAGGTACTCGGGCTGCCCGTCGTGGCCCCGCCGCTGCCGCAGCAGCTCCTGCGGGCAGGCCTGCAGTCTGGGGCCCAGCTGCACAAGCAGGTTGCCATTGTGCCTCTCGTTCACCATGACAGGAGATGTGCCTGCAGAGACAGAGGGGAAGCAGGAGCTGGGGAGAGGTGGCTGAGGCACAGGCTTTGCTATGACTAGGACTCTACTATCCTGTGGGTCACAGGGCTTGTAACATGGCAGCGTAACAAATCAAATATGCTGTTGTATTGTCTGTACTAAAGGCCACTGCTGTTAAGCCCCTGACACAGCAAAACTACTAAGGTACAGGTATGAGGTGCAGCTCACTTCCTACTTGGAAAACATCATACATGTAGCAATGAGAACAGGGCAGGACACAGTGACCCTGTTAAATGGGCTGTAGTCATGGCAGGAAAACAGACAGCAGTGCCCAAGAAAGGCAGATTTTCCCAGGAAGCTCAGCTGTAGAATCTGGCTGTACACTGGTAGAGCTCTCCAAGCCAGATAGTGTGCATGCTGGCCCCGAGCACTAGTGCAAGTGTGTGTTGGAGGGCTCCGCTGCACATCACCCAACTGGGACTGGAAACATTCCAGGACAGGTCTCCTGTGCCCCGACCACCCTGATTCCTGGAACAGGCATTCTAAAGGCAGGTGGAACGGCACCACAGTTACTGGGGAGAGGGCCTGTGCGGACATGTCCCCCTGGCAGGAGGAATAAAGGTCCTTCTATGCTTGGATCAAGCCAAAGCTCCAAGAGCGCCGAGAAGAGCCCGTCTCTGACCGGTCTTGCCTGGCTGCCGTAGCCCCTTCCCAACGTCGCAAGCGAGCCGGGCTCCCTCACCTCGGGGCTCCGGTACCGAGGCCTCCTGCAGGGCTCCCCAAAAAGGAAAGTCCCGGGACCACCCCAGGCTCGAGGCGCTCGCCAGGTCAGTTCAGGCCAGGCCAGTCCCATTCCCAGCTCGCTGCTCTTCACCACGGCGCCACACCGTGCCGCGCCGCGTAAGCGCCAGCGTCGCCTGTGCGTCACTTCCGTGCCGGTGGTGCGCGCGTGTGGTCCAGACGGGAGCCGCGCGGGGCCAAGCTTCGCCCTCCCACCAGCGGCACGTCCCCAGCCGGCTGCCCCGGGTCAGCCGCTGCAAGGGGCCTCGGGGCAGCGCGGAGCAGGGGCAGCTGGGCACTGGGGTACAGATTGAGCTATACGTGGCACGGATGTACCGTAGGACAGCACTTGGTGGGCAGTGCGCTAGAGCAGAGCGGGAGGGAAGGGAAGGAGGCAGAGGGGAGGGAAGGAGGTAGCAGCAGGTCACCCTTGCCGGCAGCAACCTTCCTGCCTTCACTGATCTAACCGAGGGTGCTGGAAGAACCCAGCTGTCCCAGTCAGGCTTGGCACCATTGGGCAGAGCTCTGTTTGCCCCCGCCCACCTCAAGTTCAAGCCCAGGCAGACCATGGGCCCCCACTCACCTCTCCTGGTTGCCTAACTTCTACCAGGAGCTGAACACAGTCAACTGTGTTGCATGGGAGAAGCAGTACCTGAGAACCCCTGCAGGAAAGACACCAGTAACACAACAGCAGTGGCATGGAGAACCCTTTATTAGTTCCTGGCATCACTCTTGTACTGCAATCCGTGGCAGATTGACGTAGCTCTTCATGGGTGGCAGAGGTTTGATCTTGCGCCCAGCCCAGCCGCCTTTACGATGCCACAAGCCTGTGTGTGGCCGCTTGCCCAGCCAGCGGTTCCGCCCTGCCTTCCCGATCACCCGCTTGTTGTGGTCAACATTGGACACACGACCCACCGTGGCCACACAGGTCTCCAGCACCTAGGGGACAGGTAAGAGCTGCTGGCCTCCCTGAGTACACCCAGCTGTATGCCCAGGAGGTCAGTTCAGGGACAGCATGGCTCCTCTACCTGCATATGCCTCTTGGATGGCAGCTGCACAATGGCCGTCCCGTTCACTTTTCTCAGCAGCACCCCACAAGTCCCTGTAGCAGGCAAGAGGAAAGGAGACAGCTACCTCAAGGAGCAGTACAAAGTACCTCATCCTCTGGTAAGCACAGTCCCCATACTAGGAACTCCCCGAAGACCCTGCCATTGCCCTTCAGACAGCGCTTCTTCCCAAAGAGAAGTCCTCAAGGCATCACTAGTAAGTGATGGAGGCAGAGCTGCCACTGCCTCTGCCTTTCTGTAGGGATGTTTTGCACCCTAACAAGGGGAGAAGGGAGAACAGCAACTCCCTGTTGTACCCAGAGCATGCCCCCCTGCCCTCCTCTCTACCTGTGCCAAGCCCAACCCAGCTACAAAGAGTGGGTCCCCTGCCCAGAGACACACACCAGCTGCCCGGATGTACTGCGCTCCCTTCCCAGGGTGGCTCTCCAGGTTGCAGATTAGGGTGCCAACAGGGAGGGCACCCAGTGGGTAGGCATCCCCTTCGTTGGCTGACACTGGAAGACAGAAGCTGATGAGTTGGGCAAGGAGCAGCCAGTAAGGCCCTGGCTGTGCTGGCACAGCCGCCCTGGCCGTGCTGGCAACATCTGCCCCTGGCCTTGTGGTGCACCTGCCATCCTGCCAATGTGAGAAGAGTTCTTGATGATGTCCCCTGGCTGCATGTTCTCCGTGGCAATGATCCAGCGCTTCCGATTGCCGCCGGCCACTAGAGCGATGTCAGCCGACCTGCAGGGGGAACCCACGGTGGGTGGGTGGCTCAGAAAGAGATCCGACCTCCAGGGGGCTGAGGCTGACCCCGTACCCTGCACTCGCCTGCAAGGGTCGTATCGGACGTTGATGACCTTCTCGCTGAAGGGCTCTGGCGGGGCCCCCTTCTCGTAACGCAGCCTCTGGAAGTCAATCATGCGGTACCTCCGCTTGTGTCCCCCGCCGATCCCCCGCACACGGATGCGGCCTGCGGTACAAAGGGACAGCTGCGGGCGGGTCTGTCCCTGCCACACCGGCCCCTGGGCTCTGTCCGCCGCCGGCCACCCGTCCGCCCACCTGTGTGGTCGCGACCGCCCGTCTTCTTCATGCCCACGGGCCGCACCGTGTACTTGACCCGGCACTTCCACATGGGGTCGGTGGTGCAGCGCGGCGCCGAGACGTTCAGCCAGCGGCGGGCAGCCGCCAGCACCGCTCCGGCCACGCAGGGCAAGGGAGCAGGTGCGGGGACACGGGACAGAGCGGGGAGCCGGGCGGAGAGGAGGAGCGACCCGAAGGCACGGCACAGAGCGGCCGCCATGGCTGCGGCCACGGCGCCTGTGGCGGGGCGGAGACTCCGGCGGAAGCGGCGGCGGGGCCGGGCCGGGCCGGGGCGGCCATGTTGGGTGCAAGGGGGCTGCGCCGCTGAGGGGAGGGCGGTGCCGGGCTGGGTCCTCGCACCGCCCCCCCTGCCCTCGCACCGCAACAGGGGCTGGGACAGCGACCGCGATTGCGTCGCGGTGGCCGTCGAGACCGCGCCTCGAGCAGCTTGGGCGGACGCGGCTTGCCGGGTAGGGTTTCGGGGTCCGGTTCTCTGCCCGTTTCCTTGCCCTTGTTGGAGGGTCCCGTCGGGTAACCGACCGACCGGCCGGCCGCTGCCGCAGCGGAGGCCCGTGGGGAGGAGGGTCGTCACCCTCTCCGGCGGGGGTGCGGGCAGAGCCGCACGGTCGCGGGGGACACGGCCTCGGCTTGGCGGATGGCGAGGGGAGGGATGCGGAGGCCGCGGCGGGCGGGGGCGGCGTGGCCTCCCGGAGGAGGTGGGAGAGGAGCGGGGCCCCCGCGGTGGAGCCCCCCGCGCCCTGGTGGCCGGGGGGAGCGGGTGGCGGTGCCCGCCCTAGGCGCGCCGTGCCCGGAGCCGGCGGTCTGCAGTAGCGCTGCGGGCGAGGTCGGCGATAAGGGCGGCGGTACTGCGGACTTTGGAGCCGGCGGGGTGTTGCCCTTCGGCCTGCTGGACCCAGCCCCCAGAGCGAGCCGCTTAGCTCTGCGGTCACAGCCGGCTCCCCGAGGTGCTGTGCTCTTGGCCTCCCTGCGGACAGGGCCAGCTGTGCCTCGCTGCCTGTGCCAGGGGCGGCAGGCAAAGGCCCGTGTGGGTGACAAGGATGAGCCAGCCTGAAGTCCCAGTCATGGCTGTGTCCCGGGTGCTGTGGGCACTGACTGGAGGATTCGGTGCTCTATAATTAGGCTGTGTCTTCACTGCCAGGAATGGCTTTCAGCCTAAGGTAAATAATACGCGATTGCCCTCCTGCTGGACAGCTCGTGCGATTTGTTTTGTAATTATTTTTATTTAACCGTGTTGTAGCTGTGTGTACCCCCGCAGCCAGCCAGGCTCACCCTCCAGAACGAGGGAAGGGGGAAGAGCAAGATGCTTTAGGGGAGAAGCGTATGGTGTGAGATAAGGCAGGAGAGAGCCTGTGTGTCAACATGTCTGGGGATCCCTCCTGGGGCCCTTACTCCGCGGGGGAAACCCGGGACGAGAATCCCACTGAAGCACTGTCTTGGGTGGGTGTGGGTGGGTTGGGGATGGCATGCCTGCAGAGGCTCAGAAAACACTGAAGAGAGCTCTGAAGGTTGCTCGGTACTGTGGGTGAGGTGGTTGCAGCAAGCTACGTTAGATGCTGCGGCGTTTGTCCTCTCCCTGTGTAAAGCATCTAGAGGTCGAATGAAAGCTTCCAGGCAGTGCCTGGTCCAGCTCTGCACTGTGCAGTGCTGACACAGTAGGACTCACAGCGATCTTGTCCTGTACCTGGGCATTTCTGTGGGCACAGCCATAGTGATTGCGCAGCTTGAAGGTTCTCTGCAGCTCCACCTGCTTGGCTTTAGGGGGGTGGGCTGGGGTCAGCAGTGGGGATGTGGGTGAGGGTGACACCAAGCAGAACCTTTCACCACAAGAAGGACAAACACTTCCCTCCCTGGGAGCATTCAAGGCTAGGTTGGACACAGCAGCCTGGTCTAGTGGAAGGTGTCCCTGCCTGTGGTGGAACAGGGTGGTCTTTAAGGACGCTTCCAACCCAAACCATGCTATGGATCTATAAGATTGAGGGTAGGGTGGAGCAAGATCTAGATGGATATATGGCCAGGGTGACTGGCCAGATGGCTGAGCAGGAACAACTCGAAGTGGGGCAGAGTGCCTTGGGCAGTGTGTGGGGACAGCATGGGGGCCCTGCTCTGCTCCTTGGTGCCCCCGTCGGGCCTCAGGGAGGGAGCCCTGGGTTTCGCGTTCGTGGCACTTGCTGCATTCCCTGGAGAGCTTCTGACTGTCCTGTCTCTGGAGTCTGGCTGCATCTCCTCCCCCCCCCCGATGCGGTGTGGTTTGGCTGCCTGGTGCTTGAGCTTGTGTTAGAAGCGGAGGGCAGAGCGGGAGCCCTGCGTGGCTGGGGCGTCCGGGAATGCCAGCGCTGGACAAGCCGCTGCAGGCAGCCAGGTACTGCTGCTCCTCTGCAGTGCAGGGTGGGGGAGGATTCCCATCTGCTGACTGAGACGGGCAGGGTGCCCAGCTGTCCTGGAACAAAAGACCGTTTTGAAGCGCAGTTTCGGGCAGTGCTGAGGAAAACTTTGCTCCTTGGGAAGCTCACAGTTAGCCAGGTGGGCACAGAATTTCTCTGTGGTGCTACTGCGGAGGGATGAGGGGATTCTCTGGGTTGTTTGTCCCAAGGGTATGCAGCGGGCGTGCCTCCTGCTGCCAGACAAAGCCGGAGACATGGTGATGGAGGCAGCTCCTAGCATACAGCAGTGGCTCTCAAAACTTCCAGAGCATTGTTTCCCTCCAAACCTTCCTCTCGTTAATAAACTGCTTCCTGAGCCGCTCCAAAGCAGCGATGTACCCCCACACACCGTACCGAAGGTTGGGGGGGCCGGGGGGAGCGATTGCTGGTAAGCTGCTGAGGGGGAGAGGATGCGGCTGGGAGGAGCTGTCTGAAGAAGGGCTGGGGGATGGTGTTGCAGCAGAATGCTCTGGCTAGGCAGCCGGGAGAGATCTGCACAATGGTGGGAGGCAGCAGCACAGTTAGCGGCAACCGCAGGCTTTCTTGTGTCTCCTCCTGTAGCTGCCGTCTGACACTCTCTTGTGGCTCGATGCTAGGGTCTCCTCTAATGCCCTTGGCTCCCTGTCTCCTGTGGCAGCGCGGAGACATGGAGAGCAGCCGCCCTGCTTCTGCGTGAGGGGAAGGAGGGTATTGCTCAGCAGGCATCTGGTCAAAGAACTGGCTGGCTCAGACAGAGGGTAAATAAACATGGCAGAGCTTTGCTGCAATTGGTAGAAGGAGCAGGAAGCGCATGCTCGTTCATCTGCTGCTTTGGAGGAATACCCAGGTAGGGAGAGCATTAACCCTAAAAACCAAGATGGCTCTCAGGGCACAAAGGAAACGTGGCCAGATTTGGGCCTTGGCAGAGGTGCTGGAGGAAGGCTCGATTTGTGAGGAAAGAGCCGAAAAGCTCCTCCAAGAACTCCAGCTGATCCAGGGAGACAGAGGTAAAGCTGATCCTTAGTGTGCAGGTAGAGCTTTGTCTCTGGATTTGCTGGCAGCCTTGCTATGGTTTACCAGACACACTTGCTTCTGGAAATAATAGCTAAGTCTTGCAGCCTGCAGTCAGCTGGTCCTTGCAGCTGCCCCAGGTATGCTGTGAAGGAAATGTGGGCACCACTTCAGAGCCCTTCAGGGTACACAGAGTTGGCTTCAGGGGATTTGCTGGTCCCAGCTGTGTCCTAGGCATCTCCTGCACTCCTGGGGCGTATCCAGTGCTTTGCCCTCATATTAGATGCCCGCAGAGGCACTGGCTCGTGGGAGTTCTTCTGCCTGCTTTGATACTGCTTCATACTCTCAAGGCAAGGTAGTGCCTCTCACTTTGTCTTTTATAGAGCGAGACTCCCAATCAGATTGTGAAGGCAGGAAGAGATGCTGGTCCTGGCTTTGTTCCAGCTGCTTAGCTCTTCTCTCTGCTAGCCTGGAAACGAGTTTTAATTATGTGCCACAGCAGTCACAGGCACAGCAGGTGTAGAATGGATTTGGTGAGCTGCTGCAGACACCAGAGAGGTTTTAAAACCAAGGTCTTATCAGCTGATCTGGAGGTGCCAGCACAAGCTGTCTGGTGAATGGGGGTGGTGAAGACTGTTCTTCTGGTTCCATGGACTGCCACAAGGAGCAAAGTGTCCCTCTGCTGAGGGCACACCTTGGTGATGGCTTGGCTTGGGTTGTTTTGGTTGGGGGTTTTTCAGTTGGTTTTTAATCCTTGTTGTCTCCAATCTCTCTCTTCTTTTACTGCTACTGAATGAAAGGAATAGGACCTTGATCTAGTGTGAGGTGTCCCTGCCCGTGGCTGGGGGTTGGAATGGGATGATCCTTGAGGCCCCTTCCAGCCCTGACGATTCCATGATTGTGGTCTTGCAGTGGCTTTAGGCTATGCTTTTAAAATTTTGTTACAGATTTCGAGCAGAAGAGGGGGAAAATAATAAATAAATCACTCTTGGGTGTAAAAAGGGAAAAAAACAACCCCCCAGGTCTTGAAAGGAATGAGTGGTCTGATACAAAGCCAGCCAGACCACCCCATCTGTGCTCCTCAGAGTACAAATGCTTATTGGAATTGGGTCGTGCTTTGGTGTCACTGGAGCTAAGTGTTTTGGTCAATCACAAGCTTTTGGCTTGTGATTTCCAGCTGTGGGCTGCAAAGCAGGAGGGGAATGGGAAGCTCCCATCTCCTTTCTGTAGTGATTTGAACCTGAGTCCCTGGGGCCAAGCCCTGTAAACCTGGCTTGCTCTAGGTTCCAGGAAGCTTGTGCTATGGCACCTTTTCTGCTAGAGATGGTCCATGGTGGGGAGCTGAAGCTTCTGAGAGTTTAGTGCTGATGGGAAAGAGGATGAAGGGAGCCTCCCATCTCCTTGTGGGAGAGGCCTCCCACTTGAGCTGCAATTCTGGTTCCTTAGTCCTAGTTGAAAGCCCTTGGGGCTCTTGCAGCCTGCTGGTTAGCACAGCCTTTCCCAGCACAGGCCTTCTGGTATCTAGAAGCTTTACACTCAGCTAGAGCTGGCATGTGTCAGCTGCTGCTGCTGAAAGAAGCAGTCCTGGCCTTGATGCCTGTCCATGGGATGGGGACAGCTGGGCTGCTTCCAGCAGCACATTCACTTTGTACTGAGTTACACATGACTATCAAGCTGAAAAGGGAAACCTGGTGGGGTGAAGCCCTTCTGGGCTTGGAGATTGGCTTTAAAGCCAGGCAAAGGGTGGCCTGGGTCATAGAGTCATAGAATTGTTTCAGTTGGAAAGAACCTCTTAAGATCATCAAGTGCCACTGTCAACTTGAGACCACCATGGCCGTTAAGCTGTGTCCCAGAGTGCTATGTTCACACATTTCTTTTACACCTTCAGGGTCAGTGACTCCACCAGCTCCCTGGGCAGCCAGTTCCAATGCCTGAACACTCTTGCAGGAAAGGAATTTTTCCTGCTCTCCAACCTAAACCTCCCCTGGCCCAGTTTCAGGCCATTTCTTCTTGTTCTGTTGCCTGATATGCTGAAGAGTGCCTTGAGTTTTGGACGTGGGAGAATGTGGGTGGGATAGCCCCTTGCCTCCATTCCCTGCTCTGCTATGGGAAGGGGACAGCATTGCCTCTCTTGCTCTGGGACTGGGGGACCCTGTCCCCATGGGACCCTAGTGAAAGGAGGCACGTGCTGCATTCCCTTCCTCTGTGCCTAGAGTCACTTTGTAGTGCTGTGGTGCCTGGGCCCTTGTCCTGAAGTGGTGTTCAGTGAAGGCAAATGTAATAGTTTATCTAAGGAACTCGGGTGAGGATATTTGTATTTAGTTACTGGGTGTGTCCCACATGAGGATGGTAAAGCCATGGGAGAGGCATCTGAAGAGGTTTGGGGATCTATTTGGGATGATGTTCAACCCTTGACTGACACAGATACCTGTGCCACACAGCCCTGCTGTGAGTGAAGGGGTGAACCAGAGACCTCTGAGAGACCTCTAGGCATCCCTTCCAATTAGTACAACAGCCAGACCCTTACTGGGGAGGAAGTTGTGACAAAGCAGCCTCTCTCTGTCATCTGTGTGTTGCTTTGACTCTGGAGACTGCAGTGCCAGAGAGGTCTGGGCTGGAGGTTGGGGTGGGGAAAGCACTTTGATTCTCCGTCCTGCTGCCTACTCTTTTTGGCAGCAGGATGGAGAAACTCATGACCCAGAGACAAATGGTGGCAGAGGACCTCCTGCACGTCAGACTTTGAGTGACATCATTTGGCTCTGGGACTGTGGAGATGTGCTGGCTGTGAACTACCAGGGTGCTGACCCCTGACTGATCTCCTCTTTGTGTGTTCCCAGTGGCTCTAAGGGAGCAGGAGCTGTACCAGGCATTTCTTTCTGGCAGTGGTGCCAAGCATCACAGAGCTCCATTCCTTCTCTGTAGTCCCCTACAGTCTCTGCTTTCGGACACTGTGGTATCAAAATGAGGAGAAAAGTGGTGTTCATGACACAGGCTCTGCACTGTTTGCAGCCTTGACACTCATTTTTCAGCATCCAAGGTATTTATTAGGTCTAGATTTTGTTGCAGTATCCTTTAGGAGTGAGCTCAATCCCCCTTCTAGCTTTGGAGGTCAAGCAGGCTTTCCAGAGACCCCCCCTTAAGCCCCTCATTCTGTTGAACAGTAATGAGCTGGCAGAGATCCAGAACAAAACAAAGCCATCCCTCCCCCAAACCCCACACAAAACAAAGAAAACAAACCAACCCAACCAGCCAAACCCACAAAAACTCCACCAGCCAACCAACCAACCAAAACACCCCAACCCCTCAAAACCCAAATCCCAACAAAACAGCCTCTCCTTGCAAGTTGTTTTGCTCCCTGAATCCATAACCTTGCTGCTTCTCCAGGGAGGAAAAGCATCTCTCTCAGCATGATCACAGGATCATGAAATGCCAGGTTGGAAGGGACCCCAAGGGTCATCTGGTCCAACCTTTAATGTTTCTAGGATAATTATTGTGGATCTGAGACTGGAGGCCCTCTGTCTCCCTGTCTAAATGCTACCATTGCTATCTGTCTCCCAAACATGGGTCACTCATGCTTGCTATGGGTCAGACTTACTCTTCTCCACAGGAGGATTTCTACCAGAACCAAACTCTTTTTCTGCAGCTACCTTAGATCACCTTCTTCACAGAAGAGTTTACTAATAAGAAGCTGTACATGCATCTGTGTTGGGGTTGTTCAGTCTGGAGAGGAGAAGGCTCTGAGGAGACCTTATTGTGGCCTTCTAGTGTCTGAAGGGGGCTGCAAGAAAGCTGGGGAGGGACTTTTGAGGGTGTCAGGGAGGGATAGGACTAAGGGGGAATGCAGCAAAACTAGAAATGGGTAGATTCAGATTTGGTGTTAGGAAGAAGTTGTTCCCCATGAGGGTGGTGAGAGCCTGGCACAGGCTGCCCAGGGAGGTGGTGGAAGCCTCATCCCTGGAGGTGTTTGCAGCCAGGCTGGAGGTGGCTGTGAGCAACCTGCTGTGGTGTGAGGTGTCCCTGCCTGTGGCAGGTGACTGGAACTGCTGATCCTTGAGGTCCCTTCCACCCCTGACCATTCTGTGACTGTATGTGCAGAAGTGCTGGCAGGTCAGCTGCCATTTGAAGGAGGCTGCTGTTCCTGTCTTGGCAGCATTGCTTGTGTGAGGTTGGGATGGAGCCCTGCCTCTCACGTATGGGATCGTGGAACTGTTGTAGGTGGAAGAGACCTTGGAGGTCATCGAGTCCAACTGCTCACCTAGAGCTCACAGCCACAGAACCATGCAATTGCTGTGGTTGGGAAACACCTCTAAGCTCACTGAGTCCAGCCTTCAAACACCACTGTGGCCGTCAAACCATGTCTCCAAATGCCACTGCCTCACGTTCCCCCTCCCAGAGCAGTGACTCCACCACCTCCCTGGGCAGCCTGGTCCAAACCCTGACCCCTCTTGCAGTGAAGAAATTTTTCCTGCTATCCACCCTAACCTTGCCTGGCACAGTTCCAGGATACTTCCTCATTTTGTCACCTGATACTGGGGAGAAGAGCCTGATCTAAGCCTGCTAAGCCATGACCACTAAACCATGTCCCTCAGCACCCCATCCATATCTTTCAAATACCTCCAGGGATGGTGCTTCCACCACCCTCCTGGGCTTACTTGGTCCAGGAACATGCAAAGGAGAGAGCCAGAGAGCAAAGTGAAATGAGTTTGTTGAGGCTTGTGTAAATCTGAACCAGGTTTCTGTCCTACTGTAGCTGACTTCTGATTTCCCTGGTGTTTGTTGTTGTGGTGGGATTGTTTTGGTTGGCTGGTTGGGGTTGTTTTCCTTTGTAGCCTTCCAGCTCTGGACACCATAATCTAAGCTTTAAGATTCTCTTTGACCCATTTAATCTGGTGTCCTCGTTCCTGTGGTGGCAGCTGTTGGGTGTTTGAGATGGCAGTGAGGCTTCCAGCCCTTTTCTCTTCCAGCTCTTGCATGTGGGAGCAGCTCCTTAGAGGCAGAGAAGTGGGCTGCTGAAATTGCTAATGCTCGGTGGTTTCCCGGTTTTGCACTTGAATGCAGGAGGAAGGTTTCTGCCTGGCAGGATGTGCTGGCTGATGGATTCCCAGCTGATCGCTGCGACTGCCACGGAGCTCAGTGCACGCATGTTCCTTCCCTGTCTTCCTGCAGCACTCCTCCAAACGGGGGCAGGGGAGGAGGGGAGGTGGAGATGGGTGTTGCTGGAAAGCCAGGCTGTGCTGGCAGCTGACTGTGAATAGGGAAGACAAACCAACTAGAGCAGAAATGTGCTGGTGGAGAGCTGGGCTGTGCCACCTGCAGAGCCGTGAGCAATGCAGCAGGGTGAGCTAGCACCTGGGCACTCCAGCGCACAAGCAGCTCAGTGGAAAGCATTTTCTTCCCCTTCTAGTCTGAACCCTGCCAGAAGGAAAGGAAGGTGTCAAGCCTCCTTCCTGCAGGAACCTCTGAGTGCCTTTTCTGTCTGGCTAAAGGACACTCGGTGCCCTTTACTGAGTGTGTGGGTGTAGGACGAGTGCTTACACTGCAGCCTCAGCCTGCCTGACCTTGGTGCTGGTCACCACGGAACATATTTCCTCCCTGGAGGGCCTGGCACCGAGTGTAGACCTGCCAGCACTGGGGAGGGCTGGATGTGAGGCTCTGTAGGGAAGAACTGACACTTTGGAGAGATAAGAAGTCAGCTCCTGGCAGTGTTGCTTGGTTTTCTCTGCTGTGCAAGATGTGGCAGCGTTTGAGTGACTTTTCTGCTCTTTGTTTTCTTGTTGGCACTTGGAAGTGAACAGCTCCTGTGCTGCTGTTCTCAGGTTGTGCACCCTGTGTCTGGTCTGGATGATGCCCTGTCCACCCTTGAACACTGGAAGCACCTTGGTACCTAGTTGAGCTATGCTTCTAGGATATCATCCCAGAGGAGGAAGACCAGGGTTGTGAGGAGGTGTTTGCACAGCCAGTGAGAGAGGAGGAGCCTGTGTTGGGAGGTCTTGAGGATATGAGGATGTAGACGAAGCTGTGCTGTGGGTTGGGACATTTTGGTTACCTGCCCTTCTCAGCTGAAATCTTTGCAGTTCTGATAAACAAGCTGATGATAGGGACTAGAAAAATGTCTTTCCTGCAAGAGTGGTCAGGCACTGGAAGAGGCTGCCCAGGCAGGTGGAGGAGTCACCCTCCCTGGAGGTGTTCAAGAATCTTGTGGGTGGTGGTGCTGTAGAGGCACTGGTGATTTAACAGTTAGCTGAGGAGCAGTCCTGTGCATGGTAGAGCTAATGAAGCTGATTTTCAATGGATCTGGGTCTTGCCTGACCTTACCTAGCAAGGTGTGAACTCTGGTGGCTTTTTATCAGGATTTGTAACATGATTCTCTTCCCAGTGGGTTTGTATTGTGCCCTCTAAAGATGGCAGCAAGAGCTCTGGATGGACATCAGTCATGCTCCCCTGAGAGCTGTGAGCATTTTACAGCTGACTTGCTGCACAGAGGGACAGATGAAGAGGCACTTGTGCTGCACATCTCTGTGAGCTTTAGAGCAGGCTGATGATCTCCGAGGTGTTTCAAACCTTAGTGAATCTGTGATGCAATGATCTTGAAGCCAACGTGAAGTCAGCACTGACTCTGTGGCAGGTGGGGAAGGACTCAGCTCTAGCTCAAAGGTATGAAAAGGAACCTGGTCCTCAAGAGATGTGGAGTGTTTCTGCCCTGCTGAGGTGCACTGAGGTGTGTGTGTGGAGGCTTTGCTACTCCTTCTGAGGGATGGATATGCATCACTGGAACAGAAACCACGTTGGAGCTGAGGGGAAAGCTCAGGCCTATAAAACAGCTTGAGGAACTGTTGGAAGAGTGAGGCTAAAGAGGAGGAAATGGATGGCTGTAATGAGATGTGTGTACTTAGAGCAACTGCCCCAGCACTGTTCTCTATCTTCACTTTCAGTGAGGAAGAAACTGCCCCCCCCCCCCCGGCATTGCTCAGGGCCTGCTTCTGGGCAGGGGTAGTGTTAGCTGAGCAGGGGGCCTTGCCCTGAGCCCCCCTGAGCTGAGTGCACAGCTGTGGGGAGAGGAACTCTGCCAAGCAGAGGGGCTCTGCTCTCTCTGTCCTGTACCTGGGGCAGCATTTCTGCTCACTGAGTCAACCACACACAAGGCTGCTGCTGCTGCTAAGCACAGAGCATAAACCAGGCAGAGGTGGGTCCTGCAAGAGGAGAAAGACAAATCTCTTGGCAGCTCTTTCCCCACCTCCTCCTGTGTACTGCCTGGGCAGTTTGCCAGCTTCCTGCCAGCAAGGCCCTGGGTGCTCAGGTTGCAGAGCCTCCTGCCATCTCCCGCTGCTAGGGACACGCTGCTGGGCAGGTACTGCCTGTGCAGGGCATCACAACCAGCTGCCTTCAGCCCTGCAGGAGCCTGTCTTCAGAGGGACCCACAAGGGAGGGGTGTAGGAGCTCTCCTGAGGACTGTGAAGAAGGTGCTAGGATGACCCAACTAAGGTGGGGAGGCTGAGTGAGGGTTAGATGAGTGAGTCATGGAGCAGACAGGGTACTGGCAACCTGCTGTAGGAGGTCTGGTTTGCTGCTGATGTCCCTCACAGGATGTTAGGGGTTGGAAGGGACCTCTGGAGATCAAGTCCAACCCCCCTGCCAGAGCAGGACCCTAGAGTCTAGTGCAGGTCACAAAGGAATGCATCCAGACAGGAGACTCCACACCCTCCCTGGGCAGCCTCAGTGCTCTGTGACCCTCACAGTGCAGAAGTTCCTCCTCATGTCAAGGTGGATCCTCCTGTGCTGGAGTTTATATCCATTGCCCCTTGTCCTACCCCAAGGTGCCACTGAGCAGAGCCTGTCCCCTCCCTCTTGACCCCCAGCCCTCAGATATTGATAGACATTGATTAAATCCCCTCTCAGTCTTCTCCTCTCAGACTAACCAGCCCCAGGGCTCTCAGCCTCTCCTCACAGGGCAGTGCTCCAGTTCCTCAATCATCCTGGCAGCTCTCTTTGGACTCTCTCCAGCAGATCCCTGTCCCTCCTGACCTAGGGAGCCCAGAACTGGACACAATACTCCAGGTGAGGTCTCACCAGGGCAGAGTAGAGGGGGAGGAGACCCTCCCTGGATCTGCTGGACACACTCCTGTGAATGCAGCCCAGGAGCCCATTGGCCTTCTTGGCCACAAGGGCACATCCTGCCCCATGGATAACTTGTTATCCACCAGGCTCCCAGCTCCTTCTCCAGGGGGCTGCTCTCCAGCAGATTGCCTCCTAGCCCTCTGGCCTGCCTTGTATCCCTAGCTCCTGGGTTTTCTGTGCAGGGATCATCCAGCCATGCTAGCATTGTGGGTCATGTAGCACTTGAGGGCCCTGTGCAGAGGCAGTAGGTTGGGGAAAGGCACAGGGAAGGAATAAGAGAGTCCTTATGCTATCCCAGAGGGTCGTGGGCTGGCGGCAGGGCGAGTGGCAGCTGGAAAAGCTGTTGGTTTTTCAGGCTGACACCCATGCAAGGGTCACACTGCTGTCCCTGGGGCAGCTGGTGTGTGGGAGCTTTCCCACAGAGGCATGGTGCTGTTCCTGCTGGGGATGCTACAGAATTGTTATAGGATCTTAGAATTGTTTCAGTTGGGGAAGATCTCCAAGGTCATGGAGTCCACCCGACACCACCATGGCTGCTGAGCCATGTCCTAAAGTGCCTTGCCCACATGTTTCTTGAGCACCTCCAGGGACTCCACCACCTCCCTGCTCCAAGACCTGGGCACTCCTTCAGGAAGCAAATTTTTCCTCATATCCAACCTAGACCTCCCCTGGCACAATTTCAGCCATTTCCTCATCTGATACTGGGGAGGAGAGACCGACCCCCACCTGGCTCCAACCTCCCTTCAGGACTCTCCTCAGCCTCCTTTTCTCCAGACTAAACACCCCCAGCTCCCTCAGCTGCTCCTCACCAGCCCTGTTCTCCAGACCCTTCACATCAGCTTCGTTGCCCTCCTCTGGCCCTGCTCCAGCACCTCAATGTCCTTGTTGTGAAGGGCCCAAAACTGAACCCAGTATTTGAAGTGTGGCCTCACCAGTGCTGAGTACAGGGGCTTGATCACTTCCCTGCTCCTGCTGGCCACACCATTCCTGGTCCTGGCCACCTGGGCACACTGCTGGCTCGTGTTCAGCTGCCTGCCAAACAGCAGCTTGCTCCTTGGCAGCTGTTCTGTGCTGGGGCCGAGATGGTGAGGCTGTTACTCTTCTGGTCAGGGTGTTCTTTGTTTGGCCCTAGAAGGTCACTCATGCCTCCCCTGCTGAGAGATGCTCTTCCAAGAGATTTTTCTATGGAGGAAGCAGAAAGCTGTGAGCTGGCATCCCTCCACTTTCTATTCCCTTTCTTCTGCAACTGGAAGAGGTGTTGGGCTCTGACAGCCTTCTTACATCAGTGGTCTGTGGGCAGGAGGTGTACACATTGCAACCTCGCATGCCAGCTATAAATCTCTGCTCACAAATGGAAGCCAAAGCAGCTTTCCTTGCTGCTGGGAGTGTGGGGGTGTTGGAGGTCAGCACTGATTCTAGCCTTTTTGTCTCCTGTCCACGTGTACCACCTGTGCTTGCTTGCCAGAACTCCCTGCCACAGAAGCAGATACACGTGCCCTGGCAGCTCCCTGCCGACAAAGGGAGAGGGGAAGGCGAAGGGCTTAGAGTAGGCAACCTTCAGCACTGGCTCTGGCTGCTGGTTGTGGCTCTCTGAAACGACAGTGAGGTGCTCAGGTTTTGCCTCTCTGCGCAGGGCTGCGGGAGCAGGACTATGTCCACCATGGTGTACCCAAGGGAGGAGAAACTGGACAAGCTGAGCCAAGAGGAGATCATTTCCAACACCAAGCTGGTGATGCAAGGGCTGGAGGCACTCAAGAATGAGCACAACTCCATCCTGCACAGCTTGCTCGAGACCATCAAGTGCCTGAAGAAAGATGAAGAAGCCAATCTGGTGCATGAGAAATCCAACCTGCTCCGCAAATCAGTGGAAATGATTGAGCTGGGGCTCGGGGAAGCTCAGGTGAGAGCGGTGGGTGACCCCCTAAGTGCTGCCTGGGACTGACAAGGGGGAGGTGGCTTTGTGTCCGTTCCCCCATAAGCCTCAGGGGGCAGCGAGGGGCGGAGCGTAGAAGGGTGGCAGCGTGACCCTGAGGCTGGGCCCTGAGCCTGCGTGGGGGGGGGGGTGGGATGGTGTACCAGACTGTGGCAACTGACTGCCTGTGAGCCTTGCCCAGGTGATGATGGCCTTGTCCAACCACCTGAACGCGGTGGAGTCGGAGAAGCAGAAGCTGCGCGCTCAGGTGCGGAGGCTGTGCCAGGAGAACCAGTGGCTGCGCGACGAGCTCGCCAACACCCAGCAGAAGCTGCAGCGCAGCGAGCAGACCGTGGCTCAGCTGGAGGAGGAGAAGAAGCACCTGGAGTTCATGAACCAGCTGAAGAAGTATGATGAGGATGTGTCACCTTCGGTAGGCCTGAGTCACAGGATCACAGGATGTTAGGGGCTGGAAGGGACCCAAAGAGATCATTGAGTCCAACCCCCCCCAGCCAGAGCAGGACCACAGAATCCAGCACAGGTCACAGAGGAACGCATCCAGATGGGGCTTGAACATCTCTCTCTGGGGAGCCTGTTCCAGTGCTCTGTGACCCTGACAATAAAGAAGTTCCTCCTCATGTTGAGGTGGACCCTCCAGGCATTAGCAATAGGCCAAGCTGCCCATTTCCATGTTCAGACAGGTGACTGTATTGTGAAGCTGGCTCAGCTCTTCCTCCTTTCCTTTTCTTCACAATCATTGTATGACAAGGAGCCACAGGAGTGCCTAGGTGTGATGGCACTGCCCTGGAATTTACTCCTTCCTGGCTACCCTGCACAGCAGTGCCTGTAAATAAAGGGAGCCTGCCTGTGGCAGAGTCTCTGGGAGAGCATGGAGCAGCTTGCCAGGGCACGCTGGGGAAATTAGGCTTCATTAGTTTCAGCGCGGGGGAGAACACGGTGGCAGAGACAACAGAGGAAGTTGAAGGTGTCAGTGGGCTGCAGCAGGGAGGAGATTTGTGCAGCTGACTCAGCTGCTGCTGTCTCCTCTGAGAATCACCCATTTTGTGATTCCCTTCCTCTCAGGAGGAGAAGGAGGGCGACTCCACCAAGGACTCTCTGGATGATCTGTTCCCAAATGAGGAGGAGGAGCACGGTCCTGGCCGTAAGTGTTTGCTCACGCGTGGTTGCTGGCTGTCTCTGTCCACACCTGCTGTGCCAATTGTGCCCCTGTTTGTTCCTCTGTGCCTGCAGTGCCCCACCAGCACAGCAGTGCAGTGGCAGCTGCCCAGCAAGGAGGCTATGAGATCCCTGCCCGCTTGCGCACCCTCCACAACCTTGTCATCCAGTATGCCTCACAGGGACGCTACGAGGTGGCTGTGCCGCTCTGCAAGCAGGCCCTGGAGGACCTGGAGAAGACATCAGGCCACGATCACCCTGATGTGGCCACCATGCTCAACATCCTGGCACTGGTGTACAGGTGAGCGTGGTGGGGAGGGCAAGACTGGTTAGGCCACACCCTGAGTCCTGTGTCCAGTTCTGGGCCCCTCAGTTTAGGAAGGATGTTGAGCTGCTGGAAGGTGTCCAGAGAAGGGCAACAAAGCTGGGAAGGGGTCTGGAGCACAGCCCTGTGAGGAGAGGCTGAGGGAGCTGGGGTTGCTTAGCCTGGAGAAGAGGAGGCTCAGGGGAGACCTTCTTGCTCTCTACAACTCCCTGAAGGGAGGTTGTAGCCAGCTGGGGGTTGGTCTCTTCTCCCAGGCACCCAGCACCAGAACAAGAGGACACAGTCTCAAGCTGTGCAGGGGGAAGTTGAGGCTTGATCTTAGAAAGAAGTTCTTCACATAAAGAATGATTGCCCCTTGGAATACAATACAATACAATACAATACACCAGGTTGGAAGAGACCTTGGGCTGCCCAGGGAGGAGGTGGAGTCAGCATTGCTGGAAATGTTTAAAAAGAGCCTGGATGAGGCACTTGGTGCCATGCTTTAGTTGATTAGATGGTGTTGGGTGATAGGTTGGGCTTGATGATCTCTGAGGTCTTTTCCAACCTGGTTAATTCTGTATTCTGCCTCCCCTGTTTACCAGGACAGCACATTGTGGTGACAGGGAGCTCCCCCAGCTTCTGGTGGCTTGCCTTTCAGAAAGGTTTTGGGCACAGATAAGTTCTTTGAACCACCAGATTCCCTGCTCTGTGGAAGGACTGGCTGAGGTGTTGGGGAATGGAGAGATGAAAGGGCTGGATCTGAGTGGAGGGAGGACTGTTGTTTGCAGTTGTGCTTGCCCTGGGCTGGGGGGGGCAGATCCCCAATGACTGTCTGACTTTGCACTCCAGGGATCAGAATAAGTACAAAGAGGCAGCACACCTCTTGAATGATGCTCTGTCCATCCGTGAGAAGACTCTGGGCAAAGACCACCCAGCAGTGAGTGTCTCCCTCCTCTCTGTCACTCCCCTTGACCTGTGGGTGCTGCTGAGGCTGGAATGGTGGGTCTGCAGCCAGATTCCCAAGGACAGCAGTGTGCTCTGCTCTGAGGGCAGCTGTGCAGGTGGGGTGGGGCTCTGCTTTACTGCTGCAGTATTTCCTGCTGCCTTGTTCAGCATGGTCCATCAGGTGCTGGCTTCTTCTGGACCCTGCAGTGTGGCTTTGTGCCTCTGGACCTGCTTCTTGTCAGAAGCAGCTGTGCTGCAGGCATGAAGGAAACAGGACAGCCACTGCTACTGCTGTTTGCACCCCTTGTTTGGTCCCAGTGGATTCTGCTTTGTCTGATGGAGAAGCTTTTGTCTTTGCAGGTGGCAGCAACTTTGAACAATCTGGCTGTTCTCTATGGCAAGAGAGGGAAGTACAAAGAGGCAGAGCCACTGTGCAAGCGAGCCCTGGAGATCCGTGAGAAGGTACTGCACCCCATGCTCTGCTTCCTTCCAGCTCTCCCTGAGGCTTTTCCACATTGCCTCACTGCACCTGGAAGATCCAGGATCTCTCTAGTCTCTCCAGCTGCTGACTCTGCCACCAGTGCTTTCAGCCATAGAGAGGTCTGCCAGGAGGTGGGAGCTGGAATTTCTCTTCTTTTCCTTGGCTCCTATCTGACATAGGCATGTCCTGGAGGGACCACAGCTCTACTGACTCCAGGAGTCCACTGCAGTGTTGACTTTCTGTGGCTTCTCTGCCTCTGTTTACCCAGGTGCTAGGCAAAGACCATCCTGATGTGGCCAAGCAGCTGAACAATCTAGCCCTGCTGTGCCAGAACCAAGGCAAATACGATGAGGTGGAATACTACTACTGCCGGGCCCTGGAGATCTACGAGAGCTGCCTAGGTCCTGATGACCCCAATGTGGCCAAGACCAAGAACAACCTGGTGAGCCCCTGGGGAGAGGCCTTGTGGGGCTGGGCAGGGGTGCCATGGGAAAGGTGAACCTTGCCTGGTGCCTGGAAGATGTGGAGAAAGAGCTGGAGGGGGGGGCAGGGTTAAGCTCTGTTGCCCAGTGGGGCTGGAGCTGTTCTCTTGGTTGCAGGCCTCCTGTTACCTGAAGCAAGGCAAATACAAAGATGCAGAAGTGCTGTACAAGGAGATCCTTACCCGTGCTCACGTGAAGGAGTTTGGCTCTGTGGATGGTTTGTACAGCAGAAGCTCTTGGGGCTGGGGGAGGGTGAGCAGTTTGGTCCCCTGGCTCTCAGCCTGAGCTTGGCTGAGTCTGGCATTCCCTGGCAGAGGGCTGTGATGCCTTGCAGGGCCCCCATTTTAGGCAGCCCTTGAGACACTGCCATTCTAGTCTGTTAGGCTGCTCCACCCCTTCTCTCTGAAGGGGTCTTGGAGAGCTCTGGCTGTCAGTCTGTGGTGAGTTGGGAGGAGTTGAGGCTAGAAGGGGAGTAGCAAGTGGCACAATCGTTCCCTAGCATAGGCTGAAGTTTCTCCTGTACACCTGGCCTTTCCCTGTGGGAGGACTTGTTCCTTCCTCCCCCTGTCCTGCCCTTGCAATGTCAGTTGCCTTTCTTGGGGCTCTGGCCCAGGGGAATCTGGAAGTCATGTCACTTCCCTCTGGTGACAGAGTGCAGGGTGGCAGACCAGCAGAGTGAGATGGTGAGCTGAGCTGACTTGAGTTCTTCCCCACACAGATGAACACAAGCCAATCTGGATGCATGCAGAGGAGAGAGAGGAGATGAGCAAGGTGAGTCTGAGCTGGTGGTGCTGCCTGTTGACAGCAGCAAGAGCCCTGGGAGGGGAAGGAGGCCCAGGGGTTTTGATCCTCTCTTTTCACAGCCAGACCCTTTTTCCTGCAGTCTGAAGAGCTGCCATGGCCACTGATGAAGGCCAGGAGGGGTCTGAAGAGTAGGGAAAGGGCCTGATTGCTCCTTGAGGCAGCCTGTCAGAGGCCTTGATGCTTTTGCTGGGGCAGAGGGTTGTTCAGCCTCTGAACCACGGCTGCATGCACTTTCTTTTTGCTTTAGTCATCCTTCTAGGCCACAGAGATGATGGAAGATGGTGGATGGCAGAGAGCTGTGCTGCAGGGCCTTGGCACTCTGCTCCAAAGAGGTGCTGCTACCCACAGCACAACCTGCTTCTGAAGCAGGCCTAAGGCTGCCTGAGTCAAAATGGAGATCAAGAAGAAACTGCTGCTGTCACCTTGCTTTAGAAATGGAGCCAAATCTCCTGAAAAAGATCTGTGCACAGGGCAAGCCCTTGTTATTCTGTGTCCCAGCTGGCCTCTGAAAGAGAATAGCCATGAGCTGTGCTTGCCTTGGACTAGGATGAGAGGCAGAAGCGTTGCCCAGACGCTGCTCTGTGCTCAGCTGCTAAACCCAACAGGGCTCTGTCTCTGCTTTTCCCAAGCCTAAGACCTCACCTGCTTTTTGGCAGGTGCACACAGCAGCAGAGTGAGGGGCTCTGGTCTAGTTCTCTAGCTGCAGTGGGAGCAAACACTGTCTCTGCTGTTCCTTTGACTTCAGTGAGCCCCATCCCTGCGTGGGCTCAGACAGCAGGTTGGCAGGCTTGGCTTAGTGACTTGCCAGTCCCAGCCTGCAAGGCCTAAGAGCAGCTTGCTCCCACCAGCATGCAGCTCCACCTTGCACTGTTCCAATTGCCTCCTTGCTCTGCTGCAAGGAAATTACACTTGCTGCAGCACTATCCTGTGCAGAAGCCAAAGTTGAAGTAGAGACCAGGCTTCCCTTGCCCTCTCTGGGACTGGTTCACTTCTGATAATATCTGGGGAACAAAGAGAGCAGAAGTAGAGAGTTGTAGTGTGAAGCAGTGCTCCAGGTAATGCAAGAGGACACACTCAGGGACCTACAGTTGGAGTGAGATTTGTTTTACAGCCTGGGGCAAGGGCTGAGCCTCTGCCCCTGGGCTTCTGACCTCAAGGCAGCAGCTGTGCCCATGCTCTATGGCTGGCATGGCCTTCCTGGCCAGGCAGCAGTAACCACAGCTTGTACAGCTGGCCCAGGGACCAGGACTGCTGTGCTCTGCTTTGTGCTGTGTTTCTCCTATTAAAAAGCATCAAACCTCTCTTGCAGAGCTTCACTTCTTTCCCTCGGACCCCTCTTTCCCTCTGCTCTCACTGGCAGCAGCAGGAGGCCAGCTCGTGCCAGCAGCAAGGCCTTGGCACCCTGAGCTGCAAGGCTCCTTCTGTCCCAGGGGATTGGATACCTTTCCTCTTGGCTTCAGCCACCCTCCTAAGGCTGCCACTAAGCAAGCTTAAGAGGTGTTTAGAGTCTTGAGCTCTCACATCCCTGGGGCATGCACAGGCAAGGTGGGCTCTGGCCTTGTGCCCCAGGGAGGCTCTAGCACGTGGGGTGAAGATCTGAGACTTACTGTGGGACCGAGTAAGAAAAGTGGTCCCTGTGAAGGCAAGTTTCTCCTGGGCTAGAAGCCCTTGCCAGAGGGAAACTCCTGCTGTGGAGCAGTGGCCCCCTGCACCTGTTGAGTGAGAGCAGCCCTTCTGGCCTTGGGGCTGAGCTAGATGCTTCATGGCCAGCCCATGTGTGCTGTGGATGTAGAGCCAGGGGCATGGCACGCCCCCAGGTGCTCAGCATCCAGCAGGGTGCACAATGTGTGGACAGGCAGCCCTGCTCCTGCAGGTGGATGGTCCCTACTGACCCAGGGCAGTGCTGGGTGCTGCACCCTTCAGAGTGGATTGTCCTGGCCATAGATCTTTCTTCTTGAGCATCAAGCTCTGTCCCCTCTCCCTTTGCTCTGGCCAGCAGCTACTTTGCTCCTGTGGCAGGGCCAGCCAGTCAGCTTTGGGGGGGCATGGAGAGGAGACAACTGGGCTGAAGTGCAGTGGAGCAGGCCTGACTTTGCATGCAGAAGGTGTGGACATGGCTGGCTGATTACTTTGCTGGCCATGGCTGAAGGGGGTTAGTGTCCATGCTGCCTGGCATGCCTATGAGGGGCTTGTTGGTTGGGGACTTTTTTTGCATGCTGGCAGGGGTGGGCTGTTACCTCCCCCCAGGGTGCTGTGAGGATGGGCTGTGTTGTCCCTGTTGCCTTTGGTCCCGTGGCAGGGGCAAGGAGAGGGGATTGTGTTGCTTCCTGAGGTAGGGTTATCACTGCTGCTTGTGGCCCCGATCTGTTGCAGCAAATGGGCTTTCAGCTGCCCCTCCAGGAGCCCTGGAGGGGCTGGGCTTCATCACCACATGTGCAGGTTGTGTTTCCAAGGCTGGGCTGGTAGAAGGGTGCGGCCTGGGGCCGTGGAATGGTAGCAGACGTGGAGTTAACAGCTCTGATCTCTCCTCACCCTGTAGAGCAAGCACAGAGACAGCGCTCCCTATGCTGAGTATGGCGGCTGGTACAAGGCCTGTAAGGTTAGCAGGTAAGAGGTGGTTTGTGGGCAGCTGTCAGCTCTGGAGGGGGTGGCCTCAGGGCTCCTGCTCACCTCCAATCTCTGGCTGCAGCCCGACTGTGAACACTACTCTGCGGAACCTGGGTGCTCTGTACCGACGCCAGGGCAAGCTGGAGGCAGCGGAGACCTTGGAGGAGTGTGCGGTTCGCTCTCGGCGGCAGGTAACCCCAGAGGGACCTTCCTGGGTCACAGCTTTTGGCTTGGGGGTTGGCAAGGGTCTCCCCTGGGTTGTACAACCCTTGATAGCCTCAGCTTATGCTCCCACAGCACCGGAGGCGCCGTGGCGCTGGGGTCGTGTTTGTGCACGGGCGCGCAGGGGAAGGGGCGGGGGTGTGTGCAGGTGTGGATGGAGCAGGTGCCCTGGGTGTGAGGAGGATGATGTGGAGTTTGGAGTGCAGAAATGCTTCAGGTTTTTTGTCTAGGGAACACAGTATGGGTTTCTTGGGGTACTTCTCACCCTCATTTGTTTAATGTGGAGAAAAGGAGGCTGAGGGGAGACCTCATTGCTCTCAATAGCTCCCTGAAAGGAGGTTGGAATGAGGTGGGGGTTGGTCTCTTCTCCCTAGTATCAGGGGATAGAATGAGAAGAAATACCCTGAAACTGTTCCAGGGGAGGGTTAGGTTGGTTAGTAGGAAAAGTTTCTTTCCTGCAAGAGTGGTCAGGCACTGGAACAGGCTGCCCAGGCAGGTGGTGGAGTCACCATCCCTGGAGGTCTCCAAAGTGGCCGTGGCTCTCTGGGGCATGGTTTAATGGCTGTGGTGGTGGTAGGTTTATGGTTGGGCTCAATGATCTTTGAGGTATTTTCCAACCAAATCAATTCTGTGATTCTAAACTCCTCTCAATCCTCAAATAATAAAGCAGGAACTTCAAGCCCCTAGCACAAAGGCTGAGGGACAGCAGAAACCTTCAGACACCAAAACATGAAACAAAGCCAGCTGTCAGCTTTAGCGTGGGAAAGCCTTGTCCTCCGGTGTGGTTTCTGGTTGGATGGGGGACTCGGTGAGCTGCAAACCCAAACAGGGACCACACGGTTTACAGGTTGGACTTGATGATCTTTGAGGTCTTTTCCAACCTCAATGATTCTATGATTCTAAGTGCAATATGATCCATTGGGCTCTGTCCTTCTTGTGCTGGAGACTTTCGGCTGCGGTGGGGACAATGCCCTAGTGAGGGGTTGGGACCGGGCAGGGTGAAGGCTCACTCGAGGGGAGGAACAGAAGCCCAGAAAGGCAAAGCACTCTCCCTTCCTGCCTGCAGGGCATCGACCCAATCAACCAGACGAAGGTGGTGGAGATCCTGAAGGAGGGCGACGGCACAGAGAGACGGCGGAGCCTGGGAGGCAGCGTCAAGTACGAGAGTGCCACAGACGGTAGCGAGGAAGTGAGTATGGGCGTGGAATGGAGCGGGGTAAGTACAAGACACCATCAAGAATGGCCTCAGCTGGCTGCCAGAGGGAAGGGACAGCCTGGCTCAGGACTGTCCCCGCGTGGCCTGTCGTGGCATCCTTGTCTGCCTCCGTTCGTTCCCTGCACACTTCCTCCCCTCTTCCTTGGCACGAGCCAGCCAGTCCGCAAAGGTGCGTGCCTGGGCCTGGCGGCTGGTGTGCGGGCCAAGCATCCCCCACTGAGGGCTTCTGCTTCCAGGGGGCTGCCAGGCCCTGGCAGTGCACAGCATGAGATGGTCCTGGTCTGCCCTTAATCTTAGCCTTGCAACCTTATTAACATCTCTCCCTGCTGCTCCCCTCTCGAGGGCCCTGGCTGAGAGCGTCAGCCCCATCTCAGGCCCCACGCAGGCTCTGAGCAGCTTGGCTGTCTGTCCTGCACTGTGCCACAGGTGGTGCTGAGCCTGGGGAGGGGTCTGTATGTGTGTCTGGTGTGGCTGTGACTGAGTGACTGCAGGGCACAAGAATAGTCTGCAGCCAGTGTCTTTGCTATCCCCCTTTCCTGGCCTCCTGCCCTATGTGGGGTCTGGCCAAGCAGAGGTGGTAAGGGGCAGGTCTTTGCAGGATGCCAGGCCATGCTGGCATCCACCAGTGGATGCCAACCTGCCAGTGTTGGCAAATGAAGCTGATGTTAGCTGAGGTGACCTGAGCCTGTATGGGCTTGCTGTGAGACTGAAGGGTACTTTGGTCACTAGTGCTGAGTTTGGAGGAAGGTAGTGATCTGGAAGAGTGCCTTTTGTCTCCTGCAAGGAGGAGGGTGGAAACGAGGCAGCGAGTGAGCATGGTGCTGGGGGTGCTTGGCTTGGGAGCTGCTAGAGCTGTTAACACCAGTCCTCCTGCAGGTTCTAGCTGAGAGTGCAGTGTAGCTGGGTACCCAGGGGCTGCTGCAGCCTGGCACAGGCAATACACTGAGTACAGAGAGTCCTTTGCTTCCCCCTCACATCTGCTCTCACTAACCCTTCCCCACCTGGCTCTGCTCTATCCCTACCCGCATGAGCTCCCTGTCATCCTCCTGCCTCTTCCCTGTTGCCATGACAGCCCCCCAACACTCGAGTCTGAAGCCTGCTGGCTCTCTTGATCGTGGATTGTACCCAGGAGATGGCTGGAGGGGATCTGGGGAGCAGAGCTTTGAGAGGATCCAGCAGCTCTGCCAGACAGGGGTCTGTCCTCTGTCCCAGCTCTTGGCATCAGGAGTGAAAAAGGGTCCTAAGCCCTGGCAAGGCACCATCCCTGGAGCCTTTTCCTCCTCATTAGTAGAAGGGCTGGAGAAGAGCAGAGGGAGGGTTATAGGTTTGGATTAGGATCATCTGGTCTCTGCCCTTGCTGGTGTACCTCTGTAGTCCCTCCTGGCTGTGGTTGGTGCTGGGTAATGGCTTTGCACTGGTGATGGTCGTCTTCAGACCCTTCTGACAGTATCTGAGCTGATCATCCCAAGGCAAGCAAGCAATACCACCCTGTCCTCCAGCCAAGGGAGATAGTCCCTGTTCATATGATCCTTCCCCAGGGGACTTGCCAGGGCTTATTTGGTTTAACCAGCTCTAGATAGAGAGTTGGAGGGCTATCCCACACCCTGGGGCACATGGCTGCTGCCACATGGTGCTCAGTGCCTTTGCCAGCCTGCTGCACATGTAGTCAGCCTTCTCTGCCAGCCAATAGCCCTGCACTGGGCTGCAGCTCCCCCCAAAAAAGGCAGTTCCTGCTGCTTCTGTCTGTCATGGCCAGTTGTTCCCTGCGTTGGGCTGGAGAGCTTGTATGTGCTGCCTTAGTGCAGGCTCTCTCTGCAGCCATCCCTTAGCTATTAGGTGCTGCAGGCAGGGCCACAGCAGCACCCAGGGTGCCAGCAACCTCTGCACCCCACTACCAAGAGCAGCTCTGGAAGCACCCCAGGGCCTGGACGTGGTCATTGAGCTGGGAGAGGCAGGGTCTGGGCTGTGGGATGGCGCCAGCTCAGTGCTGCTGAGGCCTTGGCAGGCACCCCATGCCCAAAGCCCAGGAGCAGGGAGTCCTCAGAGTCAGCAGGAAGTCCCTGCTGTTCCTCCCTCAGCTAGCTGTCCCTGCCAGGCTGCTGCAGCCTGCTGGCCAAGACGTGAGCCTGCTTTGACGCCCCCCCCCCCCCCCCCCCCCCCCCAAGTTCTCCCTCCCTGCCCAGCTGTCTCTGCCTGCAGCCTGGGCCCTGCCCCAGCTGCTCCCCGGGTGACCCCAACCTCACAGCCTTGTCAATTGTGTCTTTCTCCTCTCTGTGCACTAGGCTTAAATGCCTGCCGAGACTCCCTCTTTCCCCTCCACTGCAGTCACCTGGATGTTTGTGTTGTCTTCCGACTTTTCCTCCACACCATCCCTCCTTCCTCGGCGAGAGCTCCGCGCCAGCCCCAGCCCCGCCGGCGCGCCCCGGCACCGCCACGCCTGCAGAGGAGGCCCTGGCCATGTGGTCCAGCTCCAGTCCCTGTGGCCAGCAGGAGCAGGAAGATTCTGCGAGGAGCTGCCTGCTCCCCCCAGCCAGGGCAGCCGGCCACTGTCCCCCTGCCTGCTCCCACCCCTGTCCTGCCCTTGCTCATCCCTCGGGACCAGGCCTGCCGGGCACTGTCTTCACTCCAGCCATACCAACTCCACTCTCATTAGATGTCCTCGACCCTCCTAGCTTGTTCCCTTCATTTCTGCAGAGGCCAGGACGGAGGCATGAAGATGGGCACTGTTCTGGGGTGGAGACATGGCCTTGGCAGAGCTGTTTTGCTCCCAGTTGCTTTCTTCCTCGTAGGCTTAGCTTCTGTTAGCACCCTAGAGCAAACCTGTGCTGGCCACCAGCGAGCTGTGCTCCCCCTGCGGCACAGTGAAGTCACTGTCTTGCTGCCCTTGCCCCACATGAGCTCTGCAACCCAGGGGCTGCATGTATTCCTCTCTGCAGGGACACAGGAATGTAGGGCAGCCCACAGCTACTGTACATACAAAATGAGATGAGGAGGTGACAGCCAAGGGCCATGCATGGAACAGGGACTGGCCAGGACAGGCATGATTGGTTGCAGCCTCCTGACATGATGCTGTAGCTGAGTTCCTGACCTGATGGCACTGAGAAGTGAATCAGCTCCCCATTGATCCAGGGTCCCCAGCTGTGGCTGCTGGGGGAGTGAGCTGGGGGCTGAAGCTTTTAACTGTTCTTGGAGACAGTGGAAAAGTAGGAGGAAAGCAGAATTTTTCTGTAAGGGGCCAGACTCCAGACCTTTAGTGGTGAGTGAGACAGGTGATGGGCTGGTTTGGAGCAGAGTGGTTGGGAGAAAGGAGGTGCAAAGAAAGATGTGAGGAAAGGAAGAGATGGGACTTGGGGTGCTCTGAGCATGTAGGGACAGATGGGATGGGGCTGTTCAGCCTAGAGAAGAGAATTCTCTGAGGTGACCTTACAGCAGCCTTCCAGTACCTGAAGGGGGCCTACAAGAAAGCTGGGGAGGAACTTTTTACAAGGGCTTGTAGTGATAACATGAGGGGGAATGGCTTTGAGCTGGAAGAGGGGAGATTAGACTGGATATTAGGAAGAGATTCTTTCTAGTGAGTGGGTGAGACACTGGAACAGGCTGCCCAGAGAGGTTGTGAACACCTTCCCCCTGGAGATGTTCAAGGCCTTGAGCAACCTGGTCTAGTGGAAAGTGTCTCTGCCCATGGCAGGGGGGTTGGAACTAGATGATCTTCAAGGTCCTTTCCAACCCAAACAGTTCTGTGGCTCTATGAAGGAGGTTTCCACAGGAGGAGGAGGGGTCAGGCTGCTCACAGAAGAGGTTAATCTTGAACACAGGACCTGGCTTGCCATGCATCGTCCCTGGGGCTGTTACTCGCTGTCTGGCTGTCCCTCATCAAGTGTCTGGGAAACCTTTGAGCCTGTTACTTCTAGGGAGACACTACTGACTCTCTGCTCAGTGCCTCTGATGGAATCCTAGGCCTGCACAGGGTCTGGTGCTGTGGGTCACTACTGGCAAAGGGAACATTTCCAAGGCCAGACCACCACTGCCTTGAGCTTCACACCCTTGGATGCACACCTTCATCCCACCTCCTATAAGAAGCAAACTTCGCTGGCCCTCCTACCTGGGAACAAAGCTGGGCAGGCTGCAGCCAGCAGGATAGAGGCCAGTGCAGGACATCACCCCTCCCTACTGCCCCTTTATTTATTTAGCTAGGTAGTTTCTCTCCTGCTTAGTCCCCTGGCAGGTGGTGATACTAAATGTGCTTCTGTGCTTGTGTCTGTCTGGGCCTGGCTTTGCTCTGGTGGTGCAGAGGCCTTGGGGCACATGCATGCTGCTCTCCTGGGAGCTTGTGCTTGCTGAAAGGTTTGTCCTCAGGACCATGGAGCGTGGAGTGCTCTAGGGCTGTGCCTTCCCTGCCAGCACTGCCCCATGCTCCTGGAGAGTGGCAAGTCCTTAGTGCAGGGTGCTTGCAGGCCACAGTGCCCCTCTGCTTTGCCATGTCCTGGACCTGGTGCTGTAACAACCTTACCTCTGATTAAAGGTAGACAGACCTGAACTGCTGCCCTGTGCTTCTTTCCATGCTCTGTGGGCCAGCCCTGTGGTGGTGGGTGCAAATGCTTGCTGGAGCAGGTGTGGGGGTGCTTGGTGGCCTGTGTGTGTGAAAGGGGACGTGCTGCCTCCCAGGGCACCCTTCCTAGGCAGGCTGAGCATTGGAGATGAGGGACCCAACTCCACTGCCTCTCCCTCTAAGCTCCAAACTGGGGTTGCTGCTACCCTCAGCTCTGTAGCCCTGTGTGGCAAGGCTGCCCCAGGGCATCAGAGCCTGGGCCATCCCCAGCGAGTGGTTCCATTGCCAGAGAAATGCCCACTTGTGTCCCTCAGTGCTGAGCTCCACATCTGCCAAATCCTGCCCCAGTCCTCTGCCTTCATGCAGCAGGCAAGGAGGGAGCATGCAGTGAAGAGCAGCTCAGTGATGGAGTTGCTGCTTTTTTTCCCCTCTCTGAGTGGCTCATCCTGGTGGGTGCAGTGGGATGGGGGCTTTGCAGTAAGCCAAGCCCCAAAACCATTCTGGGTTAAAAATAACCCTGCAGAGCAGAGAAGGGAGTGGGGAGAGAAAGGAGGCTATTTTTAACACAGCATGCAGCAGCATTTGGTTCTGATGTTGGTCTGCAGTCAGTTTGCATCACTGCAGCTGGGGGAATGTGGCTCCATCCTCCAGGCCTGGTCACTTCTGGTCGGATCCTACTGCCCTTGTACCTTGTGTTCCCTTCTCCACCCCTGGCTTGCATGCCCTGGCAGAGGGAGCAGTGCCTGATGTGGCAGTACCCTGCAGGGAAAGTGGTGACCCAGTGCAAGTCTTACTGGGGAGGTAAAAGACCCCCCACTGCATCTGTGCTAGTGCCACATACTGATGGCCAGCTCCTCCAGAATCTGGCCAGGATGCTTGGTGCAGAAGTCAGATTGTTACCTTGCTAACACTTTTGGTGCTCTCTGCATTCCTGAGTGAGTGGGTCCCTTGCAGCAGCAGCACATGGCTCTCAGGTTGGAAACACCTCATCCTGATGAGGAAGCTAAGAGGTGTAATGCACTTGGCTTATCCAGGAAGGGATGTGATGAATACCAGGAGAAAGGTTTGCTGGTGTGAAGTCATGTTTGTGCCTTGCAGTGGGGAAGTGTCGGAGCAGCTCTCCCCAGGGCCACAGCCCGTAGGGGTCAGAGTGTGGGGATGACCCTGCAGAGCTGCATGAACAAGGGGCAATGGACACGAACTCCAGCACAGGAGGTTCCACCTCCATGTGAAGAGGAACTTCTCCACTGTGAGGCTCACAGAGCACTGGAGCAGGCTGCCCAGAGAGGTTGTGGAGTCTCCTTCGGAGACTTTCAAGACCCATCTGGATGCATTCCTGTGTGACCTGTGCTAGCTTCTACGGTCCTGCTCTGTCAGGGGGTTGGACTTGTTGATCTCCAGAGGTCCTTTCCAACCCCTAACATCCTGTGACAGTCCTGGGGCAACTCACAGATTCACAGATTGCACTGGATTGCACTGGACCCTCAAAGGTCATCTTGTCCAACACCCCTGCAGTGAGCAGGGACACCTCCAACTAGATCAGGCTGCCCAGGGCCACATCAAGTCTGATCCTGAATGTCTCCAGGGATGGGGCCTCAACAGCATCCCTGGGCAAGCTGCTCCAGTGTTGCTGCTGGGACACAGGGCATTCTGGAGTGGTAACAAAGGGGCTGGCAGATGTGCCTGTAAGTTGCCAAGGGCTTTTGCAGTTGCCTTATCTCCACTTGTTCTGCCCTGATGTGCCAGGAGCTGTTGGGATCAGGAGCAGGGAGGATTGCAGCTATCAGGCCTTCAGAGCAAAAGTAATCTCCACATCATCAGTGGTGCCACAACCTTGTGCAGTGAGCATGCCTGGCCACAGGAGAAGAGCTTGGTGCCATTTGGGCACAGCAGCTGGCACATGGAGCTAAATGCAGGAGATAGGCTAGAACCTGTCAAGGGCTGAGAGTACTGGGAACTTCTGAGGGCCTGTGGGAGGGAAGCAGACTGAGGAACAAGATTTAGAGCTGGTTTTGGTCTTTGGAAAAATCAGGCAGGCATAAAGAAACTCCTGCAAGTGCCTCCTTGGAACAACTAGCTGGCCAAAGAGAGTGGTGCCTGCTTGGCAGTACAGCATTGGTGCAGCCAAAGGAAGGCATCCCTGAAGGAACTGCCTGAATTGCTCAGTGGGGTCAAAGCCAATGGTCCTGGGGGTGTTAGAGGTGGGACAAGGCTGAGTGTGCATGTGGACTGGTCTTGTCTGACATGAGTGAGCCTGCAGGACCAGGATGTGCAACAGGATGAATTCTGGATGGAGGAGAAAAATAGCAGTAGCTTGGAGTGGAAGGGGGAGCATGGTGTCCAGGTAGCAGCAAGTGAGGAGGGAGGAACTTAATATCCCAGCAGCATGTCCTGACCTGACACAGGTACCCCCAAGCTTGAGGTTCCCATCAGGGCTTGTGGCTTCCCTGGCCACGGGGGCCTCTTTGGTAGCTGCTGCCTGAGCTGTCACAGGTGGTGAGGGTGTGCCAGGTGCGAGCAGGGCATGGGGTAGGGGGCCCTGACTGCGTGGTGGTCACGTCCTGTGGAGACCCAGTGCGAGGCAGCATCGTGTACCAAGCAGTAAGCCTGCTCTGGGCCAGGGCCAAATCCTCAGTGCAAGTGGGCAAGGTGGTGTTTGGAGCCAAGCCACTCATATGCAGCATGCCAAAGCCTGGTTGGTGCCTCTCAGCCATGGCCCCAGCTTGTGTCTCTCTGTCCAGGATGGCAGTGGCACCCTCCAGCGCAGCAGCTCCTTTGGGAAAATCCGGGATGTGATACGGAGAAGCAGTGAAATGTTGGTCAAGAAACTGCAGGGCAATGGTGCCCTGGAGCCCAGGAACACCAGGTATGGCCCAGGGGTAGGAGGGACAGCGGGGCTCAGGGCAGGTGCGGGCTGTGCTGCCCGGAGGTTTGGCCAGGAGCTGACTCTTGCTCTCCTCTGCTTTATTGTAGCATGAAACGAGCTGCATCATTAAATTACCTGCACAAGTCCAGCGATGCTACGTTTGAGGTGAGCATTGAGTGGGTGGTGGGACTGGGGCAGGCACGAGCACTGGGGGGGGGGGCTGTGAGGCTGCAGCTGGCTCTAGGGGCCATGGCCAGCAATGCAGGTGGAGAGAGGCCACACCTGGTGCCTGAGATCCCACCAAAGGCATTGATCCACGTGCAAGGCTGCAGGGTGGCAGTGTCCCTGCTTCAGCCACTCTTTGAGGTCATGGCTCCAAAGCTGAAGGTATTGACTCCAACCAGCCCTCTCCCTCTCTGCTAAGCTTAGCAAACCCTCCAGACACAGAATGGGAGCAGAGGGGCAGCGTGGCACCTAACTTATTTGATAATGTCACTGGGGAGGTCCTGGTTTGCAAGGCAAAGGGTGCAGGAGGAGGGCTGGCAGCTCTGGGAGGTGGGCACCTAACGTGGTTAATAACATCACCAGGGAATCCAGGCTTGTGAGGCAAGGGGTAGAGGAGGAGGGCTGGCAGCTTTGGGATGTGGGTGTGGATTTGCAGGTACTGGTCCTCACAGGTGCTGTGTTTTCCAGGGCACCCAAGGCCTCCGTGCAGAGAGTAGAGGCCTGAGCGCCAGCAGCATGGACCTGTCCTCCCACAGCTCCCTTCTCTCCTCCAACTGACCTGCCGGCAGGTGCCCCCTGCCTCTGGCCGTTCTGCTGCCGGCGTGGCACAGCTTTGCGCTGCACGGGGCAGCGCCCAGCCCCCTCCCCACCTCAACCGCTCTGTTTTCCCCACCCCCCGCCATCACTGACTCTCGTGCCGCTGTCTGCCCGTCCACCCCGGCGTCCACGGGCACCGGCTGGCCCTAGATAGTTTGGGAACCGCAGCCCGCACGCATGCTCCTCTGCTGCACACCCAGGGCCGGGCAGCTCGGGTCGGCAGCACGCTCGGCACCCAGTCGCACACGCTAGCCAGGTAGAAACGCCAAGTCCGGTGGCAGCCAGGGGGCCTCGTCCGCCGGGGGGTGGCGGGAAGTGCCCCGGGCCGCGGCCGTGCGGCCTGGGGGGCGCTGCGGGGGCGGGTTTTGCTGTACCGCGTTTTACTGAATAAAAGGCACCGGTAGAAGCGACGGCGGCTGGCTCCGGGCTGGGGCGCGCGTGGGCGGCGGGCCCGCCAGGGGGCGGCCTGGGCACGGGGCCCGTGGCGTCACCGGGGGCGTGGGGCGCTCGCTTCCGGGTCGGAGGGGCGCGGGGCGGTGCTGCCATGGCGCGGATCCGGCTGGAGGACCTGGAGGGGCTGGGAGAGGAGGCTGCGGCCGGCGGCGGGGAGGATGGCGACGAGGAGCGGGAGCGGGCTCGCTTGTTCGCCCACTGGGAAGCCGTAGCCAACACGCACCGAGTAAGCCTGCCCCGAGGTGAGCGCTGAGCCGCGGCGGGGAGGGCTCCGCTGCCAGGGAGAGCTTTGCCGCTGCCGGGGCAGCCCGAGGCGGCGGGGAGGGCTCTGAGCAGAGCCGTGGAGGCTGCGCTGGATGGGGGCCGGTGGGGGGGCCCTGCGGATGCTGTCAGCGCCCTGCGAGCGACCAGGTGCGCTGTGGGGCCTCCTCTGCTGCCCAGCCCGGGCGAGCCTCCGCGCTCCTCTCTTTGCCTTGCAGACATGGCAGGTCCGATCCTCCAGATGACCCCGGCACAGCCAGGCTCCCGAGGCCGTGCCCTTCGTTACTCTCTCGCGGCAGGTGAAGGTGAGGCCTCCTCTCTGCGCGCCCAGCTTTCCGCCCGCTGCCCGCCGCTGCCCGGGCCGATGCGGCAGCTCCCGCCTGCTCGGGCCGCAGAAAGAGAGCCCTTCCCTTGCGCAGAAGGCAGCCGCACGCCGGCTTGCTGACAGAGGTTCCTGTAGAAGCACTGCAGCTGGGATGGCAGTTCTAGAGTGGTGTGGCCTTCTGCCACCCCTGCATTGGCCAAGAAGGCCAGTGGCTTCCTGGGGTGCATTCAGAAGAGTGTGGCCAGCAGGTCGAGGGAGGTTCTCCTCCCTCTCTGCATTGCCCTGGGGAAGCCTCATCTGGAATGCTGCATCCAGTGCTGGGCTCCCCAGTTGAAGAGGACAAGGAGCTACTGGAGAGAGTCCATCAGAGAGCCACTAAGATGCTGAGAGGACAGGATCATCTACCTTATGAGGAAAGGCTGAGCAGAGGCTGTTTAGCCACGAGAAGAGGAGAATGAGGGGGAGATCTCATCAATGCTGATCAGTATCTAAAGGGCAAGTCAGGAGGATGGAACCAGATGCTTCTCAGTGGTGTCCAGTGATAGGGCAAGGGGCAATGGACACAAACTGGAACACAGGAAAAAATTCTTTACTTTCAGGGTGGCAGAGCACTGGACCAGGCTGTGCAGAGAAGCTGTGGGGTGTCTCCATCTCTGGAGGCACTCCAAGAACACCTGGACGTGTTCTTGTATGATTTACTCTAGGTGCTCTGGCTAGGGAAGTCAGGCCAGATGATTTTCAGAGGTCCCTTCCAACCCCTACCATGCTGGGATTCTGTGATCTTCCCTTATGTTGAGTAATGGCAGTGCTCAGCTACCCAGCCTTTAATCCAAAATTGCCTAATCTTGCTCCTTTCTCTGGTCTCATGGCTTGCAGCTGCCTCCGGTACCCACTACCCTCTGTGGGAGTGGACACATCCAAGAGAGGGAATTTTCAATTCAGAGTATTCTCCCTGCCTTGCTCAGGACTCCTTGTTGCATAGCTCCAAGTCCTGCTAGGTTTCTGTTTGTGCTAGTTACGTGGCTGCTGGTTGAGTTGGAGATCTCAGCTGGCACAAGCTAAGAATGCTTCCGAGGGGAGCACAGAGCCTGTGGCCCTGGCTGCTAGACCCGAGCATGTGGTGGTGTTTGTCACAGCTGCCAATCCAAGCACAGTAGCTTCTGCCTGAAGACCTTAGTTCCTGCTAAGTTGCACACCTCTGATCTCTCACACAAAAGGGTGCTTTGGAGCTTTCCTGAATAACTGAAGCAGCGCTTGTCAGACTGGTTTCTGTTTCTCTACAGGCTTAGTTGGGCTTCCTACCAAGAAGACGTCTGTCAGTTGTCCTCTATATGGAGAGAGCTTAACCAAGTTCTTCTGGGCTGAGGTCCAGCACTCCTGCCTCTAAAGCACGTCTGAGCATGTGGGTTATACAGCTCTGAACTGGGACTTACCCTCTTCTGGGTCCCAGAGGCTTAGTCTGGGCTCTTCTCTACTTACGCTGGTCCCAAGCAGGAATGGGGCTCCAAGACTCTGTGGGGCCTGGAGATCTTTCGTTGTTGTTGGCATCCCCTCTGTGCCTGTGGAGGATTTTTGGAGCTGGGCTCTGGGACTGGGTGAGGAGATGGGAACCACTTCATAGCTTTAGCACTGAGGGGACTCAGGAGCTGAGGCCCGGCTTGGGCCGGTTGGTAGCATTTGGTTGCTCCTCCTGAGCTGTCAGTGCTACAAGCTTTCATCCTCTTGGAGGCAAGTGAATTACCATTCTACCTACAGAGCTTTGCTCTGCCGAATTCTTTTGCCTCTGGGTCTTCATGCAGCATCCAGGCTCTTTCTCTTGGTCAGGTCTCATCTTTGAGAGTGGTGGTGCTTAACGTGGGGATCAGGCTGTGACAAAACCAGATGCTGTGCCTCACTGACAGGTTTATTCTCAGATAGTGTGGCAGATGAGAGCTTCAAATCATCTCGAGGGACTGGCAGTTTCCTTGCTTGGAAAAACCTTTGCTCTTGCTTTGCTTGGTGGGATAGTAGCAGGCACGGCCCCATCTAGAAGCAAACATTGGTTGGCCTGCAGAGCTTTGGAGCACTCTTCCTGACACGCCACTGACACACACAAGCAGCCCAGATGCCTTCCTTTTGCCTTTGGTTTGGCTTTTTGAGTTGAGACCTGATTTGGGTGGAGGCACAGGGATGCTACACTTGCTGCTGAGGCTGCTTACAGCTTCCTGGCTCGCTCACCACTGGTGAGGACAGGTCCCCTGAGCTCTGAAATGAGGTTGCTTCATGACCACTCCAGTGTGTCTGAAGAAGCTGAGAGCAGGAAGATAGGTGCTAACCACAACTTCACAGCCTCTCTTTGTGTGGTACTTGTGGTTGTAACCAAGCCATGAGCTGAACTAAGAGCAATTTCCCCACTCCTTCTTGTGTCTGTCCAGAAGACTGAACATCTGTGCTGGAAATAGAGATATTTTTTTGACCCATCCCACAAAGCTGTTCCCTCTTCACCAGCTGGGTTCATGTCTCTCTTTCCTACTCTCACTTCTTGGTGTGGGAGAAGGATCTGAGAGTTTTGTTCCAACCTTCACAGCTCTTCTGGGTGCTAGAGCTCTTCTGCCAGACTTTGACTTCTGCTGGGCAGGAGGTGTTTTGCTTGTTACCCTCCAGGAACACCGTGCTGCAGTGACAAGGTCCTCCACTTGAGAATAACATCAGCCTTACTGGAGGCCCTTTGGGTGCCCAGAATCAAGAACACCCTTGCAAGTAGGCAGGACGTCAAATGGAGAGGAGCAGGAAGTCCTGTGTCCCCTGCTGAGGATGTGCTGCATTCCTTGTGCATCCCTGCACCCCGTCCCCCCTCTGTGCTTTTCCTTTCACTGACCTCTGCCCAGTGCTGTTAAGTGTCCTTGTCTGCGGTGCATGTGGTGCCAGTTCTCCTTGCCCTCCCTGGATTCTCCTGCCAAGCACTGACTCGCAGGGGGTCTCATTTTGGCAGGGTCCTGTCTTCCCCACTTCCTGCCTGTCTGCCTTGGTTGTGCCACCCAAGTGCCACAGCAGTGCCAGTGTGCTTACCCCTGACTTGGCTTCTCTGTGGCCTGTTCCAGTGTGAGGAAGCAGCCTACGAGGAGCGGCGGTACCCAGCTGGGAAGTGGGCATGTGTCACCAAGGGGGAGCCCATGTATGAGCAGAGCATCTCCATGAGCTTCATGAAGCTCATGCGCTACATCTGCAAGGACAACTCCGTAGGTGTGTGCAGGCAGGAACCCGAGGGGGCTGGCAGGCTGCGCAGAGGGAGGGCCCTGCCCCTGTTCATCCGGAGCAGGCAGGAGGGCTGCTGCCACTCCCCCAGCCATCTCACTGGGCCTACTGCCTGCCTTCCTCCCTCCTTCCAGGTTGCTATCTGGGCATGACAGTCCCAGTGCTCAACGAAATCCACCTGACCAAGGAAGGGACTGGGCTGGAGCGTGAGGTCATAACCTCCTATTACCTTCCGGGACAGTTCCAGCAAAACCCTCCTGTTCCCACAGACCCTGAGATCCACATCACTGAGAGGTCTCCCCTCCGGGTTATAACCAGGTGACCCTAGCACCAGAAGCCTTTTCTCGGCTCAGCAGAGTGGTATGAACTCCCTGCATGGCCGAGGTGGTTCCCTGGGCAGAGGGGATGGGAGCCCTGGCCGCGGGAAGAGGGAACGCGCCGGCTCGGTTGCTCACCTTGCACTCTCTGCTGCAGGGTTTTCTATGGGGTGACCACTGAGGAGACAATTCTGCGAGAGATCAGTCTCTTCTGGGAGCTCCTGGGCTCCACAGACAGTGTGCTCCAGGGGACATACATCGTGGCTGCTTATCAGAACCCCAGCGTCCCTCAGCGCCGCAACGAGATCTGGTTCATCTGCCGAGCAGAGTGAATCTCCACGCTCGCCGTGAACCCTCCTGCTCCTGGACCTGCTCTTCTGACCCAAAGGAGACAAATGCACGTCTTGACCCACCACTAACCCACAGAATGACAGACCAGGGTGCTGGGGGGTGGGCTTGCACTCCACCTTGCGATAGCCCAGGCAGGGGAAAGCCTGACTGCTCTGCACTTCGCTTGCTGCTGTGTCTGAGGCTGAAGGTGGCACCGTGGAGAGCCTCTACAGCAGGCTTCTGGTGGGAGGCTCCTGTAAGGCAGTCGCTGTGTGGGCTTGTGCAGCACGACCTGGGCTTTCCCTCAGCTCTGAGCTGGGCTTGCAGAGCTGTGCTAGGCATGCTGGCTGGCCCTGTGTTTGCTGCAGAGTCGTGAGCTGGTGGTGGCTAGAAGGCAAATGACTTGTGTACAAGGTGTGGGGCTGTCTGTGGCTTCTGAGAAAGGCTGCCTGTCCCAAATGGAGCCACTGAAATGGCTGCTGCAGAGACAGTGGGGTTCAAAGGGCTCACCACAAGCCAGACATCGATCCTGAACATCCCCTGCTAGGGTGGCTCTCTTTGGACTGTTGGGTGCCTCCCTGGCTGTCACCCACCATCCCTCAGCCAGGACTGGGATGCTGGCAGCCTTTGCCCATCAGCTGTGGGTGCTGTTTTGCAGAGCTGCTGTGAGCTGAGAGAGAAAGGTGGTGGCAGCAGCACCTCGGGTGCCACTCTGCCTTGCATTCCGCATTGATCAGTGAGCTTCATATCCGTGAATCCTCTCCTGCTTTCCTGGGGGAAGCTGGCAGTGCCAACAGTAAATAAACCCATGTCAAACCACTGCAGCTGCAGATCACTGAGGGAGGGGATGGGGCATGCCCCGGTTGGCTTGGGAAGAGCCTTGTTCGCCTCAAGATGTTCCAAGTCACAAAGCCATGGTTACTGGGCAGGGCTCTACTGTGTGCCCAGGTTATGGCCTTGTGGTCAGTCAGTGCTTTGCTGCACAGGCTGCTTCATTGCTGCTCCAAACAATTATGGCTATGCTCTCCTGTAGCAGCTATGCTCCCATCCTGTGCCACAGGCTCTGCTGAGTCAAGGCTTCAGTATCCTCTGTGATGCATCCCAGAAACATGCTTGGGGATTCATCAGTGTCTGGTGGTGGGTCTTCCCCAGCCAGCATCTGGGAGGCTCAAACACCAGCTGTGGGTGGCATAGAGCTGCACCAAGTTGCTCAGCCAGGTAGGGTGGCCCTCAGCCTGTGCTGTGCAGGTGGCCAGGTGAGCTTGCAGTGCTTTGCCCCGACTTTGGGCGAGATGGAGGAGCAGCCAGAGCTGTGACCGCAGCCCTCTGCCTGCAGCAGGATGCAGGGCTCTTGGCTCCCAGGGGGCCCTGCGCTTTCACAGGGTACAGATGAGGAGCTTCTAAGGGGTGGGTGTCAGGAAGATGGGGCCGCACGCTTCTCAGTGGTCCCCAGTGACTGGACAAGAGGTAATGGGAAATAAACTTGAACATAGGAAGTTCCACCTAACCACGAGAAGGCACATCTTCCCTGGGAGTGTGAGGGAGCGCTGAACAGGCTGCCCAGAGAGGTGGTTGAACCGTGTCTCTGGAGACGTTCAAAGCCCACCCGGACGTGTTCCTGTGTGACCCGCTTTAGGTTATCCTGCTCTGGTAGGGGGTTGGCCTCGATGATCTCCAGAGGTCCCTTCCACCCGCTGTCACTCCGTGATTCCAACAGCAGCTTCACGAGGAGCAGGGCAGGAGGGGAACTCCGCTGCGGACGCCCCACGCTGGGGCTTGCTGTGGGCAGGAGAGGGAATCTGAGGCAGGCCGGCCCAGCCCTTCCCCTCACGCACGGCGGCGGAGGGCTGAGGGGAGCGCCGGCCGCTCAGACCCCTCTCCATCCCCCACCCGCCACCGCCCGGGCCCCACCTGGGTTCCGGTGGCCGCCCCGCCCCCCGGAAGCCCCTCCCGGCGGCGGCAGGCGGGGCGACGGCGGCATGGCCAGGGGCTGGGGCGCGCACTGACCGGCGCGGCGGGGAGCGGCGCGGAGGATGGCGGCGGTGCGGGCGCTGCTGCTGCTGGGTGAGTGCGGGCTGGGCCCGGCCCCGCGGTTCCCGCTGCGCCCCCCGGTGCGGGTCTCCCCGGCCCCCCGCCCGCGGCTTCGCGCCTCCCGGTACCGCGGCAGGGCGGCGCCGGAGGGGCGGTGCTGACGGCGATCCTTGGATCGAGCCCTCGGGTGGTCCGGGCCCCTTGGGTTCCCGGGAGCCGGGCGGTGATGGGGCCTGGCATCCCCGAGGTGGTCTGGGCCGGCGGGGTCCCCGAGGGTGGCCGCGCCGCCGCCCAGCGAAGCCCGGTTGCGGGGCGGGGGTTGCCGGGGTGCCTCGGCAGGGATTTCCCTGGCTGCCCGCTCCTTGCGGGGAGCGTCGCGCTTTCGTGCGCTCGGATGCAAATGCACCGGGCGTCTGCCGTCTGGAGGCGCCGAACGGGCGCTCCCGGGGCAGCGGGCATGACGGGGAGGCGGTTCCCGAAGCCCCCCTCCGGCTGAGCTCGGCCCCGGCTCGCAGCCTGGCCGGGCCCCTGGTGAGGGGCTGAGGCTGGGAAGGCTGTTCGTGTGCAGCAGTGGGTGGTTTTCCCGTGAAATTTGATCAGATCAGCGCTTGAAGGGAAGGAAAAAAAGCAACAAACCCCCACAAGCCAACCAAACCTGGGCAGGCAGTGGGCTTTCACCCGTAGAAATTTGCCTCCCGACCGCCGAGGGGGTTGTGCCCCTTGCTGAGCACATCCGGAGGAGCCACCCACCCCCCATCCCCCCATCCATACTCTCCGTTCTACACAGGGAGGTGTGAGCCTCCTTGCCTCTTCCCAGCCCTGCCGTCCTCGGGGGCACAGGGGGCAGCCCGTAAATTTTCACGCCCGCTGCCTTTCACTGTTTAGCTTCAGCTGTAAGACTCCAAGGTGCCTTCTCCCGCTCTGCTCCTTGGTATTTCTCCTTGCTAGCCTCCTAGCGCCATTTTCCGTGCCTGGGGAGCCTGGGGTTTTGGTTGTGGTGTGAGAGCCACAGGGGTGTGAGCTTGCTACCAGCCTGGTTTGGAAGGGTCGTGCACAAATATAGGCTGGACGAGGAGTGGCTTGAGAGCAGTCTGGAGGAGAAGGACGTGGGGGTGTCAGTTGATGAAAAACTCAACATGAGCTGGAAGTGAGCCCTGGTAGTCCAGGTGGCCAGCTGTGTTCTGGGCTTCATCAAAAGAAGCGTGGCCAGCAGGACGAGGAAGGTGATTCTGCCCTTCTACTCTGCTCCCATGAGATCCCACCTGGAATACTGTGTCCAGTTCTGGGGCCCCCAGCACAAAAAAGGACATTGAACTGTTGGAGCAGGTCCAGGGGAGGGCCACAAAGATGATCAGAGGGCTGGAGCACCTCCCCTACAGGGACGGGCTGAGAGAGCTGGGGCTGTTCAGCCTGGAGAAGAGCAGGCTCCAGGGTGACCTTATAGTGGCCTTCCAGTGCCCGAAAGGGGCCTACAAGAAAGCTGGAGAGGGACTTTTGACAAGGATTAGCGATAGGACAAGGGGAATGGATTGAAGCTGGAAGAGGGGGGATTTAAACTGGATAGTAGGAAGAAATTCTTTCCAGTGTGGGTGGTGAGACACTGGAACAGGTTGCCCAGGGAGGTTGTGGATGCCCTTCTTTGAAGGTGTTAAAAGCCAGGTTGGACAGGGAGTTGAGCAACCTGAGCTAGTGGAAGGTGTTCCTGCCCATGGTTGGGGGTGGGGTTGCAACTAGATGGTCTTTAAGGTCTCTTCCAACCCCAACCATTCTATGATCTGCCCCACAGGACACTGCCTTGTTTCACTTCATTTGGGAACCCCACAAACTGGTTCCTGCATGTCACCAGTACCCAGCTGCAGTGCTTCCGTGTCGCTGTGCACAGCTGCACAGTTTGCTTTGCAGTTTCTGCTTCAAAATCAAGAGTAATCTTAGTCTAGCACCTGAGGTGGATATTGCCTCTGAGGGAGAGGTATTTATAGGTCTGCTGCTGCTGCTCTTTGCATTACTGGGAGCTGTGGCAGAGTCCTGCTGCCAGACTGCAAGTAATGTCCAGTGTACAGCTGATAAGCACGGAATGAACACAAATCTTATGAAGAAGCCCTGAGGGAATTGGGGTCATTTAGTCTGGATAAGAGGAGGCAGAGGGGAGACCTCTTTGCCCTCTACAGCTCCCCAAGTGGAGGTTGTAGCGAGGTGGGGATTGGGCTCCTCTCATATGCAACAACTGACAGGACAAGAGGAAACAGCCTCAAAGGAGGTTCAGGTTGGATATTAGGAACAATTTCTTCCCAGAAAGGGTTCTCAGGCATTGGAACAGGCTGCCCAGGGAGGTGATGGAGTCACTGTCCCTGGAGGTATTTAAAAGCTGCGTGGATGTGGTGCTGAGGGATGTGGTTTAGGTGCAGTGGCTCAGCAGCAGAGGTGGGATTGTGAGCTCTAGGTGAGCAGTTGGGCTGGATGATCTCAAAGCTCTCTTCCAACCTCAGCAGTTCTGTGAGCCCAGTGCAGCCCTTAGCTAACTATAGCACCCTGATTACTGGTTGCCTTGGCAGACTTCCATGGAGGCTGTTTTTGAAGGGGATGTGGCATGTTTTGCTTGGGCTCTGGTTTGGGGCAGTGGGGCTGTGGACCTTCTGCAGCGTTCATCTCCCTGTCAGTGTGCTACCAGCAGCAGCTGGGGTGTGCAGGGCTACCTTTCCTGCTGCCACACTCCTCTCTGGTGGCTGGCATTTCTGTGCTGCTTCAAGCACATACTCCTTGCTTCGTTTCTCTTGCTCAGCAGGATCAGCACCGCTGCCCCTTGGCTTACAGGCACTGTCCAAAGCCCCAGGTGCCAGCAGCGTGCCCCATATGTATGGTTTCACATCTTGGTTTTATGGCCAGCAGTAAGTTCTGTGGGGTTGCAGGGCAGTGTCTCCCTAGATGCTGTTTGGAGATAGGGCTAGGGAAAGACCTGTGAAGGGTGGAATATCAAGGCTCACCTGACTCCTGTCTGTGATCCTCCTTTGCCACGTACGTGCTTGAGGAGTGTTTGGTTCTTGGACGGAGGGTCCCTGCTCCTCTCCTTCCGCTGTTCAGCAGCGCTGTGATCTTTGTGGCCGTGACACTGCAGTGTGCCAGATGCATGCTGGCTTCTGCTCGAAGATGTGGTTGAAATGCTAACAGAGGAAATATTTGCTGAGTCAGCTTTTCTTTAAAGCTGAAGAAAACCCCGACTAAGCACCCAGTCAAACCCCAGAAGGTCTGCTTTGTTCTGGAAGTGCCTGAGTGTCCTGTGTGGAGCTGTGTGTGTCTGCGTGGTGGTGCTTCTCCTGCGCTTGCTAGCGAGCCTGCTCCTCAGCAAGAAAAGCTCTGACAGCATGAGTAATCAGATAGAATCTGAGAGCTTCCCTTGGGTTTAAAGGGTCCAAAAGAAATTTCCAGCAGTACCACTTGAGTGACTTTTCCTCTTTGAGGCTGCTCTTTGGGAAGCTCTCTCTGGGTTTTTTTCCCAGCAGCTCCCGAGTCCTCTACAACCAGACCCAGTGCTGTGGTAGCTAATCTGAGCGAGCATCTCTTCAGCAGCTGACAAGTTGTGCTGCTCAGCACATTTCTGGGCTGTTTTGGGCAAAGCAGTGACAAGCCAATATCATTCTTTTCTTAAAAAGCATGTGATCCCCCTTGGTACTTGGCTGTGCTCAGGCAGGGCTCCAGTCAGGCTGTAAGCCCAACGTGGCAGGAGCTTCAAAGGCACAGCAGCTCCACAGTCATGTCCGTAGGCACTTCTTTGTCTGGACAACTGGGAACTGGCACAAACCAGAGAGTTGTCATGTTCTGTAACCCTTGAAGATGTCCTCTGATCTCTTAATTGATCTGGAATGAGACCTTCTTCGAAAGGCAGATGTTTAAACTGCAGCAAGAACCCATAATTAGTTGTATACTGCATGGTTTACAGTGAGGGTGGTGAGGCACTGGAACAAGTTGCCCAGGGACGCTGTGGATGCCCTCTCCCTGGAAGTGTTCAAGGCCAGATTGGACAAGGCCTTGAGCATTCTGGTCTAGTGGAAGCTGTCCCCTGCCCATGGCAGGGGGGTTGGAATTAGATTATCTTTAAGGTCCCTTCACCAACCCAAACCATTCTAGGATGAATACTTTTACTGATGGGACTTTTCTCCCAGTCCTTGGAAGCCCCTTTGCTCAACAAGAAGTGGGTAGATGGCACTGCATGTCTGTTACTTAGATGGACAGGGCTCTCACATTGTTTGGCCAAGGCTGGCTCATGTTGCATCCAAGCAGACAGCCACAGATGTCCTAGGATGGCAGGCTGTGCTTTCTCCAAAGGCTGTGGAGACAAGGGCAACGCGAGCAAGAAGGTGGGAGAGGAATGAGAGATGCTGGCTTTGGGGCAGCAGGCAAGATAAGGCACTTAAAAAAGATCTGAAGGTTGTGAGGCCTGGTTACAGGTATTTACTAGGGGAACTTTACACTAATATTTTTCTTCCCTTCCTTGCAATTTATCTGCTATTTGAGCTGCGAAGATCAAAGCTGTCTTCCAGCAAGCACACGTGGACTTAAATAAATAGCTGGACCTACACCTCTCTCCAGTGAATAAACACTCTTTCCTCTCTGAAGGTTTTCAAGCCTACCTCTCAAGCCTGGAATGCAAAATATTTCACATTAGCAGTGGGTGTCTCCACTGCTTTCGATGTTTGGGTACTTGGAACAAATGCTTATTTGGCAGCAGGCAGGCTCGGGTACAAACGTGCTCTTTGTGAGGCCGTGCTGCTGCCGCCATGCTAGCAGGGAAGGCTCCCCCTGCGACCAGAAGACGTGCAATTGTTTGTCCAGACCCCAAGGAAATGGGTCTCCTACTCCTCTGACATGAGTGGTGGTCTCGTGGGCAGGGACAGGCCGCTCTTTGGGGGCCTGGAGGGTGAGGGTGATGAGACACGCGCAGGAGCGCGCTTCCTCGTGAGGCTTGAGCTGCGTGGGCCGACAGCGTTGGGGTTGGGGTGCAAACCAGCACGGTGGATTTGGCTGCGAGGTGAAGGAAGCAGCTGTACCAGTTCATGTCCCTAGGCCCCCAGAGTGAATGCCTTTGGTGTGGTGATACCTCCTGCAGAAGGCTGGTCGTGCCTAAGGTGGGAGAAAGGCCAGTGTAGTGTCTTCTACCTGTTTTGGAGGAGAGAAGGAATCACAGAGTTGTTTCTGTTGGGAAAGACCTCTGAGATCATCAGGTCCCACTGTCAACCTAGCACCACCGTGGCCATTAAACCATGTCCCCAAGTGCCATGGCTGCACGTTTCTGGGACACCCCCAGGGACAGTGACTCCACCACCTCCCTGGGCAGCCTGTTCTGATGCCTGACCACTCTTGCAGCAAAGGAATTTTCCCTCACATCCAGCCTGGCACAATTTCAGGCCATTTCCTCTCATTCTGTCTCCTGATACTGAGGAATAGAGACCAACCCTTGCCTCACTCCAGCCCCTTTCAGGGAGCTGTAGTGATCAATGAGGTCTCCCTCAGCCTCCTCTTCTCCAGACTAAACAACCCCAGTTCCCTCAGCTGCTCCTCACCAGCCCTGTTCTCCAACCTTTCAGCAGCTTTGTTGCCCTTCTCTGGGCAAGCTCCAGCACCTCAGTGTCCTTGGAGTGAGGGGCCCCAAGCTGAACCCAGTGTCCAAGGTGTGGCTTTTCATGTGGCAGCCTCCTTCCCTGGGCTTTGTCATGGTGCAGAGGCCCTGCACATGGTTTGTTCTTGTTCTTGATGTCCCTATGAGGTTTAAGCAGTCCAGATATGTTGTGCATCTCTTGCCTTTTAGGGAGGTTGTTCAGAGTAAGGTGGGGGACCCTGGGGTCTTTCAGAAGCAGTTTGCTCCCTTCCTAATGCCAAAGCTATTGAAGTAGAGCATAAGAAAGCACAGCCATAGCTTTTTGCTTTTGGAGGGTGTGAGCTGGGCAGGGTCCTGCTCTGGTTGTCTTGAGGAGCTGTTGGCTTTTCCATTTGTCTCTCTTCTTCCTCTCCTGTGCTGGAGCATCTGATCCAGGTACTGCATTCCTGCCTTGCTCTTGGGTGCTGTGTGAGGGACCAGTGTTCCCTCACCTCTAGAGTCCCATGGTGCCAGCAAATCCACCTTGCATTGTAATGGGAAGTGTTGCTGCTGCGTTTAGGCCAGAAGCCTGGTGTCCCTAAGCACACACACAAAAAGGCCAAACTGAAGGGTCCTCGTGAGGAAGACTGTCTTCTGCTTCATGCTTCACTGCCTTCTGGACCTTCCACTGTGCAGGCAGTGAGAAGGAAGAGAGGCTTACGAAGCCTGGACGTGGGCTGGTTTGGGAGCTAGACCAGAGTGCAACAGAAGCTCTGCAGGATGCTCGTGGTTGTCTGCAGTCTCAAGGAGGGCAGCACAGGAAGAGCAGCTCTCTTAGGTTTCTGCTGGGTATTGTTCATGGCATATGGGCACAGGCTGGTTGTAGTGAAGCTTCTGTAGGCTCTTGGTAGTTGGAGGCACATTCAGTGTGTTAAACAGCTGCAGCTGTCCAGGCTGCCTCTGTGGGCCTGGGTGCTGCTTGAATTGAGGTGGAGTAGAGTCCAGTCCAAGGCTTTGTCCACGGTTTCCTCTTGCCGCTGCCTGTTTTGGCAGGGTGCAGCGGCGTGAGGATGGACCCATGCCACCCTGTCAAAGCAGGGACTCCATTTTGGGTCATTCCTTTGTTCTGAGGGAATACTTGGCAGCGAGCACTGCTCTCTTCTGTTTACCTGTGTCTCCTTTTAATCTCTGCAGCCCCTACTGAGTAGCTGTGGAAGATCTTCAAGCCAAACACAAGTGGTCTTTGTTTCAAAGCATCAATTTGTGTTGGCAGCCAAATCTGCAGCGCATGTGCTTTTCATTGACTGCTGCCCCAGCTCTGTTCCTTGCTCTTGCCAGCTTTTTTGTTTTGTTTTTTTTTTAATCTAATACAAAAATGTTTTTCCTGAGTTTAAAAGGCTGAGCCATACAGTACTTCTAGTCTTAATTTAAGCCTTGCCTTTTTTATTGGGGGGGGGGGGGGGGAGGGAAGCAGTCTCTGTCTGTCTCTGTGCATGCAACAGGCTGCTTTCCTTTCCTTAGCATGTATTAGTTATCTCTCCATCTGATCAGCAGAGAGAGAGGTGACAGGGACTTCATGGTGGTTTGCAAGCTTCTGAAAGCTTGGTCTGTGTACCTGGAATGAGGAGGTTTGATGTGCTGGCCCAGGCTCGGGTGGCCAAGAAGGCCAACAGCAGCCTGGCCCGGATCAGGCATAGTGTGGCCACCAGGAATAGGGAAGTCATCCTCCTGTGCTCAGCACTGGTGAGGCTGCATCTTGAATGCTGGGGTCAGTTTTGGGGCCCCTCACTCCAAGAAGGACATTGGGGTGCTGGAGTGTGTCCAGAGAAGGATAACAAAGCTGGTGAAGGGTCTGGAGAACAGGTCTGATGAGGAGCAGCTGAGGGAACTGGGGTTGCTCAGTTTGGAGAAGAGGAGGCTGAGGGGAGACCTCCTTGCTCTCTACAGCTCCCTGATAGGGGGTTGGAATGAGGTGGGGGTTGGTCTCTTCTCTGTGGTGCCAGATGGTAGATCAAGAGGAAAAGGCATGAAATTGTGCTGGGGGAAGTTTAGGTTGGATATGAGGAAAAAACCTCTTTCCTGCAAGAGTGGTCAGGTGCTGGCACAGGCTGCCCAGGGAGGTGGTGGAGTCACTGTCCCTGGAGGTGTTTGAGAAATGTGTGGACGTGGCACTGTGGGACATGGTTTAATGGCCATGGTGGTGTTGGATTAATGGTTGGACTTGATCTTAGAGGCCCTTTCCAACTGAAAGGATTCTATGATTGCCAAGCCTGCTTGTCTCAGAGCATTTTTGGGAAGGTTGATGGGTTGGTACTTTGGTTGATCCTTTTTGCAGACTCTTGCTGCCTGAGGCTGCTCTTTTGGTTTGGTCAGCTTTCAAAAAATCCATCCTCTGTTCCCTGCTTTTGACCCTCTGAAAAGTTGTTCTGCAAGGGCTTCTCTTGAAAATGCATTTTAATCCTTAAATGTCAGGTGTCACTCAGACAAGGCCCAGGCCCTGACTTAAGACATTCCTGTTGACAGTGAGCATATGGATGCTGAGGTGTCCAGGTGCCCCAGAGAGCAGAAATCACAGAATCACAGAATTGTCAGGGTTGGAAGGGACCTCAAGGCTCAGCCAGTTCCAACCCCCCTGCCATGGGCAGGGACACCTCACACTACAGCAGGTTGCTCACAGCCACATCCAGCCTGGCTGCAAACACCTCCAGGCATGAGGCTGCCACCACCTCCCTGGGCAACCTGTGCCAGTGTCTCACCACCCTCATGGGGAAGAACTTCTTCCTGACATCCAATCTGAATCTACCCACTTCTACTTTTGCTCCATTCCCCCTTAGTCCTGTCACTCCCTGACACCCTACAAAGTCTCTCTCTCTGTGGCCCCCTTCAGATACTGGAAGGCCACAAGAAGGTCTCCTCAGAGCCTTCTCTTCTCCAGACTGAACAGCCCCAACTCCCTCAGTCTGTTTTCATAGGAGAGGAGCTCCAGCCCTCTGCTCATCCTCGTGGCCCTTCTCTGGACACCTTCCAGCACCTCCATATCCTTCCTGTAATAGGGGCTCCAGAGATGGACACAGTGCTCCAGGTGGGGTCTCACCAGAGCGCAGCAGAGGGGGAGAATCACCTCCCTTGACCTGCTGGCTATGATTCTCTTGCTGCAGGCCAGGATGGGATTGGCTGTCTGGGCTGCAAGTGCTCACTGGTGGCTAAAAGCAGCCAGATGCAACCACAGGACAATTCAGCCTGGGACGTGCCAGGGTGGAATGCTGCAGTGATGAGTGCTCATGGACAAGCTGTTCCCTTGCACAGCAGGTACACACAAATGGTGTGTCTGGAGAGGAGGCATGACTGGTTTGAACCAGTGAGTCCTCCTGTGGGATGGAGCTCGCAGGTGGAATGGCAATGGCCTGGCTGCTTCTCACATTAAGCTCTGATTTGAATGCAAGGCAAGGAGTTGGGCATTTATGGAAGGGGCTGTGCACAGGGCCCCTGAGGCTGTGTGACTTGAATTGGTCCCTGTCAGATGGTCTGCACCTCTGGTGAAGTTGGGATGTCTTGGATGGGTGTCCATTGGAGCTTGGGGGTGTTCAGCCTGGAGAAGTGAAGGCTCCAGGGAGACCTACTAATGACCTTCCAGGACCTGAGGGGGGCCTACAAGAAGGATGGAGAGAGGCTGTGTACAAAGGCCTGGAGCGAGAGGATGAGGGGCAATGGTTTGAAATTAGAGCAGAGCAGATTTAGATTGGGTGTTAGGGAACAAGTTCTGCCCCATGAGGGTAGTGGAACACTGGAACAGGTTGCCCAGGGAGGTTACTGGGGCTTCATCCCTGCAGATATTCACTGTGAGGCTCAACAGGGCTCTGGGCAACCTGATCTAGTTGAGGATGTCCCTGCTGACTGCAGGGGGGGTTGGACTGGATGACCTTTGGAGGTCCCTTCCAACCCAGAGCATTCTATGGTTCCATGATTCTGTGTTGTGCAGGGTGAGGAAAACTGATCCCACAGACTCCTGTCTGGGAAATGGAATGACATCTTTGATTTGTATAGCATTGTGAAATGGTTTAGGTTGGAAAAGGCCTTTGAGATCATCCAATCCAATTTTTAACCCAGTGCTGCCAGGTCACCACTAAACCATGTCCCTCAGCACCACGTCTGTGCAGCTCTTCAGGGATGCTGCCACCACCACTTCCCAGGGCAGCCTGTTCCAGGCCTTGACGACACATCTGGGGAAGAATTTTTTCACCTCCAGCCTGAACCTTCCCTGGCACAGCCTGAGGCATTTTGCTCTCATCCTGTCACTTGTACCTGGGGAGAAGAGAACGCCCCCCACCTCACTCCAGCCTCCTGTCAGGGAATTGTAGAGAGCAGTGAGGTCTCCCCTTTTTTTTAGCCTCTTTTTCTTCAGACTACACAGCCCCAGTTCCCTCAGCTTCTCCTCACAGGGCTTCTCTAGACCCTTCACCAGCTCTCTTGCCCTTCTCAGGACCCATTCCAAGCACCTTGATGTCCTTCTTGTAGTGAAGGGCCCCAAACTGAACCCAGTACTGAAGATGTGAATATTTGGGGGGTGTGAACTTTCTTGCTTGGGAAAACAGGATGTTGCAGGTTGGGAGAAAGCAGTGACACCCACAGGGTTGCTACCTGTGCTTGGACCTGGTGTGGGAAAGGGCTTGGATCTAAGCGAGTGAGTATTTGGAGTCAACTTGTATTTCAGCCCCTGATTCATGTACATTCAGTTCCTAAATGACTTCTGTCTCGAAGGACAGAGCAGCACAGGAGGTTCCACCTCAGCATGAGGAAAACTTCTTTACTGTAAGGGTCACAGAGCCCTGGAACAGTCTGCCCAGAGAGCTTGTGGAGTCTCCTTCTCTGGAGGCTTTCCAGCCCTGTCTGGATGTGTTCCTGTGTGACCTGTGCTGGGTTCTATGCTCCTGCTCTGGCAAGGTGGGAGAGGGGTTGGACTTGATGATCTTTGAGGTCTTTTCCAACCTTATTGATTCTATGACTTGATGATCTTGGGAGGTCCCTTCCAACCCCTAACATCCTGTGGGCATCCTTGAGTGTTTTGCACTGGGATCTCAGTGCTAACAACAGGTATTTGCTTTCAGGGTAGCTCTAAGGTGAGAGGCTTTAGAACTTTTCATCTCCTCCAATGCAGTTGTGACATGAAGTTTGTCCCAGCATCAGGGCTCTTTACACCTGGGTGTAGCTCAGGCCACCCTGGGAAGCAGCCAAGGCAGCACCCTCCTGCTGTGGATGCAGACACGCCGGTGAGTTGACTCCATCCTCTGTCACCCCAAGCCAGGGGGCTCTGTCCCCAGAGCCATGGCACAGGGAATCCAAGCCCTGTTCTGGCTGCAGAAGGGAGGCTTGTGTGCCTCCAGGCAGCTCTGTGCAGGGCTGTCCTTGCTGTTGAGTGTGATGCTGGCACAAGACTGGCATGGTGTTGCTTAAGACCAACTATAAACGCGCTGCTCGTTGGCCCTCTTTGGGAGGACAAAGGAAGCCTTTGATTCCAAAGCATACAGTAACTCTCCAAATGGTTAAAGCAGGACAAGCTGCAGCTTGCAAGTGGCTTTATTGCTCTTCACACAGCATGCTTTAGTGTGTGCTGGCCTCCTGGGGAGGACCATCGCTTGTGCAGCCACAGAGCTGCTCCATGGTTCTGGGCTGCATCAAGGAAAGTGTGTCCAGCAGGTCAAGGGAGGTTCTTCTTCCCCTCTACTCTGCCCTGCACTACTGTGTCCAGTTTTGGGCTCCCCAGTTCAAGAGAGACAGGAATTTACTGGAGAGAGTCCAACAGAGAGCTATGAGGATGATTAAGGGACTTGAACATCTCTCCTCTGAAGAAAGGCTGAGAGACCTGGGGCTGTTTAGTCTGGAGAAGTCTGAGAGGGGATCTTATTAATGTCTGTAAATATCTGAGGATGGGTGTCAGGGTGAAGGTGCCAGGCTCTTTTTGCTGATTCCCAGTAACAGGACAAGGAACAGCAGGTATAATCTGGAACACAGGAAGCTCCACTTCAGCATGAGGACAAACTTCTTTCTTGTGAGGATGCCAGAGCACTGGAGCCCAGGGGAGCTGTGGAGTCTCCTTCTCTGGAGACTTTCAAAACCAGTCTGGATGTGTTCCTGTGTGACCTGCCCTAGGGGATCCAGCTTTGGCAGGGGAATGGAACTGATCTCCAGAGGTCCCTTCCAACCCCTACTGTTGGCTATGCTGAAGCCGTTGCCGGTGCTTGCCTGAGCTTTCATGGCAGAAAAGGGTATGGGGGTTTTGTCTTTCTCAGCAAAGACAAGATCAGAGAGGGTCAGACCAGACAGTCTTGTAGGATGCCACACAGAGCAGGGCAGCCAGCTCTCCCAGACCATTCAGGGGAGCGCAGATGGGTTTGTGCTGCTGAGAATGAGTTGTTTGGTCGCCTCTGCAGCTGCCATGGAGAGGCTGACAGGGAAAGTCTCTTGCAGCAGCTAAAGAATTGTGCAGACCAAAGAAAACAGAGCTTCCTGTGAGGTACTTGGCATTCTGCTTTGTTCCTGTGCCTCTATGCTGCCTGCTGTGAGCGCCTGGAGACATCTGAGAGCACCTGGCAGGTGCTATGGGAGTGGCCAGTTCCTGGTCTGAGCCTTTCCCTATAGCAGTGAGATGCCTGGCTGTCAACTGCTTGTCTTGAGACCACTCCTTCCTCCAGCCAGGTTTGAACAGATGTGTATCCACCATACTCCCAGCAAAAGCCAAGGCAGGAAAGCAATGTGAGAGTTTTTTCCACTGATGGCTCTCCCTGCATGTTGTGTGTGCTTGCAGCCTTCAGATGCATTGAGTGTAGGACTGCTTGCCTGGAGCCTCACCTGGCACAGCAGCAGTGACCCTTCTGCCCTGCTCCTGCTTCTGTCTTGTTGTTTTGTTGCTCTGGCCCAGGTGCAGCTGTTCTTTTTCCACTTGTGCTTCTCTCTCCCCTCTTCCTGGTTCCTCTTCTGTAGCCATACTCCCTCAAGGCATGCCACAGAGCCCCTTCTCAGGCTTTCCTGTTTCTCAGCTTCCCTTTGATGCCTGGTTGTGAGCACTGCTCTTTTGCCAAGCCTAGCTGGGATTTCCTTGTCCCATCTTGAGAGTGCCAGGCCTCCAGTTCACAGCTGCTGGTGAGAAATCAGAGCAGAATTAGGGCAGGGCTGCTGAGATGTTCAGATGATTCTTGGAAATCAGAGACACTTTTTGGTAAGAACTCTTCAGCTCAGCTAAGGAAAGTTTCAGAGCCACACATCCTGAAGCAGAAAGCATTCATCTGACATTCTGGCAGGAAAGCAAGGGCCCAGGAAACAGGAGTGGGCATCCTTAAGCGTCAAACTACGTTGCTGTGGCCTCGCTGGGATTTGATCCTGCTTGCATTTGCTGGTAGCCACATGATTTGTAAGGTGGTGCCTCCTCCTTCCTCAGAGTGAGAAGGGCTCCCATCTGGCAGGCTGGCACAGGAGCATGCTGGTGGTGTGCAGGCCTTAGCATCTCTTCTCCCATGCCAGGGCTGCTGCTCAACACTTCATTGGGATGGATGTGTACTTAAGCAAGCAAGGCTGTGGATTAGAGCTTAGGCTGTTTTTCTCCTCTCTAGCTGATCCTAGGATCTTGCAGGATCCTGTGACCTGTCTGGAGACAGAGGTGTTCTAGAGGGACAGGTTCACCTGGGCACCCATCAGAAAAACCAGTGAAGAGCAGGAGTGTTAGTCCCCTCTTTCTTCCCACCATGCTGACAGGAGCCCTTCACTGTGCTGTCTGATTTCTGGTCATTAGGGAAAAAACTCTCCACTGAAAGAGTTGTCAGGCATTGGCCCAGGCTGCCCAGGGAAGTGGTGGAGTCACCATCCTTGGAGGTGTTTAGAAGCCAGGAAGATGACCTTGGTAGAGTAGGGTTAATGGTTGGTCCGGATACTCTTGAAGGGCTTTTCCAACTGCACCAAGATGCTCCCCATGCAGACAAAGATGTGGGTCTGATGGATTTGATGGAGCAATCCAGCTTACTTGGATTGTCAGGCTGCCACAGTGAGCAGCCAGGCACCTATGGATACTTCAGCTCAACTTCTTGCTCTCCAGGACCTGGTGGTTGGGTGTCTACTACCAGTTTCTGTGTGCTGCCTTGGCATTTGGTTGCTTGGGACGTTCTAGTGTTCTTCCCACTGGTGGGTTAGTGACTGTCCACTAAGAGTTGCTTGTTCTCCAAATCCATGGGGAATTGTCCTGCCACTCTGGAGAGCAGAACTTGCTTTTCAAGAAGATTTGGTTAGCACAACTTTCTGTCTTTGATTTGTCACTGAGCTCTGCACTAGGTCTGTCTCCAGCAAGCAGTCTGCCTACTCACTGATTTGTGAGAGGGTTCTGGAAGGTTCCCTGCTTGCCTCTTCTTCCCACTCCGTGCCTTTTCTCCATTTTTAGCTCAGTTAATGTACCAATGTCTCAGAGAGAAGCTAACTTTTAATTAATATTGAATGAGCAGGGGAAATATTAGCTTCTCTGCCTTCCTTTTTTATGGGTTTTAGTATAGATTTCTAAATGGCTTTAATGAAAATCGGCACAGAACTGTTCTTTTCTTAGCCCTCTGCTTTCAAGAGGTGATCCTGCAGGTCCCTGGTGATGTTTGCCCAAGGAGGCATATCCTAGGCCTCAGCTGGACAGCAGTGCTGCCCTGTGCAGCCAGGAGTGGTGACTGTGAAAATGCAGCAATGAAACAAGGAGGAGCTGGAAGAGATCCACCGAGCTGCAGGGCGCAGCTGGAGGCAGCTCTGGGGAGTTGTGGCTGAGGCATTGTGTGGCAGGTTGAGGCTGTGCCTGGGAAGGTGTTGGCCTAATGAAGTTTTGGTGAGCTCAGGTTGGAGAACCAGACTGAGGCTGAACATGAGGGTGGTGGAACACTGGACCAGGCTGCCCAGGGAGGTGGTTGAGGCCCCATCCCTGCAGAGATGAGGCTTGGCAAGCCCCTGGACAGCCCGATCGGTTGAGGATGTCCCTGCTGCCTGCAGGGAGGGCAGACTGGATGACCCTTGGAGGTCCCTTCTGGCCTGGACCATTCTGTGAGTGTGTGTTGTGTGTTTCTGTCTACATTTGTGCACAGTGTTGCCATTTGAATTGCCCATTCTGTGGAGCATTTTTGTTTTCCTCCTGGGGTGGAGGGGGTGGTAAAATACCCTTCCTGTTTGCTTGGGGTGCTTTTAGGCGATGCCTTTCAAACTTTGTTACAGATTTCCAGCAGAAAAGTAGGAAAATGTAAATAAATCACCACTGGGTATAAAAAGGCAACCAAACATCACTCTGAAGAGTTTAATTGGAGTGATATCTGCTGTGAGATTGGTTGTACCAAAACAACCAATGGGTTGTGCAGGGAGGTGGTTGAGGCCCTGTCCCTGGAGGTGTTTAAGCCCAGGCTGGATGAGGCTCTGGCCAGCCTGATCTAGTGTGGGGTGTCCCTGCCCATGGCAGGGGGGTTGGAACTGGCTGATCCTTGTGCTCCCTTCCAACCCTAACTGAAGCTATGGAACTCTGTGGCTCCTCTCCTCTCCCTCCCTCTCTGTTGCTCTGCAGGGATACTGATCTGCTTCTGCTTGACCTTGGCTGCATTGTTTTGGTTAAGTCCAACAGCAGCTTTTCTCTGCTCCTTTCTCCCTTTTGGACAGGGGCTGGGGGGCAGAGAGACAGCTTCCCTGGTCTCTTGACCAGGGGGGGTTCTCATGGTGTTTGTTAATTGTAGGTACCTGTAAATACTGTAGCTGCTGTATATTTTGTACCTACTCATTGCATTCCAGGGTAGATTGTAGCTCTGCTTATAAATACAGCTTTCATGTGCTTCCAGCTGAGCTGCTCTGGCAAAGGTAATGGTGTGGGGGGGGAAATTTCAACCTTCCACACTGCTCAGACCAAGACACTGGATGCATACTTGGGGGTGGGCCACGCAGAGGCAGCTGCATGCAGGAGCTCACAGCTGACACCGTGCAGCAGTTGCCGTGGCCTGGGGGTCATCATAGAATGGTCCAGGCTGGAAGGGACCTCCAGAGGTCATCCACCCTGACCTCCCCGCAGTCAGCAGGGACACCCCCAACTAGATCAGGTTGCCCAGAGCCTTGTTGAGCCTCACCTTGAACATCCTCAGGGAAGGGGCCTCAACCACCTCCCTGGGCAACCTCTTCCAGTGTTCCACCACCCTCACAGTCAAGAAGGTCTTCCTGCTATCCAATCTGAAGCTGTTCTTCTCTAGACAGAGGCCATTGCCCCTTGTCCTGTCACCACAAGCCTGTGTAAACAGTCTCTCTCCATCCTTCTTGTAAGCTCCCTTTGGGGTACTGGAAGGATACTATCAGATCTCCCCAGAGCTTCCTCTTCTCCAGGCTGAGCAACCCCAGCTCCCTCAGCCTATCCCCACAGCAGAGGTGCTCCAACCCCTGATCATTTTTGTGCCCCTCTCTATCAGGTCCATGTCCTTCCTGTGCTGAGGGGGCTCCAGACTTGGATGCAGTACTTCAGGTGAGGTCCCACCAGAGCAGAGCAAAGTGGCAGAATCACCTCTCTGTCTCTGCTGGCCACACATCTTTTGATGCAGCCCAGGATGTGATTTGCCTCCTGGGCTGCAAGCTCACACTGCCTGCTCATGCCCAGCTTCTCATCCATCAGCACCCCCAAGTCCTTTTCCTCAGGGCTGCTCTCTATCACCTCCTCCCCCAGCCTGTATTGATAGTGAGGATTGCTCTGGCCCAGGTGCAGAACCCTCCATTTGCTCTTGTTGAACCTCATGAGGTGCACCTGGGCCCTCCTCTCTGGCTTGTCCAGGTCCCTCTGGCTGACACCCTGTGAGTGATTTCCAAGACTGTGACACTGGAGGAACCATTTGCCCCATGAGCTTTGAGCCACTCAGAGAGCATGGCCAGCTGAGTCTTCCTGGCTTCATGGCAAATCCATCTGAGCCTCTCTGCAGGCAGATAACCAAGGGAAACTATGCTGTAAATACACCACTGTGACCTGGAGAGAGATTTAAAATATTTATCTCAGAGCAGGGCTTGCAAGATAAATAATTCTTGCCTTGCATGCGAGGCTCTGGAGTGCAGCTGTCCCTTGTCCCCAGCTCTGAGAGTCTCTCCTCCCTGGGGCCTGGGGGTGGACTTGAAGCTCCTGCAGAGAGTGTAAACATGTAGCTGCTGGAGAAATGGAGAAGGGGACACCAAGGGTACTGCCTGCACCAGTGTAGATGAGAGTTTTGTCTGCACCCACCTCTCCCCTGTTGGCCCTCCCAGCTGCTCTCTGCTCTGCTGCCCTCGGGGTGTTTGTGCAGCGTGCTGGTGACCCGCGTCTGGCCTGGGGTTCTACTGGGTAAGGCCATAGCCCTCCCACCTTAACCCCTGGAAAGCAAGCTCTGCCAGGCCTCCTGAGCGAGGGTTGGGTGGTGCTGGGGAGGTTTTCCTCCTTCCAGTGGGTTTGGTGGCAGCATGCAGGGAAGCAGTTGGCTGCAGCAGCTTCCGTGCCAGAACTGCTTCCTTCTTCACCACACAGTGCTGGGCGAGCGAGGAGGGCTTGGGGGCAGGGGTGTGCCGTGCCCCCTGCAGCCTTGGTTTGGGTCTTGACCCAGCAGCCTCGCTGCGTTGAGAGGAGCTGGCTCTGAGTGGCAGCCTTGACTTCTCTGACAGTGTCTTGATGAAACAGCTGCCTGGGCTTGGAGTCCTTGTGTGTGTGCTTCTCCTCACCGCTTCCCTTGCCCTGGCCTCCTCCTCCTCCCCCCTCCCCACCTCCCCTCCCTCTTTTGTCTCTGAGTTTCCATTCTCCAGGCTGGCTGGGGCTCCTGTTTGCTGAAGGGAAGTGCCAGGCAGCTTCATGGAGCTCGTTCTGCTGTTGTGGTTTTTTTTATCATCTCCTGGAACAGCATTTTGGATGGAACAGGAAAAAACGTGAAGCCCTGTCCAGGGGCTCCCTCTGCACACACAGCAATGCTGTGGAGGAATTCCTCTTGGCTGGGCTTGGGATAGCAGGAACAATGTCAGCCTTTGGCTCTCAGCCTGGATGAAAGGCTGGGAGGATGTAGTGGTGAGCACTCGAGTGATACCTGGAGATGCTGGCCCAGACTGCCATGGGATGAGTTCTTGGCCACATAGACCTCATGGGTGGAACAGTGCAGCCTCAGTGCTGCAGGGTCTCTCATCTGGCCCCAGGGTAAGGAGTGCTGAGCCCTGAACCAGCTCTGTCACAGCTCTTCCTCGCTGGCAGGACCTGCCTGGCTGTTCCACAGCTCTTGGGCTCCCTTCTAACACCAGAGGGGTTTTGCTTGATTCTCACAAGATCTTTGTGTTCTCACAGGGCCCTGCATAAACTGTGGGGGAAGCATCATTCTTCAGAGTCACTGCACCAGGAGCATGCCACTTCCTGGCTGCCATGGTTGCCTGGCTGCCATGTTTCCTTTGGTGGGAGACTCTTGGCTGACCTTGGTCAGAGAGCTTGGCCTCCAGGTCAGCTGCACCTTCAGCCTGCCATGTCCTGCTAGCAGCACACGTCAGCTCTAAGTAAGTGTTTCCTGAGGCAGCCAGGGAGTTGCTGAAGGGCTCTGAGTAACTGGGACAAGCAGTTGGCAGGACCAGTGGAGGCAGCAAGCCTGTCACCTGGTACTGAGTCACCCTTGGAACTCTTGTTTTCCTCGTGGGGGCTCAGCTGTTGATGTCTGCTCAGGAGCCTTTGGCTGATGCACCATTAAAAATGGTTCGATTGAGCCAGCAGGGTTTCAAGCTCCTGCACTGGGCTTGTGGCCTTCCTGTCTCTCTTGTTCCTGTCTGTCTTCCACCAAGATAGTGTTCTGGCCTTCCTGGAGGTCCCATGGCTAGTGCTGACAAAAGCAAGGTTTCTTCTCCACGAGCCAGAGGCCAGGTGATGCAGACAGCGGTCACCATGTGCCTGTGCCCTGAGTGTTTGGGCAGGAGAAGCTGTGGTCTAGTTGCAAACTCTGTCCCATCCCTCTCCCACTTGCACCATCCTGGCACTGCTCTCGTGCCTTGAGCTGGTTCTCTGGGGTGGTGTCTGGGCTTCTCTTAAGGGCCTGGGGCCACCTGATTGCCTCAGTGATCCCACAGGAATCCACTAGTGAATCCCTCACCCTTGGAGACAAGCTGTGCACCATCATCTTTTGTCACTGGTATCGAGAGACAGACCAAGAGGATATGGCCTGGAATCGTGCCAGGGGAGGTTTAGCTTGGACATGAGGAAAAAGTTATTCACTGCAAGAGGGGTCAGGCCTTGGAACAGGCTGCCCAGGGAGGTGGTGGAGTCACCATCCCTGGAGGTGTTAAGAAACACATGGCCATGGCACTTGGGGACAGCACTGTTGGTGCTGCTCTTGCTCACTGTCAGAGCAGCAGCTAGCTTGTGTGGTAGGAAATGCCCTGGACCTTGCTCCCCTGCCCGGTCCCTGACTGCAGAGGTTATCCTGTTGTGTTGCTGTGGAGTCATTCTTCTCTTACCCTGCTGTGTGGCTCTGAGTGCACAGAAAAGCAGCCCTGCAGGAAGGGATTTGGGGATACTGGGGGATGAGAAGCTGGACATGAGCCAGCACTGCACATTTGTAACCCAGAAGGACAATCACATCTGGGCTGCATCAAGAGAAGCATGGCCAGCAGGATGAGGGAGGAGATTCTCCCCCTCTACTCTGCTCTTAGGAGACCCCACCTGGAGCACTGCATCCAGTTCTGGGGCCCCCAGCACAAGAAGGACATGGAATTGTTGGAGGGGGTCCTGAGGAGGGCTGTGAAGATGATCAGAGGGCTGGAGAAGCTCTCCTGCCAGGACAGGCTGCAAGAGTTGGGGCTGTTCAGCCCAGAGATGAGATGGCTTTTGGGGAGACCTTAGAGCTGCATTTCAGTATCTGAAGGGGACCTACAGGAAGGCTGGTAAGCACTGTTTAGAAGGGCTTGTAGTGACAGGACAAGGGACAGTGTTTTTAAACTGGGGCAGGGAGATCCAGGTTGGACATTCTGCTCATCATGAAGAGCTTCCTCCTAGTGAACCCTGGAACAGGTGTCCCAGGCCAAACTTGGGAGACCCTGAGCAACCTGATCCAGTTGGAGATGTCCCTCATGACTGCAGGGATTCTATATCTGCTTGCTATCAGTGCAAGGATGAAGGCAGGGAGCTATTGAGTGCAGGCACTGCACAGCTCCTGTGGCTGAGTAATGAAACTGAGCTTGAGGTGGTCTTGGAGGAAGCAAGCCCAAGGGTCTGTGGCTGGGGAGGGGGCTGGGATTCACAGGGCCTGTGCTGAGCAAGCAGGATGGGCAGTGTGAGAACTAGAGGCACAGAAGCCCCAAACTCACTTGAACTGGGTAGGTGAATGAGGTCAGTGGCAGGAGCTCCTGGCTGTCTGGCAGCAGTGGGAAGTCTGCAGCTGGGTGTGCAGGCTCTCTGTCCTTGTGCTGAGCCTTTTCCTCACTTACAGACTCACAGAATTGTTTCTGCTGGAACAGACCTCGAAGATCATCAGGTCCAACCATCAAGCCACCACCACCATGGCCACTAAACCAGGTCCTGAACTGCCATGGCCACATGTTTCTTGAACACCTCCAGGGATGGTGACTCCACCACCTCCCTGGGCAGCCTGTTCCAAGGCCTGACCACTCCTGCAGTGAATAAATTTTTCCTAATATCCAACCTAAACTTCCCCTGGCACAATTTCAGGCCATTTCCTCTCATCCTATCCCCCTGATACTGGGGAGAAGAGACCAAGCCCCACCTCACTCCCGCCTCCTTTCAGGGAGTCGTAGAGAGCAGTGAGGTCTCCCCTCAGCCTCCTCTTCTCCAGACTGAACAACCCTCAGCTGCTCCTCACCAGACCTGTTCTCCAGACCATTCAGCAGCTTTGTTGCTCTTCTCTGGACCTGCTCCAGCACCTCGGTGTCTGTTATTCTGGTCTTTTCTCCTGCAGCATCTGCCTGAGCAGTTCCTGCTTGCTTTGGAGCCGGGGCTGTGTGCAGTGGAGGCTGTGGCACCTCCCAGCTGCGGGTGGCAGCAAGCTCTTCCCATGGCCAGCTGCACCCCAGCGCCTTCCCGCCAGCGCTGCCTCTGGGTTGGCCCCAGCAGCCGATTTACAGCATTCACACCCGGTGCCTTTGTTCTGGTTTCCTCTGATAATGGCTCAGAAATTGGCAGGAGGATTGGCCTCAATGATCTTCATCTGTCCCTTCCAATCGCTACCCTTCTGTGATTGCCCAGTATGGGATCCTGGGGCTGGGGGAGCAGAGAAGGTTGCTACCCGCAGAGGGGGAGAAAATCCTCCCCTGCTTGCAGCCTCCCTGAGCAGGACTGGGGAGGCTAACTGGGATTGTGCTAAGCGATTATGGCTGGGGGTGTTTTGAGTTCTTAAGCTTGGTTTGAAGGGCTTCTCAATGGTTGAGTGGAACCTGTGTTTAAGAGCACCCCTCCATGCAGAGGGCATTGAGGAGGTGCTGTGAGCCACGAAGAGCCCGTTCAGGCTGCAGTCCCGTTGCAGGGAAGGTGTCACTCACCGGCAGGACGGCTGCCAAGATGTTTCCAAACAGGGCCTTACATCTGCTGTGTGCAACAGGGCTCCCCGTGGGGACCACGAGGGTGCCCAGGGTCTGGGTAGATGTAATCTTGCATTGACACACAGGAATGGAAGGGGGGAAGAGTCTCTTTCCAGTGGTGTCCTGTGATAGGGCAAGGGACAATGGATACAAACTCAGCATGGGGGAAAACTTCTGTACTGTGAGGTTGGCAGAGCACTGGAACAGGTTGTGGAGTTCCTTTCTCTGGAGACTTTTCAGACCTGTCTGGATGTGCTCCTTTGTGGCTTGCCCTAGGGAATCCTGCTTTGGCAGGGGGGGACTTGATGATCTCTGGAGGTCTCTTCAACCCCTACCATTCTGTGGTGGGTGTGATTGTGGAGCATGTAGTAAAGAGCTAGAGGCATAGCCTGTGTGGAACTGGGGTTGTTTAGCCTGCAGAAGAGGAGGCGCAGGGGAGACCTTCTTGCTCTCTACAACTACCTGAAGGGAGGTTGTAGCCAGGTGGGGGTTGGTCTCTTCTCCCAGGCAACCAGCACCAGAACAAGAGGACACAGTCTCAAGCTGTGCCAGGGGAAGTTTAGGCTGGATGTGAGGAAGAAATCCTTCCCAGCAAGAGAGCTTGGCCATTGGGATGTGCTGCCCAGGGAGGTGGTGGAGTCCCCATCCCTGGAGGTGTTTAAGAAGGGATGGGATGAGGCCCTTGGTGCCATGGTTTAGTTGATGAGATGGTGCTGGGTGCTAGGTTGGACTTGATGACCTGGATTTTCCAAACTGGTTTATTCTGTGTGGGGATGTGGTAACTGGCATCAAGCAGTGGTGTGCAGGCATCATGACTTCTGCCAGCCTGGCAAACTGCCGTGAAAGGGAGAGGCTTGGTGAGGAGATCCTCACTCTCAGAGCAGGACTGTTTACAGCCAAGTGTGTGGTACCACTCCAGGGGCAAGTAGAGATTTCCCCAAGTTCCTCATCCTCTTGCTCCATCCCAGTGCAACCATGCTGTGTTTACCCCAGTGATGGAGCTCCTTGGCATGGGTGCAGTTGTTCCTGGCTGATGAAGCCAAAAGCCACTCACGAAGAGCATTTCTTGGAAGTGCTGTGTTGTACCTATCTATGGGTTGGGGACAGCAATGATTTTCTTCCTTGGTGCAAACTGGGAGGGTTTTGACTCTTCTTTGACTGGAATGCAGTTTTAAAAGGTCCATGTGATGGGTGCCCAAAGACCTTCCAGATGTGGCGCTTGATCAGACCACGCCTGCTGTGTTTATTGCTCCTTGACTGCATCAAACCATTTCTGTCTGGTCCTGGTGGGAAAGAGCAGTCTATTGCAACTCTGCCCGTCTGAGAGGCTTCCTCAGGCTGGAACCTCTTGCACAGAGGAACATGGCTGGCTGGAAGTGATTTGGAGATGCAAATCTCTCTGGGTGTTTGGCTTGGCTACTGTTTCTGCAGTATCTGCTGAGCAGCGGAGCAGGCTGTGCGTGGAGCAGGTGTGCTCCAAGCAGCTGCTTTACGTGGCTGTAGGGACTGACCTGTGAGGCAGGGGGGAGTTTATTGTGTTCCTAAGCATTCATGATGTTTTTTTCTTGCCTGCTCCTACAGCTTCAGCTGGTGCAAATGAGCCAACTGGCTCTGGGTTTGTGACCAAGAGGGGAGGAAAAGCTGACCCACGTGTTAACTGTTCCCAGTCCTGGCATGCCAAAAGAATCTGCGTTTATAGGAGCATGCTCGTAATGAACTGTGCCAGGAAACACATGGCTTGTTTGAGCCATGAATGCAAGGTCTGTATGGGGCCCTGTGCTCCCTGAGAGCTTCACAAGGACAAAGAGCAGATGCTGGCCTGCATTACTTGCTCTGTGGCAGCCTGTGTCCTCTGGGTTGCAGTGGATGGGGGGAGCAGGAGGTAGGATTAAAGCACTAAGTGCTTGGCTGATCCAGTGAATGGCAGAGAGGGCAGAACGAGAGGCCAGGCCAATGGTTTTGCTGCATCCAGCTCTCTGTGGCTTCCCTGGCCTGGGGAGGGCTGGCTCACTTCTCTGCAGATGTGTCTGTACTGGAGCAAGGTTGGAAGGAGCCTCAGCACTGCAGGAGGCAAAGAAGTGCTGCTGACAGCTTGGGGTGATGATTGTGGATGGGAAAGAGACAGAAAAGGAGGATGTGTGGAGTCTCTTGGGGCAGAGAGTGGTCATGTCCCTTATGAGGAAAGGCTGAGGGAGCTGGGTCTCTTTATCCTGGAGATGAGTGGACTAAGAGCTGTTCATAAAGATGTGAAGGGGCAGTATCAGGGGATGGAGCCAGGCTCTGCTCAGAGATGTCCCAATGACAGGACAAGGGACAGTGGGTGCAAGTTGGAGCAGAGGAAGTTCCATGTGATCATTGGGAAAAACTTTTTCGCTGTGAGGGTGACAGAGCCCTGGAACAGGCTGCCCAGAGAGGTGGTGGAGTCTTCTCTGAAGGCTTTCAGCATCTGTCTGGATGTGTTCCTGTGTGACCTACTCTAGGTGATCCTGCTCTGGCAGAGGACTAGATAATCTCCAGAGGTCCCTTCCAACCCCTAACATTCTGTGATGCTGTGATTGAGAGAGCACAGGGACAGTGGGATTGTGCCATGCTGTGCCTGGCTGCAGCAGAGAGGCAAGGGTGAGAGATGTGATCCTGATCATTAGCAGGGCTTCAGTGTCTGGAGTGTTCCTCTCTTGAAGAAACTGCTGCTGAGGAATGCACACCCAGCACATAAAGAGTTAAGCCTGCCTACAGTGAGTGGAGCCTTGTCCTCACAGAGGACTCAGTGCTTGGGATGTTCCTGCCCGGTGATCTGATTGTCCAGCCTTCAGAAGCTAGCCAGGGCTTGAGCCCAGGATCTGCTGCTCTTTGATCCAAGAGTGGCTGAAAGCAGAGCCCCAGCACTGGAGCCATTCCTGAGGACCTGGCAACAGACTGAATTGCTGCTTGCAGATTAATGATATTTAATAAATGGCAAGGCAAGACCTGTTTGACAGTGCTTCCTGGGAATATGTGCTTGAAACCTCCAGGGCCCCAAACCCTAACCTGACAGCCCACTGTGCCCTAGTGGCCTTGGCATGGAGCACAGCTCATGGGCTTTTCTGAACATAGGTCAGTGGTTGCCTTTGACTCTAGACTTCTGCTGTGACCCAAGGTCTTCCCCAGAGAACATGGTGATAAATCAGTCCCATATCTGGGGCTGTCAACATGTCCATCCCATGGTGAGCTCATTTGGAGCATGGGACCTGAATGTGCACTTCTTGTTTCCTTCTGCTGAGGGTTGATGTTCTTGTCACAAAATCACAGAAAGTTAGGGGTTGGAAGGGACCCCAAGAGATCACTCAGTCCAACCCCCTGCCAGAGCAGGGTCACTTAGGGCAGTCTGCACAGGAATGCATCCAGCTGGGGTTTGAAAGTCTCCAGAGGAGACTCCACAGCCTCTCTGGGCAGCCTGCTCCAGGGCTCTGGCACCCTCACTGTAAAGAAGTTTCTCCTCATGTTGAGCTGAAACCTTCTATGTTCAAGTTTGTCTCCATTGCTCCTTGTCTTATTACTGCACACCACCAAAAAGAGCTTGGCCCCCTCCACTTGACACCCACCCCTCAGACATTGGTGGGCATTGATCAGATCCCTTCTTAGTCTTCTCAAGACTAAACAGCCCCAGGGCTCTCTTCATAGGGGAGATGCTCAAGTCCCCTAACCATCCTCATTGCTGTCTGTTGAACTCTTTCCAACAGGTCTCTGTCTCTCTTGAACTGGGGAGCCCAAAACTGGACACAGTATTCCAGGTGTGGTCTCACCAGGGCAGAGCAGAGGGGGAGGAGAACCTCCCTAGACCTGCTGACCACAGTTTCTTGATGCAGCCCTCTTAGACACAAGGGCACATTGCTTTCTTTACAGGGCTGCCTGCTCCTGCAGCCTGTGGCCCTTAGCTCTCCTTCTGGGATTGCAGGGAGCCAGGTGGTCTTTGTAGCTGTGGCCTGGGCTGTTGCTTTGTGTCTTCCTTGCCTTGTTACAGGTCTTTTGAGCTGAGGAGCAAGTGCTACAGAGTGATGCGAGTCTAGAGTATGTTCACTCATCCAAACCTTCCTTTCCACCTGGCTATTCCTCTTCCAAGAGAAAGAGCCTGCATTGCTGCTGGGTTGATTGCAGAAACTTTTTCTCCAGAGGTTTGAAGAATGGCAGTGGTAGAAGCATAAAGGTCATAGTGTGGCCACGATAGGGTTGGTGATACATCAGCAGTGGATTCCCAGGTGGCAAAAAGCTGTTGCTGCCACCTTGCTCTGCTGAGGTTCGCTTAGCTGACACATCCAGAGTTGTTCACATAGTGGAAAGTGCTGCAAAGGACTCTGCAAGGTTGGGGAGCCAGGGAGAGCAGACTTCCCACCTGTGTGCTGCAGCAGCAGTGCCTTCCTGAGGAACATGGCATCTTGGCTAACTGTTGAAGGGAACTATCAGGGAAGGAATCTTGAGCCGTGTGTTACCAGGCGCTGAGCTGGTAGTGGAAATACAGCCAGCTCCGACCTCAGAGCTGAGACTTGCAAGCTAATTGTGCATCCCTAGGGAGAGCCAGCTCCACAGTGCAGCTGGGACAGCTGGGAGCTCCCCTGCTCTGCATTTGAGGTCCTGTTTTGAGAGGCCAGAACAGATGCTGGCCAGCCATGTCCTCTGCCAGAAGGACTTGGGGGAGCTGGCTGTGATGGCTTTTGCATCTCACTCCTCTCATTCCATCCAGTGAGTCTTGGGGGGGCTTTCTGGGGTGTTTTGGGTACCTGTAAGCCACCTGTCCCCCTCCAGCTGAGAGAGTCCTGGTGGACAGCAAGTTATCCACAGGTCAGCAATGTGCCCTTGTGGCCAAGAAGGCCAATGGGATCCTGAGGTGCATTAACAGGAGTGTGTCCAGCAGATCCAAGGAGGTTCTCCTCCCCCTCTACTCTGCCCTGGTGAGACCTCACCTGGAATATTGTGTCCAGTTCTGGGCTGCCCAGGTCAGGAGGGACAGGGATCTGCTGGAGAAAGTCTGACAGAGAGCTACCAGGATGATGAAGGGACTGGAGGGACCGCCCTGTGAGGAGAGGCTGAGAGCCCTGGGGCTGCTTAGTCTGGAGAGGAGAAGACTGAGAGGGGATTTAATCAATGTTTATCAATATCTGAGGGCTGGGGGTCAAGAGGGAGGGACAGGCTCTGCTCAGTGCACCCTGGGATAGGACAATGGATATAAACTACAGCACAGGAGGCTCCTCCTGAACATGAGGAACTTCTCCACTGTGAGGATCACAGAGCACTGGAACAGGCTCCCCAGAGAGATTGTGGAGTCTCCTCTGGAGACTTTCAAAACCCATCTGGATGTGTTCCTGTGTGACCTGTGCTAGCTTCTATGGTCCTGCTCTGGCAGGGGGGTTGGACTCCATGATCTCCAGAGGCCCTTTCCAACGCCTACCATGTCACCACAGGAGAGAAGAGGAAGGAGGATGCAGTTTGAGTACTCTGGGTGTTGCTATCCTGGGCTCTGCAGATGAGTTGTGAATCTACTCTGCTGTTCCAGATGCAGAGCACTAAAGGAGTTTGCATATCTGGCTCAGCTGACCAAGGATGAACTTAGCTCAAGTACCCCCTGGGAGCAGGTCTGCAGCACAGTGTCTCAGAGGCCTGGCTGGAGTGTGGAGCTGGCCTACAAGCTGCAGGAGCCCTATGCTTTTGGGCTTGGTTTTCAAACCAGGAAAGTTGCACAAAGCCCTCTCCCAAATCCCGTTCCCATGCTTTTAATTCCTTGTTTGGCTGCAAGCAGCTTTGGGATTACTCATATCCTTGCATCAGCTATGGTGTCTCAAGAATAGAATAGAATAGAATACACCAGGTTGGAAAAGCCCTTGGAGATCATCGAGCCCAACCTCTCACCCAGCACCATCGAATCAACTCAACCATGGCACCAAGCACCCCATCCAGTCTCTTCCTAAACACCTCCAGGGATGGGGACTCCACCACCTCCCTGGGCAGCACATCCCAATGGCAAATCTCTCTTTCTGTAGAGATCTTCTTCTAACATCCACCCTAAACCTCCCCTGGCGCAGCTTGAGACTGTGTCCTCTTGTTCTGGAAGTTGGTAACCTAGGTTCCTTTGGGTACAAAGTGAAGTGGATCCTTTCCTTTTCCCTTTCTGCCACCTATCCAGATGGTAGCTCAGTGAGGAGATGCTTAGGAGCTGGGCACTGGACACAGGTGGGTGGCTAAGGGTTGAGGGGAGCATGGATCTCCCAGGGGGCCAGGGATGTGGAGCACTAGAGTGTGCTTCCAGCTCTGCAGGTACTGCAACCAGGGCAAATCTCACTCGCTGAGATCTCTGCCAGCTTGCTTTCCTCCACAGCTGCCACTGGGTGCAAGTGCTTGGGGCACGTAGTGGGCTGCCATGCTGCAGCAGCTGCCACCACCAGCCAGCTTACCTGTTGCTTCCCCAGCATGGCTGTGGCTGAGTGAGATGGCTGCAGAGGCAGCAGGGACTGGGGGCTGTGCAGCAGCTGAGGCCTTGTGGTCAGGGCTGCATTCCCAAGCGATGTCGTTAGGGAGACCAATGAATTTTTGATTGCTTCAAGATGTAGGCAACTCAGCCTGTCAGGCAGGGCAGGAGATGTGCTGCCTGATCTCCTCAGCTTGCACAATTACTCTGCAGCACCCAGATGGGGTTGAGCTGCTGGAGTGTCCCCAGGTGAGTGCAAGGCTGGGACCGGTACTGTTGTGTTAAGCACTGGATAGAAAACTTCTCTTGGGTCAAGGCCTGGCTTGTAATGAACGTGTCCAGAGAAGGGCAGCAAAGCTGGGGAGGGGTCTGGAGCACAAGCCCCATGAGGAGAGGCTGAGGGAGCTGGGGTTGCTTAGCCTGGAGAAGAGCAGACTCAGGGAAGACCTTATTGTCATCTACAACTACCTGAAGGGAGGTTGTAGCTGGGTGGGGGTTGGTGTCTTCTCCCCAGCAACCAGCACCAGAAGAAGAGGACACAGTCTCAAGCTGTGCCAGGGGAGGTTTGGGCTGGATGTTAGGAAGAAATTCTTCCCAGAAAGAGAGCTTGGCCATTGGAGTGTGCTGCCTAGGGAGGTGGTGGGGTCACCACCACTGGAAGTGTTTAAAAAGAGCCTGGATGAGGCACTTGGTGCCATGGTCGAGTTGATTCAATGGTGCTGGTTGAGAGGTTGGACTCGATGATCTCTGAGGTCTTTTCCAGCCTGGTCAATTCTGTATTCTCTGTGGCCTCACCAGAGCCCACGTTTCCCTGTACTGCCCCCTCCCCATGCTCTAACCGTGCCCTCCCTCTGGTGCCTTGCAGCTGTGGGGGCTCGGGCCGCGGGCCTCTTCACCAAGGAGCCCTACTCCCAGGACGCCCTGCACGGGCGCAGCGCCATCCTGCGCTGCGAGGTGAAGGAGCCGGCGGGCGTGGAGTTTGAGTGGCTGCAGAACGGCCTCCCCATCCAGGACACCGAGCAGCGCTTCAAGGAGGGCAGCAACCTCCAGTTCGCCGCCGTGGACCGGCACCGGGACGCGGGGAACTTCCAGTGCGTGGCGAGGAACGTGCTGACCGGGGAGGAGACGCGCACGGCCAACGCCTCCTTCAACATCAAGTGTGAGTGCGGGGCGAGGGCGCGGCACGGCCCGGGCTGCCCCCCCTGCGCGGGGGCAAGCACGCCCTTCGAAGGGCTTAAGGCTGGGAACGGCTTTACCAGGCTGCCTCATGATGAGCGGGGCGGAGGGATGTCATCAGACAGGGATTCACAGAACGTTAGAGGCTGGAAGGGATCTCGAGAGATCATCCAGTCCAACCCCCCCGCCAGAGCAGGATCACCTACACCAGATCACGCTGGAACACATCCAGGGGGATCTTGAATCCCTCCAGGCAGGGAGACTCCACTACCTCCCTGTCCAATTTTGGGATTGGACTGGGTGGTATGAACTGTGCAAAAAGGATTCCTCTACAGCAACCGTGGTTTTCGTGCCCTGTAGTAGAGCATTTGTATCTTCTGATGACTCCAAAGCTGTCAGAGACACTTCCTCCTGCTGCCCTCTCTGCTTGTGTATATGAAATCACAGAATGTTAGGGGCTGAAAGGGACCTCCAGAGATATCCAGTTCAACCCCCCTGCCAGAGCAGGGTCACCTAGAGCAGATCACACAGGAACACATCCAGGGGATTCTTGGCTATCTCCAGAGAGGGAGACTCCACAACCCCCCTGGGCAGCCTGTTCCAGTGTTCTGTCACCCTCAAAGTGAGAAAGGTTTTCCTCCTGTTTCCATGGAACTTCTTATGCCTCAGCTTCCACCCACTGCCCCTTGTCCTGTCATTGGTCATCACCAAGCAGAACCTGGCTCCATCCTCTGGGCATTCAGCCTTTACATCTTTATAAACAGGAATGAGGTCACCTCTCAGCCTCTTCTTCTCCAAGCTGGAGAACCTCAGCTCCTTCAGTCTCTCCTCGTAAGGAAGATGTAATGGAGATGTTACTGCACCAAGTGTGTCCTGAGCAATGCAAATCATTTCAGAGTCCCTCTTGTTCCTCAGGAAACAGCTACACAAGGCAATATAGGACACTTGCAGAGTGGATGTCCCTTTGCTCCACTCTGGCTTGGAGGTTTATGTGTCTCTAAGCATTCTTGTGCCCTTGCTCTCTGCTCGTTATTCCTGAGCCACAAGGATGATTAGGGGACTTGAGCACCTCCCCTGTGAAGAGAGACTGAGAGACCTGTGGCTGTTTGGTCTTGAGGAGACTGAGAGGGGATCTGATCAATGCCTATCAATATCTGAGGGGTGGGTGTCAAGTGGAGGGGGCCAAGCTCTTTTTGGTGGTGTGCAGTAATAAGACAAGGAGCAATGGAGACAAACTTGAACATAGAAGGTTTCAGCTCAACATGAGGAGAAACTTCTTTACAGTGAGGGTGCCAGAGCCCTGGAGCAGGCTGCCCAGAGAGGCTGTGGAGTCTCCTGCTCTGGAGACTTTCAAACCCCAGCTGGATGCATTCCTGTGCAGACTACCCTAAGTGATCCTGCTTTGGCAGGGCGGTTGGCCTCAATGATCTCTTGAGGTCCCTTCCAACCTCTAATGTACTGAGATACTGTGGGTTTGGAGAGCCAGCTGTGTTGATATTCTTTGATCCCACAGGGATCGAGACAGGCAACGTGGTGCTGAAGCAGCCGGCCAGCGTCGCTGAGATCCAGCCCTCCTCCACAGTGGTCTTGCGGTGTCACATCGACGGCCACCCACGGTAAGGGTTGCTTCCCGAGGAATGGACCCTGCCAGGGGTCCCCCCTGCACCTTTTGCTGGGTGCTCTTCCCCTTTCTCTCTGTCTCTCCTCTCTCCTGCGAGGATTCAGTAGAGTCTAGGGAAGGTGAAGGGCAGGATTGAGCCTGCGGCTGACCGCCGGGGGAGAAGGCAAATGGCTTCTTCGGAGCCGTGTAGCGAGGAGCACAGTAAGGACAGACTGTCCCAGTCCGGTCGCTGAGCTGCTTGGTGTCGCTGCAGTCACTCTCCGTCGCTTTCCAGTCGTGTCCCCTCCACTTGGCTGCATGTCTCATAGCTTGGTGTCTGTGTGGGGGCCGGCCGCGGGGCAGGAGAGCCGGGGAGAAGGGCCATCTCTGGGCTGGCTCCTCCGCACACCCGCTCTCTGGGGAAGCCCTGCCGGCGCCCCGCCTCCGCTCACCCTGCGGCTGCTCTCTTGCAGCCCCACCTGGCAGTGGCTGCGGGACGGAGCCCTGCTCCCCGACAGCCGCAGCGGCTACGCCGTCAGCAACAAGGAGCGCACCCTGACGCTGCCCAGCGCCGGCCCCGACCACAACGGCCTCTACTCCTGCTGCGCACGCAACGCCGCCGGCTCTGTCTGCAGCCTCAACAACTTCACTCTCAACATCGTCGGTGAGTCGGCCCCACGGCCCTGCCCCGCCCCAGCCTCCCCTCTGCTGCGGGGGATTCTACACTTGCTTTTGTCATCAGGTGAAGGCAGGGAGCTGTTGAGGGCTGTGCAGCTCCTATGGCTTGACAGGACCCTGAGCAGCCTGATCTAGTTGGTGATGTCCTTGATGACTGCGGGGGGGTGAACAAGATGACCTTCAAGGGTCCCTTCCAACCACATTAATTCCCTATCTGCTTGCTATCAGTGCAAGGATGAAGGCAGGGAGCTATTGAGGGTAGAGGCTGCGCAGCTGCTGTGGCTTGATGGGACCCTGAGCAACCTGATCTAGTTGGAGGTGTCCCTGATGACTGCAAGGGTGGTTGGACAAGATGACCTTCAAGGGTCCCTTCCAACCACATGGATTCTATATGTGTTTGCTGTCTTGACCTTCAAGAGTGCCACATGGATGAGACATCCCATTGGCCTTTGGAGGCAAGGCCCAGGGATGGCCCAAGATGTTGAGCTTAGAGAGGTGTTTGGAACTGGACAAGAGAATTTGCAGTCTGGTGATGGGTTTGATGTGTTTGCTAGGGACCCAGGGTGCTCAGGGCCTTGCTGGAAGCAGAAAGGGCCTTTCCCCAGAGCAGCTACCACTGGGCTCTGGCTGCATAACTACAGCCATGCTGGCATGCCTGCCTCCTGCAGGCCCACAGTGTGCTTGCAAGATGCCCCCAGCTCTTCTCCGAGTTTCAGTCAGCGCTTGTGGCTTGAAATTTCCCCAGACCAGCTCAGTTGGAAGCAAATGAAAGCTGTATTTACAAGCAAAACTACAATGCAATGAACATGTACAAAATATACAGCAGTTACAATATTTACAATTAATAAACAGCACAAGAGCCCCCACAGGTCTTTGACTAGCTTCTCCCTTCCTGCCTCCCCCTGACCCCCCTGTGCAAAAGAAGGGACAAGAGAAAGGAGCAGAGAAGCTAATGGCAAAAGAATGCAGCCAAGGTCAGGCAGAAGCAAGTTAGTATCTCTGCAGAGCAAAGAAGTGAGAAGAGGAAAAATGGTGTTGGGAGGTAGATCTGATGGTAGATCTCTCTCCAGTGGGATTGCTCAGAACTACCTTTCCTTTCCTTTCCTTTCCTTTCCACACCCAGGAGTGAGTCATTTACATTTTTACATCTGTGTTCAAGATCTGTGAAAAAAAATTTAAAGGCATAGCCTAGAACTACCACAGCACTGGTGAAGGGAGACCACAGGCCACTCACTCTGCTTTCCTCACCCCCGCTGTGGTCTCTGCCATTGCAGACGAGAGCTTCCCTCAGGCAGTGATCGTCCCGCAGGACCTCATCGTGACCAAGAATGAAGAGGCCATGTTTGACTGCCAGTTTGCAGCTGTGCCTCCTCCCACCCAGGAGTGGCTCTTTGAAGACAGCCCCCTCACCAACAAATCCAAGTAACAGGGACCCCAGTGATGTGGGGAGGGCTGGAAGGGCATCATGTTCGAGAAGCAACAGGCAGAGGCCAAACCCTGACTGTGCCCAGGGGCAGGCACTCAGCATCGAGCTGGCTGTTGGGTTTGGTTTCTGAGCTTGGCTGGCTGGGGTTTAGCAGGGTCTTGGTGCTTGTGCATGACCTGTACCTGCACAGGACTCAGCAAGCAGTTTGTCCTCGAGTCCTGTGGGGCTGTCAGTCCTGCGTGCCCACAAATGATGATCCCTAGAGTTTGTATGTGTGGTGATTGTGTGGAGCCAGGGACAGCTCAAGCCCCAGACGCCCACTTAGGACAATTCCCAGATTCAGGGACACCTCTCACTCCCCAGCACCTGCACCAGCTTATGGCTGTGTTGCACCTTCAGATGCCACTGCATGGTGATCTCTAGAGCCAGGAATGTTTCTGAGCCCCAGGGCTGGGGACATCTCCCAGTTCAGGCTGCCCAAGGACGGTGGTCCTGGAGCCCAGGATGTCTCTCATCCAGACTGTGTGAGGCAAGTGGTGCTATCTGGGTGCCAGATGCCCAGTGGCCTGGCAGTTCCCAGGTGCCACCTGGTCCCCCTGTGCATCTTTGGTGAGAGTCAGGTCTTCTCCAAGAGACAGACTTCTCTTAGCTCATTTCCTCCATGAAGGATGGGTCCCACCATCTCCTGGTTTATATGTGCTGCTCCCCCTGCACTGGGAAGCTTCGACTCGGCACAGGATCTCCCTCTTGGTTCCAAGGGCTCGTGTAGGACATCACAGGGCTGTGTCCTGCAGAGATGCCCACTGAGCTCTGCCTCTCCCCATATGCCCAGGACCACCATCTTTGCCAATGGTTCCCTGCTGATCACCCAAGTGAGGGCTCGCAGCACCGGTGTCTATAAGTGCATTGGCCATGGGCAGAGGGGGAAAGCTCTTGTGCTGAAGGCGACTCTGCAGCTAGCAGGTGAGATCCTGGGGCTGATGGCAGTGTGGGCAGTGGGTCCCAGAGCCTCAGTGTCACTCTGGAGCTGTGGGACAACATTGCAGTGGGTCACTGTGTGGAGAACTGCTTGGTTTGTCTGTGAAGTGTCTCAACTTTGCTGCCTGGAGGAGTGGAGCAAACACAGCTTGTGCAGGCCTTCCCTCAGCTGGTACCTTCTGTGGAGATGGTGCTGCTGGTGGATTAGCTACACCTCCCTGCCTGTTTGAGCCCTGCTGTCTCTTGCACCTCTTAGAGATAGAAGAAATGGCACCCTTCACCCCGAAGGTGTTGACGGCGAACCAAGGGCACCGCGTGGCCTGCACTGCCCCACGAGGCGTACCCACGCCTCAGGTCTGGTGGGAGAGAAACCAGGAACGAGTTCCCACTGCTGGCAGGGTGCACCAGGAAGCAGAGCAGCTCGTTTTCACCAGCATCAACGAGACGGATGCGGGCACCTACACGTGCCATGCTGCCAACAAGGCTGGAGAGAAGAAACAGGAGCTGAACATCATTGTGGCTAGTAGGCAGCTTTCTGAGAAGGGCTGGGAGGGGACAAAGGGGCTGGAGAGGGGGCTGAGGTGAGCTGGGTGGGGATGGTGCATCACCTCACTGATGCACAGAGGCACCTCTCATGGCTGGGCTGCAGGGACCCTTGGCTGGCTGCACACCGCCTGTCTGGGATGCCCTGGTGCTGGGCAAAGGGGTGGTGAGCAGCCCTGCATAACCCCTTCCCTCCATGCCCAGCGATGCCCAAGTGGGTGGTGATGCCCAAGGACAGCCAGCTGGAAGAGAGCAAGCCAGGATACCTACACTGCCTGAGCAAGGCCTCCCTCAGACCCACTGTCACCTGGTACCGCAACGGCGTCTCCATCTCTGAGGTGAGGCAACGGGACAGGATGTTGGGGCTTGGAAGGCACCTCCTAGCCCCTGCCACTCAGGGTCACTTCTGCCAGGCACCTGCTTGGCTCATTCCTCTGCTGCTGCTCCTTCCCACATCGCTCCTAGGCCCAGCATCACTGTCACACTCACTCTGGCCTCATCCTGGCACCATCTCCATCCTGCTGGTGTATGGCTGCACACCTGGCTTGTCTTTAGCCGCTCGGCTGGCAGCCAGCCCTGTGCTTGTGAGGCAGTGACAAGTACAGTAGCACAGTATATTGGAGGTTGGAAGGGACCTCTAGAGATCATCAAGTCCTGCCAAAGCAGGGTCACTTAGGGTAGTCTGCACAGGAATGCATCCAGCTGGGGTTTGAAAGGATCCAGAGAAGGAGACTCCACAGCCTCTCTGGGCAGCCTGCTCCAGGGCTCTGTCACCCTCACTGTAAAGAAGTTTCTCCTCATGTTGAGCTGAAACCTTCTGTGTTCAAGTTTGTCTCCATTGCTCCTTGTCTTATTACTGCACACCACCAAAAAGAGCTTGGCCCCCTCCACTTGACACCCACCCCTCAGATATTGACAGGCATTGATCAGATCCCCTCTCAGTCTTCTCAAGACTAAACATCCCCAGGGCTCTCAGTCTCTCTTCACAGGGAAAATGCTCAAGCCCCCTGATCATCCCCTAATCGAGTGAGCTGCCATTGCAGCTTGTCCTCCACGTGGGTCCGAGCAGGGCTGTGTCTGTCCGAGGTGTGCTGCAGGGCTTGCGGAGCATCGGGAGGGCCACGAGCAAGGTCTGAGGGCGGGGCTGGTGACAGTGTGGGTTTTGCCCCTCTCCATGGCCGCGGGCAGGACTCGCGGTTCGAGATCTCGGACAACGGGACGCTGCGCATCAACAACGTGGAGGTGTACGACGGGACCCTGTACAAGTGCGTCAGCAGCACCCCCGCCGGCAGCATCGAGGGCTACGCCCGGGTGCACGTCCTGGGTACGCTCACCAGCGCCCCGCCGCCGCTCCTCCTGGCTCTCCTCTGCCGGGCCGGCTGTGGGAAGGCATTTCCCGCCCCCCAGCGCTGGTGCCTCCTGCGGCTGTGGGGGCCTAACAGCAACGTCTGTCTCTTGGCAGAGAACCTGAAGTTCACACCGCCGCCCCAGCCCCTGCAGTGCATGGAGTTCGATAAGGAGGTGACTGTGTCCTGCTCAGCCACCGGCCGGGAAAAAACCAACCATCCAGTGGACTAAATCAGGTAAGGGGGCACTGGGATGGGATAGGTCTTGTTTATGGTCTGGGGTCCCAGGAGCTCTGTGCTGGCTCACCTCCAGCACGGGTGAAGCAGTGGTGCTGCAGCTGCCTGGGAAGCCAACGTGGAGCGCAGTGCTTCATGCACGATGATCCAGAGGGCTGGAGCACCTCCCCCATGGGCACAAGCTGGGAGAGCTGGGATTGTTCGGCCTGGAGAAGAGGAGGCTCTGGGGAGACCTAGTAATGACCTCCCAGTACCTGAAGGGGGCCTGCAAGAAGGATGGAGCAAGACTGTTTACAAAGGCCTGCAGTGATAGGACAGGGGGCAGTGGTTTCAAACCAGAGCAGAGCAGATTTAGATTGGATGTTAGGAACAAGTTCTGCACCATGAGAGTAGTGGAACACTGGAACAGGTTGCCCAGGGAGGTGGTTGAAGTCCCATCCCTGGAGATATTCAAGGTGAGGCTCAACAGGGCTCTGGGCAACCTGATGTAGTTGAGGATGTCCCTGCTGACAGAGGGGGTTGGACTAGATGACCTTTGGAGGTCCCTTCCCACCAGACCATTCTATGATTCTATGACAAGGCCTTGAGCAACCTGCTCTAGCGGGAGGTATCCCTGCCCACGGTGGAGGGGTTGGAGTTAGATGACCTTGACGGTCCCTTCCAACCCAAGCCATTCTATATGATTCTGTATGCAATCCCTTTCCTTGCCTCCTGCAGATGGGAGCAGCCTGCCAGCCCATGTCAGCCACAATGCTGGCATCTTGTCCTTCCACAAGGTGAGCAGGAGTGACTCTGGGAACTACACGTGCATTGCTTCCAACAGCCCGCAAGGCGAGATCCGTGCCAACGTGCAGCTGGTGGTAGCAGGTGAGGGCTCTGCAGCAGGCAGGGAGGTGCCCTGCTGTGCTGGCCTAGCACTGTGCTTGCCTGGGTGGCATCTAGCTGCCCTCTGTCTGGCCTGACCCCGAGCTCTGCCCTGTGGCACTTGGTGTCTTGGTTTGTCGGCGTCTCGCACGCAGCCCGGGGGGGCTCGCGCCGCCGTGCCAGGCCTGGCCCTGCTCGCCCCTGGGAGCTCAACACCCTTCCCAGGAGCTGACAGCTGCCTTCTTGGGCTCTCTGCCTTCAGTTTACGTCACTTTCAAGCTGGAGCCAGAGCCCATGACAGTGTACCAGGGGCACACAGCCATGTTCCAGTGCCAGGCAGAGGGAGACCCTGTGCCACACATCCAGTGGAAAGGGAAGGACAAGCTTTTGGATCCCGGCAAGCTCCTGCCCAGGTACGCAGCCTCCTTCCCAAACTGCGGGCTGGCACAGCATGGTGCTCCCCACACCTACCCAACATGTGCTGATGGTGTGGTCTTGGGTTCCTAGCCTGGGGGCACACAGTCATTTCCACGTCCCAGAGCCTGGACTCTCCTGGCCCCAAGCTTGCTCTTTCTCCCAAGTCTGCCAAGCTGCACTTGGGCAACAGCCATTTATTCTTGAGCACTGCACAGCCTGAGATTCAAGACAACCCAGCTGGGCACCCCAGCTCAAGAAGGACAAAGAACTGCTGGAGAGAGTCCAGTGCAGGGCCACTAAGATGCTGAGGGGACTGGGACATCTCTCACATGAGGAAAGGCTGAGAGACCTGGGGCTGGTTAACCTGGAGAACAGGAGGTTGAGGGAGATCTTATACTTACAAATATCTAAGGGGTGGGTGTCAGGAAGATGGGGTCAGACTTTCCTTAGTGCTCCCCAGTAACAGGAGAGGAGATAATGGGAACAAACTTGAACACAAGAAGTTCCATCTAAACATGAGGAACTTCTTTACTTCGAGGGTGGCAGAGCTGGAACAGGCTGCCCAGAGAGGTGGTGGAGCCTCTCTCTCTGGAGTCTTTCAAGGCCCACCTGGGCGTGTTCCTGTGTGATCTGCTTTAGGTGATCCTGCTCTGGCAGGGGTGGGGTTAGACTTTCTGATCTTCAGAGGTCCCTCCCAACCTCTACCTTTCCATGACTCTGTGATAACATCTTGGGGGCCTGGGGCTGAGGCATGCTGGGGGTGAGGGGGCTGCAGGTGCCTCAAGGCTGCCTCTGCCCTCTGGTGCTTGCAAAGGGCTGTGTGTGGTTGGCAGGATTCAGATCATGCCCAATGGCTCCCTGGTGATCTACGACGTGACCAGCGAGGACTCGGGGAAGTACACCTGCATCGCCGGCAACAGCTGCAACATCAAGCACCGCGAGGCCTTCCTCTACGTCGTAGGTACGGGGCCGCAGCGCGGCCTCCCGGCGGCTCCACCAGCTCCAGCCTCTGCGCCAGGCCCTGCCGGCGGGCTCCCGCCGGGGAACCCAGTGTCTTCCTGTGTAGCCTGCCCTAGGTGGACCTGCTGTGGCAGGGGCGGTGGACTGGATGCTCTCCAGAGGTCCCTTCCGGTCCCTGCCGTTCCGTGATCTCTCTTGGGATGCAGCACTGTGTGCTGCGGGCTCTGCCCAGCCTTCTGTGGATGGTGGGGGAGGTGGCCACAGCACTGGGGGAAGGAGGTGGATTGTCTCGGTCTTTCAGCACAGTCCTGGACAGGATTTGGGAAATCCCTCTGCACCCTCATGGATTTAGTGCTCTCTGCCCCACAGACAAGCCAGCAGCTGAAGAGGATGAGGGACCAGGCAGCCACACACCCTACAAGATGATCCAGACCATTGGGCTTTCAGTAGGGGCAGCTGTCGCCTACATTATCATCGTGCTGGGGCTGATGTTCTACTGTAAGAAGCGGAGGAAAGCCAAGAGGCTGAAGAAGCACCCAGAGGGCGAGGAGCCTGAAATGGAGTGTCTGAATGGTGAGGCTGGCATTCCTGGGGGTGGGAACTTCACTGCCAGCCCCTTAACCCTGAGATGGACGGGGTGTGGAGCAGGGAGTACCCAGGAAACTCACCTTACCTTAGGAGTCTCTTCATCTCGATGTTGGCTCTGCCACCTGGTGGCAGAGACCTGCTGCCAGGTGAAAAAGTCTAGGCTGGGGCAGTCCTCAATGTCAATACAGGCGGGGGGATGATGAGATTGAGAGCAGCCCTGCAGAAAAGGACTTCGGGTACTGGTGGATGAGAAGCTGGACATGAACCAGCAGTGTGCCACTTGCAGCCCAGAAGGCCAACGGCATCCTGGGCTGCATCAAAAGAAACATGGCCAGGAGATGGAGGAAGGGGATTCTGCCCTTCTGCTCTGGTGAGACCTCATCTGGGGTACTGTGTCCACAAGAAAGACAGGGGCCTGATGGAGCAAGTCCTGAGAAGAGCCAGAAAGATGATCAGAGGGCTGGAGCTTCTCTCCTGTGAGGGCAGGCTGTGAGAGAGTTGGGGTTGTTCAGTGTGGAGAAGAGAAGGTTCTGAGGAGACTTGAGAGCTGCATTCCAGTAGCTGAAGGGGACCTCCAGGAAGGCTGTTTAGAAGGGCTTGTGGTGAGAGGAAGAGGGGTAATGGTTTTAAACTAGAGCAGGGGAGATTTAGGTTGGATATCAGGAGGAAGTTCACAATCAGGGTAGTGAAATACTGGAACAGGTTGCCCAGAGATGTGGTGCAGGCCCCATCCCTGGAGACTTTCAAGGTCATACTTGATGGGTCCCTGAGCAACCTGATCTAGTTGGAGATGTCCCTGCTCACTGCAGGGGGATGGGACAAGATGACCTTTGAAGGGTCCCTTCCAACCTGATGTATTCTGTGATTCTGTGAAATAAGTAAGTTCATGTGAAACCTGCATCCCAGTCCCACATCTGGCCACCTCTGTCTACTGAGTTATGTACTGATCCTACTTGCAGCACTCACACATGGCATCACATACTCCCTGTGCCAAGAGGAGCAGGGTATCCCTGTTGCAATGTAGTAAACCAGAAGTACTCTGCTGGACTGCTCAGATCCCAGCCTCTGGTGCTGGAGGGGAAAACATTCCACTGGGCAGCCCTGAACTCCTGCTGTCAGCTCACCCTGTAATCTTGAAAGCCCCTATGAGCTTTGAGAATCTACAGCATCCTCCAACAAGGACTTCTGGAGGAAGTTATCTAGAAGCTCTCTCTTTGCTTTTCAAGCTTGTCAGCTATTAGCTCTGCTCTGGAACACACAGCTCTTCTGTGTCTGAGTGTTCCTCTGAGTGCCTTCTCTGGTTGCACTATCACCTTTCTGATGCGGGGAGCCTGAGGCCAGCCATGGTGCATCCAGAGCGACACAGCTATGCTGTGTCCTGCTTCCAGCTCTGCCACTGCCTTCAGTGCCCTGCCCACAGAGCTTGCCCTGGAGAGAGAGAGAGCAGGCAAGTCAGGGCTGAGCCCACCACTGTAAATGGGGCATCAGGATTGCTTTTCCCAGGCCTCATGTTATATCTGTCTCTGGCTGCACCTGGAGGCATTTCCCAGTGTCATAGAATCGCCTGGTTGGAAAAGACCAACCATGACCTAACCTCTCCCTGCACACAACTGCCCTCTGCAGCTGGCCACAGCTGGCTTGTACTTTTGGTGCTAGCTGAGTTGGTGGCTTTGGCAAACAGCTGCCAGCAGCACATAGTGCTACCCTGGTTCCTGCTTTCTGTGCGTCCACTGGAGGATTTTCCCCTCCTGTGGCAGCTGAGTTGCTTTATAACAGCTGTTCCCATGAGAGCCTGCAAACAGACTAAGCTCTAGGTGTCTGTTGTGCATGACTCATTCAGAGAGCCCAGGAGCTCTCAGGGGCATTTTCCTTTCCAAAAGCTGTTGGAGCTCTTTCTCCTGATGTCACAGTTGTCCTTGCACCACTCATCCCAGCAAGGATTTGTACGTGATGGGGTGAAGTTGAGTTTGCTGCCCTCACAACTGCCTGCATCTCCTCTTCTGCCACTGCAAAGGCTTCCTCCTCCCAGTTCTCCAGCACACAGCACATCTTGGTCAAGTGGGGTTTGCTTGTCAGGTCCTGGCTAAACATCACTGCTGGCTTTGTCTCCTGTTTTTCCTCTTGCATTGGTACTTTGAACAGAGCTACACCTCCATAAGAGAAGTCTGGCTGTGGGGAGCATCCTGGGGGTAGGGATGCAGGAGGATCTCTGCAGCTTTGCCACTCTGCTGCTGCTGCCCCTGTGAGCTCTTCCCATGGACAAGATGCAGGCAGCTCACCCGTGCCAACAGGCTCTGGATATCCTCCTCTTCCTGGGAAAAGGATTTGGTTTATCCTTCTGGAGGTGGTCTCAGGTTTTTATTTGTGTCTTTCTTTATTATATTCTTCTTTTTATTCTGCCAGAGTCTGCCTGTTCTTATCCCCTTCATTTGGAGCCAGTTTAGCTGTCAGAGGCATCCTCCCTGCTGCGAGCAGACCCAGCTGCCCAGATGTCTGCACTGCTCTGGTGCTTTCATAGCCTTTCTGGAGGACTGGTTTGTGCTTGCTGTCAGCTCCAGTGGAGTCACTCCCTTCACCGCGGGCCTCAAAGATTTGCCTCTTTTCCCTCCTTTTGGTGTGGCCCTACTTTAGCTGGGTGACCTGAAGTATCTCAGCATCTACCTGAGGACAAGTGCTCCCTGGCTGGCTGACTTTCCCAGTGACTTCAGGATCCAGAAAGGTTTGACCTTCCTGTGGATTTGCAATGGATGCTTCCTGTGGATCTCTGTGCTCCTAACAAGTCCGTCACCTCCCGAGGTCGTGTCCCTGGTGTGCCACATCCTCTGTGACAAGGGTGTCTGCTCTCAATGTCCCTCTGTGTGGCTGTTCTGCTTTTTTGGGGTGAATACAGAAATAGCATTTGGAGAAGTTAACAGCTGTGGGGACTGAAGGGGAGCATTTGGTTTCTCTGTTGGCATGTGCTGACTTCTCCAGGGTATCGTGGCTGTGACTCTCGGCCAGGCATTGGAACAGGCTGCCCAGGGAGGTGGTGGAGTCCCTGTCCCTGGAGGTGTTCAAGAAATGTGTGGCCCTGGCTCTTCAGGACATGGTTTCATGGCCGTGGTGGCATTGGGTTGATGGTTGGACTTGATGATCTTAGAGGTCTTTTCCAACTGGAACAACGCTACGATTCTTTCTCCAGGAGACACTGGTGTTGCAGGCAGCTCCTCTGTGCTGGGTTCTCCTCTGTTCTGCTGTATACTTAAACTAAACTTCCTGATTGTTTTGGGGGTCCTTTTGTTCCCAACTGTCCTGTCAGAGCTCTGTGAAACTCGGAGATGTCTGCTTTCAAACGTGTCTCTCGCCGCTGCCTGCTGGTGCTGTCTCTCAGTGTCAGCGTACTCCAAGTTCTGCAGCCTTTGGTATTTTCCTGGCACAGCTGCAGTGGTTGTCTTGTGTTATCCTCCTGGCTTCGAGCTTGTTAGTCTTGAGACACTATCAGTCATGAGTGCAGACAGCACAGGGTCAAACAGGCTTGCTAATCATTAGCCCCACACCGGGGAGAGTGGAAGTCACATCAAGGTTTGATTTGTGGGGCAGATGCTGGCTTTTCACTGGGATCTTCTGCAGATGTTACTCCAGCATGTGAAAGGGGACAGCTGTTGGTAGCCATGGTTCTTAAGTCAGCATATCTCAGTCTTCACACCTCCAAGCCAGAAAGTGACAAAGCTACTGTCCCTGTCGTTGTGGCCAGAGCTGCTCAGGGTGGGCTGGTACCGGTCTTGTGTGCATGCATGGTGTGCACACACTGCCATACAGCAGCACCTCTTGGGGGAGATTATGGGCAGTAGGATTGCTGCTGCCTGAGGAACAGCTGAGGGAACTGGGGTTGTTCAGTCTGGAAAAGAGGAGGTTGAGGGAAGACCTTATTGCCTTCTACAGCTACCTGTAAGGAGGTTGGAGCGAGGTGGGGGTCCCTATCCCTCTGCCCATGCCTTTCCCTACCACTACTCCTATCCACATCCCTATCCCTATGCCTGTCCCAATCCCTCTCCTCACCCCTGTCACTACCCCTATTCTTATCCCTATTGCTGTCTCTGTCCCATTCCTTACCCTTATCCCTGTACCCATCCCTGTCCTTATCCTTAGACCTCCTACTAATCCTATCCCCATGCCTATCCCTGTTTCTGTCCCATTCCTTACCCCTGTCCCTGTCCTTTAATCCTATCCTTATGCCTTTCCCTGTCCCTATCCTTCCTGGACACCTGTCAAACAAAAGTGTCTTCACCTACCTCAAAGGAGGTTGGAGCCAGGTGGGGTTTGTGCCTTCTCACGTGCAACTAGTGAAAGGACCAAAGGGAAGAGCCTCAAATTGTGCCAGGGGAGGTTCAGGTTGAATATTAGGAACATTTTTTCCCAGGAAGGGTTCTCAGGCACTGGAACAGGCTGCCTAGGGAGGTGGTGGAGTCCCCATCCCTGGAGGTGTTTAAAAGATGCATGTCTGTGGTGCTGAGGGATGTGGTTTAGTGGCAGTGGCTCAGCAGCAGCGGTGGATTGTGAGCTCCAGGTGAGCAGCTGGACTGGAGGATCCCAGAGGTCTCTTCCAACCTCAACAATGTTGTGATTCTACTTCAGTTTGGGTCAAATGTTACTTCTGTGATTCAGTCCTGTTGTGTGGCCAGATGATTTAACCCTTTCTCCTGAACTAACTGGAATAGGAGAGTGCACAGTAAGGCAGGGGGATGCTGCACACCTGCCAGCCACCTGAGCTTGGTGCTCTGCCCCACTGTACATTCCAGCTCCTGCCTTCAGCTTATGGAAAGTGCCTCTTCCTGGTGGTAAGCTTGATCCAAGCAGTAAATGTATGCAAAGCTAAGGCTGGCTGTCTGTACAGGCTGTACCTGTACAGGCTCCCCCCTACAAGCTGCCTGTAGGGTTCTCTGCTTTTTCTTTTTTTAAGGCAATAATGCTTTGTCCCTCCTGGGGTTGCCCAGCAAGGCTGTGGATGCCCCCTCCCCAGAGGTGTTCAAGGCCAGGTTGGACAGAGTCTTGAGCATCCTGGGCTGGCGGAAGGTGTCCCTGACCAGGGTGGAGGGCTTGGAACTGGATGATCTCTAAGGTCCTTTGCAACCCAGACCCTTCTGACTGTATGATTTGCCCTGTTCACTGGCTACTGGTTGTGCCAGGGAAATCCCTGACAGAGGTCCTGAGCAGAAGGCTTGCAGGAGTTGATGGCAAGGACAGTGCTTCCTAGCACTGCTTTAACCCAGACAGCAAAGGGAACTCCAGGCTGATTCGATCTGACAGGTTCAACATTACCAAGGACATGAGCAATGCTGGCTTGCTGGGAAGTGAGCAGGAAGGTCAGACTGCAGCCAAGTGCTAGAGAAGATAGATAAGTGGTAGATAAGTGCAAGATAAGAGCATGCTGGGCATCAAGAGACTATGTTATAGTGAGCAAGGTCTTTTCTGCTCTGCCTCTGTCTCACACATCTGATCTGCTGCTGTCCTGCAGGATTTTGTCCATGGTAGTTTGGATGTAGCCACTCCCTTGGGGTGACTGAGTGGCATGGGATGGACAAGGCCAGATGGGGCTCATTGGCTCTGGGACCAAAGCCATTGCTCAGCATCTGATTTCAGGGGTAGCTGCAAGGCTGCTTAGAGATGGGGTCAGATGTGAGCCCAGAAGAGACAACTGTGTGGAGGCCACTCTGTTGCCTGGAGCACACACATCAAGCTGGCCGCCTGGAGCCAGTTGTGGGTGCATGGGAGTGTCAGCCTCAGAAGGGACTAGTGTTCTCTGCACAGCCTGGCAGGATGCTGAGCTATTTGTGCCTCCCATGCAGGTGGTGCTTTGCTGCAGAATGGGCAGATGACAGCAGAGATCCAGGAAGAAGTAGCCTTGACCAACCTGGGCAGCAGCTCTGGGGCCAGCAAGCGGCACAGCACTGCTGACAAGATGCACTTTCCGCGTTCCAACCTGCAGACAATCACGACCCTGGGTATGCTGAGCCACCCTGGCCCTGACCCCACTCCAGCAGGGTACCTGTGGCTGAAACCCCAGCTTGTCCTTGCTGGAGAAGGGGATCTGTTGGGCTACAGAGAGCCCTGCAGCCGCCGGGCTGTGAATCCACTCGCTGTCCTAACGTCTTCCCATGTGCTGCTCTGCGCTTCCAGGCAGGGGGGAGTTTGGTGAAGTTTTCCTGGCTAAGGCAAAAGGTGCAGAGGATGGTGAGGGGGAAGCCCTGGTGCTGGTGAAGAGCCTGCAGACGAGGGATGAGCAGCTGCAGCTGGACTTCCGGCGAGAGGCAGAGATGTTTGGCAAGCTGAACCACTCCAACGTGGTGCGGCTGCTGGGGCTGTGCCGTGAGGCAGAGCCACACTACATGGTCCTGGAGTATGTGGACTTGGTAAGGGCCCCTCCCAGCAGTGCCTGCAGAGAGGAGGAGGAGGGTTGGATGATGGGCAGGAGGGCCTGCAAGAGGGGCAGGGTCCAGGCTGGCAACCCAGGGCAAGGACGATGCAGGGAGACCGGTCTGAGATAATCACTGTTCCACGTACGTGGAGGAGTCTCGGGGAACGAGTGTCTCCTGCAAGACCTGAAATGACTTCTTCCTCTTCCACATGCTCCCAATTTCTGGTTTATGAGCAGGACATAATCCAGGGGGTGTCACAAGATGACCTTTGAGGGTCCCTTCCAACCCAATGCGTTCTATAGAGCTGTTCTGATTGGAAAAGATCTAAGATCAAACCCAACCGTCAGCCTGAGACCACCACGGTTCTGCCACTCAGCCCAGTTGGGCTGTGGGACTCTATGCCACAGTGGCTGTGAATGCTAAGGGCTGTTATGGAGAGCTTGGAGTTCAGGGGAGAGAAAGCCTGGGGCATGAAAACCCTCCTGGAAACGTCAGGCATGCTTACTCTCATCTTAAGCCATTTCAGGCCCAGAAGTGACCCAGAAGTGTTGGCTTGCCCTACAGGGCAGGTGGGAACTGTAGCCCAGGAGTTGAGGATCTGTGGGCTTCCCAGTGGGCTTGTCACCTCTGGGCATCACAGGGATGGATGTGGGTAGAAATGGGTAGATTCAGGCTGGATGTCAGGAAGAAGTTCTTCCCCAGGAGGGTGGTGAGAGCCTGGCACAGGCTGCCCAGGGAGGTGGTGGAAGCCTCCTGCCTGGAGGTTTTTGCAGCCAGGCTGGAGGTGGCTGTGAGCAACCTGCTGCAGTGTGAGGTGTCCCTGCCCATGGCAGGGGGTTGGAACTGGCTGAGCCTTGAGGTCCCTTCCAACTCTTAACAATTCCATGATTCTGTGGCTGGCAGCATGAAGAGGTGCTGCCTCTGAGCTTCACTTTCTGTCTCCCAGGGGGACCTGAAGCAGTTCCTGAGGATCTCCAAGAGCAAAGATGAGTCTCTGAAGCCACAGCCCCTCACAACCAAACACAAGGTGCTAATGCGGTTTTGGAAGTGCTGTGGGGCTGAGGAGCCCGAGCAGGGCAGGCAGTGCTGACATCCCTCTGGGGTCAGGTGTCTCTCTGCACACAGGTGGCCCTGGGTATGGAGCATCTCTCCAACGGCAGGTTCGTGCACCGGGACTTGGCAGCCAGGAACTGCCTGGTCAGCGCCCAGCGGCAGGTCAAGGTCTCATCCCTCAGCCTCAGCAAGGATGTGTACAACAGGTCAGCTGGCAGCCTGGCAGGGGGCTGGGAGGGGGGGGATGGCACCAGGCTCATCGCCTGCCCCTGCTGCCTGCAGCGAGTACTACCACTTCCGCCAAGCCTGGATCCCGCTGCGCTGGATGCCGCCCGAAGCCGTGCTGGAGGACGAGTTCTCCACCAAGTCAGATGTCTGGTCCTTTGGGGTGCTCATGTGGGAGGTCTTCATGCATGGAGAGATGCCTTACGCCCCCATGGCAGATGATGAGGTCCTAGCAGGTATGTGGCATCCCTAGCACTGTAATCTACTTCTTTTCCTTGTGCTGGAGGCAGCCAGCCAGGCGGGGGGGTGTCCTGCTTTTCTCCCCACGGTGCTGGTCTGGCTGGGGGGCTGCTCGGCCCTGCATAGAGGGATGCTGTCCTTGCATCACAGGATGTTAAGGGTTGGAAGGAACCTCTGGAGATCATCCAGTCCACCCCCCCCTGCCAGAGCAGGACCACAGAATCCAGCACAGGGCACACAGGAACACATCCAGATGGGCTGGAAAGTCTCCAGAGAAGGAGACTCCACAACCTCTCTGGGCAGCCTGCTCCACTGCTCTGTGACCCTGAGTGGAGAAGTTCCTCCTCACATTGAGGTGGAACCTCCTGTGCTGGAGTTTATATCCACTGCCCCTTGTCCTATCACAGGGTGCAAATGAGAAGAGGCTTTCCCCTCCCTCTTGACACCCAGCCCTCAGATATTTATAAATATTTAGTAGATCCCCTCTCAGTCTTCTCCTCTCCAGACTAAGCAGCCCCAGGGCTCTCAGCCTCTGCTCACAGGGCAGTGCTCCAGTCCCTCCATCATCCTCATAGCCTCCATTGGACTTTCTTGAGTCCTGTCCTCCCCTGTCCCTGCTGAACTGGGGAGCCCAGAACTGGATGCAGTATTGCCCTCTTTGGAGAGGGTCACAGCTCCTCCCCATGGCCCTTTGGACTTTGCTTCTTGGCAGGTCTGCAGTCAGGCAAGACGAAGCTCCCTCAGCCCGAGGGCTGCCCTTCCCGCCTCGCCAAGCTGATGCAGCGCTGCTGGGCGCCCAGCCCTAAGGACCGACCCTCCTTCAGCGAGCTTGCCACCGCCCTGGGGGACAGCCCAGCCGACAGCAAAGCCTGAGCCTCCCAGCCCTGGCTGGGGAAGGATGCAGCGGGGTGGACAGGGAGGTCTTGTAGGTGCCTGGGGACTCCCTGGCAGACCTGTGGGCCCCTCGCTATGCCCAACCCCCATGCGCCGGCAAGCACCTCGGCACCAGCAGCTGCTGGACTCAAAGCACAAGCCAGTGTACCCCAGGCCCCCACCCCTCTCCTCCACAGGTCCCAAAAGACAGCCCTTGCTGCCTCTCTTGCTCTCTGCCTGCCCAGCCCTGCGCCCTTGGGCCGCTGGTGTGGATGAAGGGCAGCGCTCACCGACCCGGCAGGACCTGGGCTCCAGCACCAAGCTCTCCGTCTCCACTCACCACCTGCGTACCCGACCCTGCTTCCCCTCCTCCGCGCTGGGCCTGCCTGCCTCCCCTGCGCCCTGTGGGCACGGGCCAGCCTGCAGGAACACCAAGTGCCCGGCCCAGGGAGGCTCTCACCACCTTCTCCACCTGCCCTGTGCCTTTTTTTGTACGACGACTCTGGGTAGCACCCCTCCCTCCTGTCCACCGCGCTGACTCCTCCCTACCATAGTCCTTCTGTTACTGGAATGCAGCCTAGTGTGGGTTAGTTTGCTTGAGTGGAGGGTTCTGCAGCCACGAGGGGTTGGGGTTTGTTGAGTTTTTATATGTTGCTCTCAATAAAGAAGGCTTTTTTTTTTTTTTTTTTTTTTAAAGACTGTTTCCCTCCACATGGCTCCTGGGGGCTGCTGGGGCCTCCTTCCTCAGGCAGCTGGCTCCTGTGTTTTACACTTTTGCCCCCTTCCCAGCTGGATCCAAGATGCTGTTCCCAGCCTCCTGTGCCCTGAGAGGGAGCGCTTTGTCTCAGCCCTGCCTCTCTGGGCAGTCATGGGTGGCCCTTCCAAGGGGGATGAGTCTCACCAGAGAACTGTTCCTTCTGGACTCCCTGCAAGCAGCCACTTGCAGACATGTGGGCAGGTTCCCCTCTGGTAGAGGCAGCCAAGCTGTTGTGTTCTCCTGTGTAAGGGGGGTTGTGCTCCCAGCCCTGAGGCCTGGAGCAGCTTTGCAGCCAGCAATGCATTGTGTTTTCAGACAGCAGATTTCAGCTCTGCTGGCTCAGAGGACTGAGAAGCCAGCAGGGCCAGCACTGGGTACTGGGGAGGCTCCTGCAGCCCTCTCCTCTGTGCCAGTGTCCCAGAGCAATGGCAGAGCTCTGACAGATACCTGGGGAGGGAGGAAAGGGCAGATTGTAGACAAGAAGCCTCAGTCATAGAATCATAGAATGGTTTGTGTTGGAAGGGAGCTTAAAGATCATCCAGCTCAAACCCCTCCACCATGGGCAGGGACACCTTCCACTGGACCAGGTTGCCCAAGGCCCTGTCCAGCCTGGCCTTGAACACCTCCAGGGAGGGGCCATCCTCAGCCTCCCTGGGCAGCCTGTTCCAGTGTCTCACCAGACTCACTGGAAAGGATTTCTTCCCAATCTCCACTCTAAATCTCCCCTCTTCCAGCTTCAATCCATTCCCCTTGGTCCTATCACTACAAGCCCTTGTCAAAAGTCCCTCCCCAGCTTTCTTGTAGACCTCCTTCAGGTAAAAAGCTGCTGGAAGGTTTCCTTGGAGCCTTCTCTTCTCCAGCCCCCACATGAACAGGAGCCAGGCCAACTCAGGGTAGGCCTTTTCCTTTGGAGCCAGCCTGGGACACTACATTTGGCCAAGCTGCAGACCAGCAGGTTTGGGTGCTGTACAGCCCTGGGTTGCAGGGTCTTGAAGAAAGAATTGAGCTCCTCCAGGAGGCCTACTGGGACTGGACTTGAGCCAATGGGCACAAGCTGCACAAGGGAAATCCATACTGGATATTAGGAAAAATGCTCTGCCCCACCAAGGGGAAAGCAGAGATGCCCAATCTTGGACCAAGTAAGCCCTGAACAGCCCAGCCTAGCTGTCTCTGCTTTAAGCTAGGATGGACCAGAAACACCCAGCAGCATCATCTCGGCTCTGCCAGCCAGGGAGGCTATGGGGAGGTGCTAGAGGGTGAAAAGAGCTCATTTCTTGGCATATACTATCTGGCTCTGAGCTTGGATGTGGTCAAGGGCTTGGGAACAGGGTCAGCCAGGCCTACCTGGGTGCAAGCAAGGTTGCTGCCTCGTAGAGCAAAATGGTTTGTCCCTTTCCCAACACTTGTGGTGTGTCTATAAGCTTTGGAGCCTTCCTTGAGCCAGTCCCTCCTGCAGGCACAGCTGTGGTTGGCTCTTGGGCTCCTTACTCCTCCCAAGACCTGGTGCTCCTTCATACAGCAGGTTTGGCAGCAGGTTATCACCACCCTGAACTTCTGCTGCTGCCCTGATTCTCCTCCAGCTGGCCTGGGGCCAGTGGCATAATGCACACTGGGTGGAGCTGTTACAGGCAGGGGTCTCTGCTGTGCCTTCTCTTGCCCTTGCAGCCCTGTCCCCTCCTGTCACTCCTACTGCTTCCCCAGGGTGCACACAGCCCTTCTGGAAAGCCCAAGGGCCACAGCAGCACTGCATGCTTGCTCTCCAGCTTGGAAGGGACAGCTCACATGCATCTGCCATTGCTTGATGTCCTTCCATCTCTCCCACCCATCCTGTTCCTTCAGCCTGCTGCCTCACAGCTCCAGCAGGACTGTGGCTGCACACCATGGGATGGATTCCTGCAACCAAGTCACTAATAAATGTGTCTTGTCTTGCCTGTGCACCCCTGTGGTGTTCTTTACTGCTGGAGCACATCTTACTTGTTGGATGGTTTGGGTTGGAAGGGACCTTAAAGATCATTTAGTTCCAACTCTCCTACCATGGGCAGGGACACCTTCTACTGGACCAGGTTGCTCAAGGCCTTGTCCAACCTGGCCTTGGAACACCTCCAAAGAGGTGGCATCCACAACCTCCCTGGGCATCCTGTTCCAGTGTTTCACCACCCTCACTGGAAAGGATTTCTTCCCAATCTCCAGTCTAAATCTCCTCTTTTCCAGCTTCAATCCATCCTATCACCACAAGCCCTTGTCAAAAGTCCCTCCCAGCTTTCTTGTAGCCCCCTTCAGGCACTGGAAGGCTGCTGTAAGGTCTCCCTGGAGCCTTCTCTTCTCCAGGCTGAACAGCCTCAACTCTTGCACCCACAGTGGAGGTGCTCCAGCCCTCTGATCATCTTTGTGACCTCTGGACCCACTCCAGCAGTACAATGTCCTCCTTTTGTTGAAGGCCCCAGACCTGGATGCAGTACTCCATGTGTGGTCTCACAAAAGCAGCACAGAGGGGGCAGCATCACCCCTCTCATCCTGCTGGTCACACTGCTTTTGATGCAGCCCAACACACAGTTGCCTTCTGGGCTGCCAGATCACACTGAGTTTGTCAGCAACTGGCACCCCTCATTCTTTCTCCTCCACTTGGCCTGATTGAACTTAATGAAGTTGGCTTGGGACCACCTTTTGGCCCAGAAATGCTCCTGGCTGGTTCTGCAACTGCTTCATAGAATTGTTTTGGTTGGAAAAGACTTCTTAAGTTCATTGAGTCCAACCATCAACCTAAGGCCACCAGGACCATTAAACCATGTCCCAGACTGCCATGTCTACATTTTTTTTGATCACCTCCAGGGACAGTAACTCCACCACTTCCTTGGGCACCTGTGGATAGATCCTATTGGAGCCTGTGACTGAGTCCTCCCAGCTGGACTAGCATTCCTACACTGCAGCATCTCAGCTCCTCAGCAGAGGTCACCTCCTCCATCCTGGTCACTGATGCATGGAGCTGAGAGAGAGGGAAGGGCAGTTGTACAGCATCAGTCAGGCCAGTGGGTGACCTTGAGTCTCTGCCCCCAGGTGAAGGCCACCTGCATATTGGACACAATGAATTATCCCTTCTCCTCCCAGCGTGCTGCCCCATGTTGGGCATGACAGGCAGAGCAGCAGGGCTGTTGCTGTGCTCACTCAAAATGCTCCTGGATGTGCTGGAGTTGGAGCCAGGCACCATCACTTGTGGTGACCTAGCCAAGCAGGATCTTTATGGTGCCACAGCTAGAGAGCAGAGAACCAAGGATTTCTGGAGTGGCAGAGTCACAGAAACATTCAGGTTGGAAAAGACCCTCAGGATCACCAAGTCCTACTCTGCAAGGTTCACCTCTAAACCATATTCCCAGGCACCACAACCAAACCACCTTTAAACACCTCCAGGGTTGGTGACTCAACCACCTCCCTGGGCAGCACATTCCAATGCCTGACCACTCTGGCTGGGAAAAGATTTTTTCCCCATGTCCAGTCTAAACCTACCCAGTTGTAGCTTGAGGCCATTCCCTCTGGTTCTGTCACTAATTACCTGGGAAAAGAGACCAGCAGCAGCCTCTCCACAACATCCTTTCAGGTAGCTGTAGAGAGCAATGAGGTCTCCCCTCAGCCTCTTCAGACTAAGCAGCCCCAGCTCCCTCAGTCCATTCCTCATCAGATTTATTCTCCAGGCCCTTCCCCAGCTTCCTGCCCTCCTCTGCCCTGGCTCCAGCACCTCCACATCTCTCTTGTGCTGAGGTGCCCCAAACTGGACACAACACTCGAGGTGTGGCCTCCCCAGAGCTGAGTACAAGGGGACAATCTTGTTCTGCCAGCTTCATGCATGCAGGTAGCTCTGTCCTGGGAGAGACCAACATGAGCTGGTCCTGTCAGCAGTGTCAGAATGGGCTGCTCAGTTTTATTGCAACACATCCTGGGGACTCTTGTGCACATTTACCATGCAGTCAAGATTTGGTGACTACAGGGAAGAACCCAACTGGAAAAGGCACTAAAGCTAGGACAAACTCCAGACCCCAAGGGTGCAGGAAGAAGGGGGCTGGGATTGTGTATTTTTAGGAGTGATGTAATGAAAAAGTTCTGTATCTTTGGGGATGGGACAGATGTAGGCCAAACTAATTGGAAACAGCAAGCTGAGCAAGCATAGCCCTGGGTTAATGCAGTGGAGGGGAGCAGGAAAACAGAGCCCCTGCAGGAGAATGAGAGGCTTTGGGTGGGTGGCAGAGGTGGGATCCAATTGCTTCAGCCCAAATTGGAGGAACAGCAAGAAAAAAAAGACAAACCCACACTAACAACAACAAAAAGAGACCAAAAAAACCCCAAAACAAACAAACCCAAACAAAAAACCCAAACCAAATAAATAAACAATCATTAAAAAAAACCCCAACACACCAGAGCAAAGGTCCACCTGGTGGGCCACCACCTGGGCCAAAATTGAGGAGTTACTGAACACCAGAAGAAGGCAGCAAGGAGGTATGCACAGTCCCAGCTAACAAAGCACAAGGACACCCAAAGGAGCATTTCCAGCAGCTCTTGATGGTTTCCTCCTGTCAGAAAGTGATCTGAGCTCCCCTTACATCTCTGCATGCTTTGAGCACCTCAAGGCAATCCACTGCTCAGCTTGAAGCAGCACTTTCTTGGGTTGCTCTGATTTAATCTGCCACTCTGGGGCTCTTATGCAACAGTGTCAGACACCTGGGGGGGAACTAATGGGTCTTAATTGTCAGAAGCAGCCTCACCTGCGACCTCCTAGCCACTTGAGCTGCATTTCACCTCAAGCCTGGGTGTTCAGCTTTGGTTTGAACAATCTGGTAGGTGTTATTCTTCTTATCTCTAGCCCTGTCTTCTAGGTATTTGTTGTAGACTTATTATCCAATCCTGGGTTTGGCCATATCTCCTGACTGGGTGGATACTGGGCTTGGTTCATCGCTTGCTCTGTGCATGGACCTTGTTACCAATGCCCATCTCGGCTCTGCTCAGGTACTGTGGGACCATACCTGTTAGTGAGGGCATGGGATCACCTTAGATACTGGCTAATCACCCCTCATGGAGCAGCCACACTGTCATGGATGAAGGGCAGAAGCACCTTGGAACACTTGCTCAAGGTGAGGCTAGAGAGGGAGAGGATGGCAGCAGAAGGCTTCAACCTGCCCCACATGTGCCAGTGCTCATCTCGTGCCTGTGCAGACTCTCCTGCAGCCTGGGGGGCAAAAGGCCTCCACATGGCCCTGCCACCAAAAGGCCTAGGGGAAGGGAGAAGGAAGGAACATGTAGCAGCCCTATGGGCAACAGAAAGCCCAGTCCTGGTGGTCGCATGTTTGTGCTGAGCAGGCAGACTGGCCTGGCTCTGGCCATCACCTCTATGGGCCAGTTGCTCTCAGCCTAACTGGTGCCTCCAGCCATGCAAGAGGGTCTTGCAGCCCCTTCCTCAGCCTGGCTTGGCACAGGGAGGCCTTTGTCTCACCTGTGCCAGGTGTCATTTGCACTCTGCTGAAAGCCAGGGTGGTCAGGGCATGTGATGGGAGGCATGTGAGTCCCGGCAGCCCTGCTGGGAGCTATAAATGGCATGTGTGCTCACTAGAGGAGCATGGCTGGCAGGGAGGAGGGGGAGGCAGTGGCGGCCAGGGGGGTGTTTGGTTTTGCAGTTACTCACTTGCTCTGTAGGAGGCTGGCCCTAGAGTGGGAGACAGCTGTGAAGGCTGGTGGCAAGCGTCCGTGTCCTCTGAGTGATGAGGTGGATATGGAAAGAGCTTGTGCAAGCTGCTGACCACTCCGGTGCCGGGAGGGGTGGGGGGGTGGGGGGCACAGAAGGCCAAATGGGTCCGTGGCAGGGCTGGTGCTGGCAGTGCTGAGGTCTTGCCCTAGGTTGAAATTGCTGTTTGTAGGACAGGGTACAGGAGAGCCTTTTCTCTCAACCAAGGCTGTGGCTCTGTCCTCAGAGCTTTGAGCTCTGTGGCCCGTCCTGCTAAAGAGAGACCCTTCTCCTACCAGCGGTCATCCTGTAGTTGGGCAATGGGCATTTTGGCGGCATCTGCCCAGTCCTGCGCCCTGCACGCACTTGAGCACCCGTGTGGCCCCCAGGTCTCTGCAGCTCCTCCTCCTGACCCCGGGCAGACCCCGCGACTACCAGAGACAAGTGGGCAGCACGTTGTCCCTGCAGTAGGAACAGCTGGGATGGGCTAGGAGGGGTAGGGGGGGCGTACAGCTGCCTGGAGCAACACCTGGTGGCACAGCGAAGGGACGGGCGGGATGGCGGCGCTGGCGCTGAGCTCCTCCCGCCTGCAGCCCGAGGCCGGCGCCGGGGGCACGGCGGGGCGCCTCAGCCGTGCGGTATGTCCCTCAGGAAGAGACGTGTGCCCGGAGCCGGCGGCAGGAGCCGGGAAAACTGCGGCTGAAAACCCCCAGCCCTGTTCCCCGCGCGGTGCGACAGGGCCCCAGCGCCCTACAGCCGCCGGAACCGAGCGGGGGGAGCGGCGCCTTTAAGGGCCTCCCCGCGCGCCCCAGCCGCGGCGTGACGCTAGCGCCGTCCCTACGTATGCAAAACAAGCGCCCGGCGCCGGCCAATGGGCGCCGGCGCTTGGCGGCAGCCGGCCAATGGGAAGGCGGCTGGCGGCGGGGCGCCGGCTCGCCCCATATAAGGAGCTCCCTGGCCATAAAAGGCAACATTGTATCGCTTTATATGGGGGCGGCGCGGTGCGGCGGGGGCGGTGGTGGAGCGGGGCCGTGAGCGCGGTGCGGGCGGCGGGGCCATGGCAGGGCCGGCCTGACCCGACCCGACCCGCGCTCGCCGCCGCGATGTTGCCGAGCCAGGCCGGGGCCGGGAACGGCGGCGGCGCTGCCGCCGCGCTGGCCCGTGGCTCGGGGCTGGGTCGGTCGCCGGTACCGCGTGGGGCGAACGGCGGCGGGGCGGCGGCAGGACCGCCCGGGGGCCGTCTGGAGCGGGAGGCACTGTACAGCGGCAGCGAGGGCGACTCGGAGTCGGCGGAGGAGGAGGAGCTGGGCGGTGAGCGGCGCGGCGTGAAGCGGGGCCTGGCCGAGGCGGCGGCGGCGGGGCCCGCGGCAGGAGCGGCGGCGGCTGCCTATAGCGGCGGCGTCGGCGGGGGCAGCGGGGCCGTGAGCGGCGCCAAGCCTGGAAAGAAGACGCGGGGTCGGGTGAAGATCAAGATGGAATTCATTGACAACAAGCTACGGCGCTACACCACCTTCAGCAAGAGAAAGACCGGCATCATGAAGAAGGTGGGGCCCCGGGGCTCCGGCCGGCGCGGGGGGGGCGGGGGGCGGCAGCGGAGGGCGGCTGGCACCCACCTTTCTATTGCCGGCAGCGGCCCCTACTCCTGGGCGGCGTGTGCCCGGGCCGAGCAGGGAGCCGGCCGGCAGGGCCGTGCCCGGAAACGGCGGCAGCTTCCCGGTCGTGCGGCGGGTGGGGGCGGCCCGGCCACAGCTCCTTCCGGGGGGCTGCGCGGGTGCCTCCGGCGGGGCCGGTTGTCACCTTCATCTCTCTCCTAGCTTTATGAGGCTCCTGACAGGGACCGGGGGAACGGGGAGCGGGAAGAGCAGTAACGGTCACGTAGCCCCAGGGCCGGCGGATGCTGGGTGCGTCCGGCGGTCCCTGGTCGGCTCTTGCGGCTCGTTCTGGTGCAGCCTCCGGCCGGAGCTAACTGGAGCCCTCGGGCCCCTCCCTATGAGCCGTCGCTGGGTGCCACGCCAGTCCTGTGACACGGCTGGGCTGCCCTGCCAAGAGCCCAGCCGGGCTGGCTCTCTCGGCCGCGGAAGGGCTCCGTGCCTCGCCCGGGCCAGAGCGCGCTCCGCGGTTCCTAAGTGGCTCAAGCCGCTGTACGGAGACAGATGAGAAACTTTGGGCGGGAGTGGGTTGTGTGCGTTTGGATGCTGCTGGCTCATCTCCATCCTCATTGGTGCTCATAGCATCCTCTGAGCGATTGGGTAATGCTGCGTCTCAGCTGAGCTGGACTTCACATGCACCCTGGGAAGGTGGGAATGGTTGTGGGGTACCACTGAGAAAAGTGTGGTAGTGTGGGATGTAGAATGAGGCCATCTGGTCTTGTGGCAGCTTGGGTGAGACCACTGAGTGTGCCATGATGGCATATCAGCAGTGTTCTTCCCAGCCCACACATCAGTCCTGGGGGTTGGTAGCCTCTCTGCAGGGATGTTTGGGTGTAGCTCTGCTCAAGACTTTGAAGACTGAGAAGGGAAGCTGTGTCCTGTCCTGGCTGTGGTGTGAAGAGGTAGCAGAAACATGTGGGCGAAGTTGCATCCTCTCACATGGCTCAGCAAGGTGGCGGGGGGGCATCCAGAAGCGCCTGGAGAAGCAGGTGGTATTTCCAGAATGGGTACAGCCCAGTGCTCCTATCCAGTGAGGCTGTTCTCCTGAGGGCACTGCTCTTTTTCTGTGGCCTCTTGGCGCACAGCTCCCCATGGAGCACTCTCAAGGAGCTGGGAAGGCAGCATGGCGCGCTTCGCTCTGTAGGGACCCAACCTTGAGTTGGCTTTGGAGGCAAGATGACAGGGAGCTGGAGCTGGCATGAGTGAAAGGAGGGGAGGACTCTTGACCTGCGTCCCTCCCCTCCATGACTCCCTGTTGGTCCTTTGTGCTGCTGGCAGGCCTACGAGCTCTCCACGCTGACAGGCACCCAAGTCCTGCTGCTGGTGGCCAGCGAGACGGGCCACGTGTACACGTTTGCCACGCGGAAGCTGCAGCCCATGATCACCAGCGAGACGGGGAAGGCGCTGATCCAGACCTGCCTCAACTCCCCGGACTCGCCGCCGCGCTCCGACCCCACCACCGACCAGCGCATGAGCGCCACGGGCTTTGAGGAGACCGACCTCACCTACCAGGTGTCGGAGTCAGACAGCAGCGGGGAGACCAAGGTAACCTGCCTGGGCGTCCGGGGGGGGCACGGCTGTGCCGGTGGGGCGGCGCTGGGAGCCTCGATCGTCCCCCATCATCCCCCAGCCCCTCCCAAGGAACAGCTTGGGAAGCTGAAAATGAGCCCCTTTCAGCTAGGACTCCACTTGTGGCCTCTCCGAGCTGGCCCCTTCACTTGGCTGGCAGTGGTGGTGATTCAGAGAGGGAGGACAGTGGGTGACAGGTGTTCTGGCCCTGTCCTTTGCAGTGGGGCTCCCCGTCAGCCCAGCCCACCCCCCAGCCAGCTCTCAGCACTGTTATCTCTCCCTGGGCGTCTTCATGCTCTTGCACTCATTGATAAAAATTTGATTCTGCCTCCATGGCCTTATAAGGCCTGGTTTCCCTCACCAGAGTCCCTGGCAGGGCCCCTCACATTCCTTATAAGCTGCAGCTGTCTCTTGCTTTGGTGCTGTTTTGGAGGGGGGCAGGGAGGACATGGGGAATGGAAACACTTGGCTGGACGGACTGTTTCTGCTCCCTGCCCAGTGTCCCTGCAGGCATTGGCTCTTGCCTGCCCATGTTACTCGCCCAGGGTGCTGCAGGAGGTCTGCCCATGGATGCAGGCAGGCAATGGCTGTTTTCTGCTGGAAGGGCTCTGTCTTGTCCCCTGCATCCTCTGGTGCAGTTCATAGAATGCTTTGGGTTGGAAGGGACCTTACAGATCATCTAGTTCCAACCCTTAGCCATGGCCAGGGACGCATTCCACTAGACCAGGCTGCACAATGCCCTGTCTGACCTGGCCTTGAACACCTCCAGGGAGAGGACAACAGTTCCTCAGAGCTGTTGCAAGACAGCTGGCTTCTGTATTGCTGCTGGTTCCTTTGCAGGCTGGTGCTGAGGTCTGTAGGCACTTGGAGATGAGAGGCAAGGGAATCTGTGGTGCATGGCTGGGACAACATGCTGGACTAGGGGCTGTGCCACAGCTTCCTGCACCTGTGTGGAGTGCCATTAGGTGATATGACTTCCTGCATGCTCTGCTTTACCTGTGCTGGTGGCATGGGTACTGGGCTTGCTGCAACAGCATTCTTCCAGATGAACTGTGGCCTTGCTCTAGGAGTCCTCCAGCCAGCTGTCTGCAAGTGACAGCAGCATCCTTGCTATGCATTAACCACTAAACATTAGCAGAAGAGAGGACCTGGAGATGGATGTTGGAGATCTCTGTGCTGTAATCCCAAAGTGCAGCCCCAAGATGTGCCCAGCATGTTGTCTGTTCAGCTGTGTATTTGTATCCTGTGGCAGCCTGACAGCTCTGAACTCAGTGCTGCTTGAGGATGTGACAGCCACAACTCCTGCATGCCCTCAGTACTGCTGGGGATGTGACAGCCACGATTCTGCTGTGCCCTCTTCCCCACCTGTGTGCAGTGCTGTGCCAGGCAAAACCTTACTGCTCCTGAGTCCTGAGAAATATCATTCATGGAGATCCTTGCAGGCAGAGAAGCTGGTAGGCCAAGGTGTTGCTGGCTGCAGAGCTCTGTGCTGGAGCCCAGAAGAGTCCTTGGGAAGGCTTCCCACTGATGGGAGCCCAAGAGCAGTCCCAGCTGTCTCAGATTGGTGTGACTCCTGTGGGTGTCTCCAGTTCCTAGTGTGAGCTGTGACAGCCCTTTCCAGTGGGCCAAGGAGCCAGTTGTCACCAGCAGCTTCTTGTTCATGCAGCCTTTGTTGGTAAGGACTTGTCTCTTGGGCTTCTCCTGGATGAAGAGGCAAGTCCTGAGGGCATTTTGTAATGAGACAAATTACCTGTGCCTGGAGAAGTTTGGAGGTGTGGGAAGTATCCCCAGTTCAAGAGAGATAGAGACCTGCTGGAGAGAATCCAACAGAGAGCCAGGAGGATGATTAGGGGACTTGAGCATCTCCCCTATGAGGAGAGACTGAGAGCCCTGGAGATGTTTAGTCTGGAGAAGAGAAGGCTGAGAGGGGATCTGATCAATGCCTATCAATATCTGAGGGGTGGGTGTCAAGTGGAGGGGGGCAAGCTCTTTTTGGTGGGTGCACTAATAAGGAACAATGGATACAAACTTAAACATAGAAGGTTTCAGCTCAACATGAGGAGAAACTTCCTTACAGTGAGGGTGCCAGAGCCCTGGAGCAGGCTGCCCAGAGAGGTTGTGGAGTCTGCATCTCTGGAGACTTTCAAACCCCACCTGGATGCATTCCTGTGCAGACTACCCTAAGTGACCCTGCTTTGGCAGGGGGCTTGGACTGAGTGATCTCTTGGGGTCCCTTCCAACCCTTAACATTCTGAGATTAAGTACTGTGCGTGGCAGCTGACCTCTCTCTGACCTGTCTCTGGCATGGGGCTTGTCCACATCACATCCCTGAGGATATTGCTAGGTAGCCCCAAAGGAAGTATGCTCCTGGAGTGCAGTTACCCTGCAGAGGAGGTTATTCATAACACAGCTTTCTGGTACAATCCTGCAAGCCCATCATGAGTGGTAGTGCTCAGTGCAGAGTGCCTTATAGCCACGGCCAGCATTTGGGCTGGGTCTGGAGGAGCCTTGTGGCTCTGTCTTCTGCTTGCCTTTCTGGCTGTACCACACCTGCTTCTGGCCTCCTAAGGACTCTTCTTGTGGCCAGAGAGGAGGCTAGGGATGGTCCTACCCTGACCCTCCCCACTCTTGCTGTGCCTTCTGCAGTGCTGGGAGCCTGGTTTGGTGCTGTTGATGAAAACAGGCCCAATTCTGGGACAGATGAAGAAGCACTCCAGGGATGAAGGGAGCCTGTGGGTGGGCCATGTGAGGTGGATGGGGGCCTTGAAGGGTGGGTGGTACCCAGGGCTTGATTAGGGGTGCCTCATTAGAGGAAGTGGCAGGGAGTTGGTTCTGCCTTGACAGGAGGGTTGGACTAGGTGATCTCCAGGGGTCCCTTGCAACCCCTACCATTCTGTGATTCTATGAATTGAATTAGGATGCTCTGAGAGGGTTGGGCATTTCCTGCCTGGCCTTCCTGTCAACTCTGCTTTCTGGGCCTCTGCATGGATAAAACCTGCTTGTGTTGAGCTGCTGCAGCAGAGAGAGGAGCAGTGCAGCTAGGCTATTACCTGTGGTCAGCAGCCAGCAGCAGCTGTGAGATGCTTCTGCTGTGCCAAACCCAAACTCCCTGCCAGAGAGCCTGAGTTTGGCCTGCAGCTAACACTGAAGCAAGCTGCACTTCCAAGGCAGCAGCTACATCCTCATGATGCCATGTACTGACCTGTCTGGTCCCCACAGGACACATTGTCCTCATGTAATCTCCTGGGTGTGATTATGCAAGAGAGGGAACTCAAGGCTCTAGGTTGGGGTGAGAGCATGGGATTAGCCCCATCTGGTTACATCTTCTTGTTGGCCCCTCTGCATTGCAGACCCAGTGTTGGAGTCCAGATTAGGATTTCCCATTTTCCAAGGCCAGTTACCCTGCAACATCCATGTAGCAATGCTGGGTTGAGGGGTCTGGGTCATGCTGAGCAGCATTGTCCTGGGCTGCATTGAGAAGCTGTGGAGAGGGATTGGTTTTGTCCCCAAGACCCTATTGTGGTCCAGGATGTGCATCATCAGATGACCTGGACCATATCCTGTGGTCCACTCATGCTGTATAGCATTTTTCAAGCATGCACAGTGGTGTGGGCCTGTGCAGACATCTCTTGCTGCTGTGCTACACTTCTCTGCTCTGTGTTGAATCCTCAGATGCTGCTCTGCAAGCAGCAGAAGTTTACAGCATCTGGGAAGTCTGGTGGGGAACGGATGTGCAGCTGGATCAGGAAGGGAAGAGCCTTCAGGGCTGCTGTGCTGCCTCAGGGCTTGTCCATGGTCCCTTGGGTAACTGTGTACTGAAGGTGACCTATGACTTGGCTCCTGTTGAAAGCTGGCCTAGTGCATGTAGTCTGGGGTTTGCAGGGTGCTGGGGGGAACTAAGGTGCTCAGGGGCTCTGAGGCATCCCAGATAGGCAACAGGTGTCCAATCCCAAGGTCTCTCCTGCTGTCTCTGTACTGGGAGCTGTTGCTGTAGCTGGAGAGAAACACAGCAAAGATGGGACATCTGGCCTGTCTTCTTGGGCTGGGGGAAAGAGGAGAATCTGAGTCTCACCTATGGCAGAGGAGAGAGGGCATGCAAGGTTTGAGCCTGCTGGCACAACATCTTTCCCAAGCACCTGTTCTGCTCTGATTGTCCTGAGGTTTGCCCACGTGCTTCTAATGAGTCCTGAGTCAGGTGCTGTGATTTTTTTTGGGATGCCTCCTCCAGCTGTAAGAGTGTAGAGCATGGAGAGATGCTGAGTGTCCTGGCTGCTTGGGGGCTATATCTCAGGGATGTACAGTTTCAAGGCTACACCTGGGGATGAGGGTGCTTGGCATATCCCAGCTGGGAGCAGGACTTGCCCTGCTGTGCTGTGGCTGCCGTGGCCTAGTGGGCTGTTGGGAGCTCTGCCCTGTCACCCATCTGGGGAGGGCACCCACAGCCTCCATGTGAGATGGCAGGAGTTTGTGGTTGAGCTAATGGAAAGTGCCTCTCCTGGGCTCTGCTCTGTCATCACGTGCCTCTGCTAATTTGGACTTCAGGGAGAGTGGTGCCAAGCAGAGGGGTGTTGCTCTCCTCCTTCCCCGGGCCCTGGGGCATAGCCGAGTGCCGGGGATTGGTTACCCCTGTCCAAAATGGGCTGCCTTCCCTTTTTTAGCTGTTGGTTGAGCTGTGAATTCCTCGTTCCTGGCAGCTTGACAAGCTGGGAAGAAGGCTTAGCACTGGAGAGCTGGGCCCACCAGCCTGCAGCGGGAGGGGTGGGAGTGTGGCAGCCTTAACTCTTCCGGGGCGTGCTGCCAGGCCTGGCAGGGCCTGGGGACAGCAGGTCTCTTGTGGCGTCCTGTGGAGCAGTGTATTTGCAGCCTGCTCTTGGCTGAGCAGGGCAGGAGAGGAGCCATGGAGGTGATGGGTAGCCAAGAAGGGGTATGGGAGAAGGAGGCTCGTTAGGTGAAGTGTGGGTGCCGGGGGACAGTGGGGATGCTGCTGGGCTCGGTTGGCTCCTGCAGATCCAAGCCGCGTCCAGACGTGTGCTTTGTGGCTGCAGAGACTGGGGTGTTAGGCACCCTGCAGACCAGCATGCGTGTCCTCCTTTGTTCCCACACCCAGGAGCCAGCCTCTTAAGCTAGCTTTGCCTCAGTGCAGGACCCTCCTTCTTCTGGTGCGTTGCTTTCCTGATGATGCTGTCCTCAGACAGGCACAGAGCTCCAGTGCTCCTTGCAGGACTGTGGTCTGTGTGGGCTGTAGCTGACATATGGGTCCCTTGGAAGCGTTTGCCTCCTGCCTGTCTCCAGCTAGTAGACTGGCAAATGGGTGCTTTCCCTGGCTGGGTTCTCCCATTTGCTCCAGGAAATTTGTGGAGGCATTCCCCAGGGCTTGACAAAGCAGCTGTCACAGCTGGGTCTGGGCCTCCCTGGTGTCTGGGTATGGCCTCTCTCCCTCGGTGCTTCTAGTGTACAGCTGCCTTTAAAAGCCAGTTCTTGGCTTCTTCTTGGCCATGTGTTTCCTGCCATAAGGGAAGTGGTGTGTGTTCCTGACAGGAGACAGTGTGTTTACCTTCATGTCTGTCCCTGCAAAGGCTGCTTTTGCCTCTTGTGTGCCAAAGAGAGGCTGCTCTCTTAGGGCCTGTGGGGGACTCCTGGGGAGGGAAAGGGTCGCTTCATTCCCTGGTGTCTTGCAGAGAAGTCTCTCAGGGGACCTGTGTGGCCCCGGGCTCGTATCCAAGGTTTATGCTGAGCTCTCTCCAGCTCTTCTCATGCTACATTATTGGGCACAGTCTCCTTGTGCTTGTACCAGCAGCTCCCCTCTGCTGCCCTGGCTCTGCTCTGTGTGCAGGCAGCGGGGCTATGGTTTAGCACGAGGCTGTGCCCTATGGAGCCTGCTTTGGTCTCGTGGGCAGGTGCTGACCACATCCAAGGGCCAGTCTGAGTTGTCACAACCTCTCCTTCCCCAGGACACGCTGAAACCTGCCTTCACTGTCACCAACCTGCCGGGGACAACGTCCACCATCCAGACAGCCCCCACCACCTCCACCTCCATGCAGGTCAGCAGCGGCCCGTCCTTCCCCATCACTAACTACCTGGCGCCAGTGTCTGCCAGCATCAGCCCCAATGCCGTCACCAGTGCCAACGGGACAGTGCTGAAGACCACTGGAGCCAGTGCAGTGACGTCGGGGGGCCTCATGCCCATACCCACAGGCTTCACCCTCATGTCAGGTCAGTGCTTGAGGGGCTGAGGGCCGTGTCTGTCTGTCCATCCATCTCTGCACCCGTGTGTTGCTGCCTCCTCGAGGGCAGAGGAGGGCTAGTGGCAGGAGGAAGTGGAGCGGTTGCTGCTGTAGGGTGAGCCTGGCTGAGGTTCCTTGCTTGAGCCCAGCCAGGCCAGGAGCTGGACAGTGTCATGTGGTGACTGTTTCCTTAGAGCGCCGCAGGCTGGCCCTGCTGCTGGGAAGGGTGCAGTGGCAGGGAGCTGAGCTGGGACCCCAGGGCAGCACCTAGAAGCCTAGAGGGAGTGAAAAGAGCTGGTGGTGACACAAGCTTTCCTTTCTCCCCCACTCTTGGCAGGTGCTTCCCTTTCTCTGGGGACCCCTACCATTCCTCTCACTCAGTTACAGCCCCACTCCCTGGCTCTGCCCAGCCAGCAGGGCCAGGTGGTCACAGGTACGGCTGGACAGCTGCAGCAGGTACAGCAGACAGCCTTCCGCTTCCCTGCCGGAGCTGGAGGGCAGATCGTGTCACTGACAGGTCAGCACTCGCCTCTCCTCCACGTGCTTCAGGTGGGGGGATGGAGGCCTCTGGGGGGGTTCTGCTGGCCTGGCCAGAGAGCTGACCCCCGGCGTAGGTGGGAGCACAGTGGAGGCAGAGTGCAGGGCACCCTGGCTGTGACCATGAGGGAGAGTTGGGAGGACAGGGCAGAGAGTGCTTGGCATAGGCAGGAGCAGCATCCTAAGGGATACAGACCATGGGAAGCAGCAGGTTTTCGGTCTCCTTCCCCAGGGTTTGCCCTGTGACTAGCAAAGGTATAGGAGACAGATCCCTGATGCAGCTATGCTGAGGCTCAGTGGTGTTAGAAGGATTGATGGAAAGAGACCATAGGGGCTCAGATGCCCAATGGATGGTTTTTTGTGTGCTGTCATTGGGCTCTGACCAGCTGCCTTTACTTCTGGATTTGGATCTGCAGTCACTGAACCAAGGTGCAGAAGACAGATTAGGAGAGGCCCAGAGCAGAGTAAGAAGCTGGTGCTGCTGTGTTGCCTTGTGTGCAGTGCTCCTTGTAGGAGTTTCTTGTTGTGCTGAGTCGAGGTTCCCCAGGTGATGTACTGGGGCTGGTTGTGCTCCTGGCTGGAATTTCAGAGCAGGGCTAGACTCTGCTTTGTGGGGACAGTCATCACCTGAGGAGCAGCAGTGAGAGTGAGACAGTCTCTCTTGTGTCCTGCCTGTCTGAGCTCAAGCTGATGAATCTGTTAGCCTGCATGCCTTCTTGAAGCCTTTGTGGCTCCTGTGGGCCCTGGCAAAGAGCATGATCTCCTGCAGGGGGTCTGGATTTCCCTTGTGGTCTGAGGAGCTAAGAGAATAATGGATGTGTCCCTGCAGTGTGGTGCATGGGGAGGTGCTTGGCCTGAGCAAGGTGGCTGATGACTGCTGCTCTCTGCAGCATCCCTTGCTCTTTTCTCTGGAGTCAGGACCTCAGCTTTGAGGGGAGCTTTCTGGGCTGAGCTCTGTCTCTGGAGCCAAAGAGCTTTGCAACATGTGGACTGGGCCAGAGGCTGTGTCACCATGCCTCTGCAGGTCTGGGATGCACATCTTGTGGTCCAGTGGTTGCTAAACCTTGTGCAGGGCACCACGATGTCCTGGAGATCACAAGGTGGGTGGGAGAGCTTTTCTCCAAGTGCCCTGTGGAGGATGGAGCTGGGCTTCAGAGGTTGAAGGCAGTGGGCCCCAGCCAGCCTGAGCATGGGCAGTGCTGGGGGTACCCTCTCCTCCCATCATCATCTGTGCTGTGTCTTGGTGGAACCAGGACATTCCTGAATTATACCTGGGAGCTGGACAAAAGCTGCTGTGGCCTTTCCTTTCCTCTCTGGAGCCCTGTAAGCCACCTAACTCCTCCCTGGCCGCTGTGTGCCAGGAAAGAGCAGGTTTGAGGGCATGGTGCAGAGCCATGCTGTGGAGCTGTGTGTGGCCAGAGAAGGACTGAGTGTCTTTTACATGGCTCAGAGTGCTTGTGTCCCTGCTGAGCCACAGGCTGACGGGCTCCTCTCTCTCCCCAGGTGGTACCATGGCTCAGCAGGTTCCAGTCCAGGCTATCCAGGTGCATCAGGCACCGCAGCAAGCATCTCCCTCTAGTGACAGCAGCACTGACCTTACCCAGACCTCTTCCAGCGGAACAGGTAACTGGGACATCATGGTAACCATCTTCTGCCTGCCTGTCTAACCACTGCTGACAACAACCCACACCCATAGGTCTCATGCCTGCTCCCTGCCCCAGGGTCCTTCAGAACACCTCTATCCTGTTCTTCCTGACAGTTCCCCAGGTGTATTTATCCCTGTTGCCAGCCCCTGTGCTACGCTCTGTGTAGGTAGATGCTGCTGTGCATAGGGCATCTTACAAGGGATTTCAGAGCCTTTCCACATGCATAGCAACATAGAATGTTAGGGGTTGGAAGGGACCTCTGAAATCACGTAGTCCAGCACCCCTGCCAAAGCAGGATCCCTTAGGGCAGGTCACACAGGAATGCATCCAGATGAGCCATGAAAGGCTCTAGAGAAGGAGAATCCACATCCTCTCTGGGCAGCCTGGTTCCCAGCGCTCTGTCACTCTTACAGTGAAGTCTTCCCTCATGTTGAGGTGGAAGTGCCTGGAGCTGGGAAGAGGTTGCCCATTTCTCAGGTGGCTTCTTAGTGAGCCAGCGTTGCCCAGCCCACGGCACTGGCTCCCATCTCCTTGAGATTTTTTTACTCTTGTGGTTTCAGGCTGTGCATTGAACATTTCCCACAGATCTTGAACAGAAAGTAGTAGAGTGCTGGTGTATTTCAACTCACCACAGCTGTATGTGCACAGGAGACCTCTTGTCAGTAAAACCTGATGCCAGGTGCCTGGATGCAGGCTGAATCCAACTCGGCTCTATTAAAGCTTCATCAGGACACTTGTATCTCAGGTTGAGTTCAGTCCTGGGATATTTGGCTGCCATGCTGTTCTGCCCTCTCATACTCACTCATGAAACAGAGAGCTTTGAGCTCTCTTGCCTGTTCCCTGGGGCTTTTCCCCAGCAGCTTGGGAGAACCGGAGGAGTATCTCCAAGAACCTGCTGCTTCAGGGTGGCTGAGGGAGGGGTGTTAGGCAGGTATGTGAGTGTAGCACAGTCCTTTCGTGTAGCTCACACACAGTCTGTCCTGCTGCTAGTGACCCTCCCAGCGACCATCATGACGTCGTCTGTGCCAACCACTGGGGGTGGCCACATGATGTACCCCAGCCCGCACGCGGTGATGTATGCGCCCACATCTGGCCTTGCAGACAGTGGACTTGCAGTCCTCAACGCTTTCTCACAGGCACCTTCAGCGATGCAGGTGTCCCACAGCCAGGTCCAGGATCAGGGTAAGATAGCTGTCTGGGTCAGTGCTCCCTTAAGCACTCTTGACACCCTGGTTTTTCTTGTCTCGTGCCTGCTTACCGCTGCGTCATCAAAGAATGTCCTCCTGAGCAGTCCTAGCGGCTGTGCAGAGGCCTGGCAGGGGTGATGCTCGATGCATGCTTTTAGATTCTGCCCTTCTCCTGTGCAAAGGATTGCTTGAGCTGTTTGCTGAGGACAAAGGGTGAAGGCTGCTGGGATGGGTGGTGGATGGGGCAGTCGGTGGAGTGGCCTAGGAAAACTTGGAGAGGAGGTGTGGTTGCATGAGGGAGCAAAGCAGCGTGAAGCCGTGCAGGCAAGACTTGGCTCGAGGTCTTGTCTTCCAGTGTTTGGAAAACCTAGTGCATGTGGCTTTCTCCTTCCATGCCTCCATGCATGCTAACAGGTACCTTCATCCTTGTCAAGCTCCATGGAGCACAGAGAAAAAGACCCACAGGTGAACACCACTTAAGGGATGGCATCATTTGTGCGCTCTCTCTCTGGCAGGTGGCGTCCCCCAAGTGTTCCTGACAGCCCCATCAGGCACCGTTCAAATCCCAGTTTCAGCTGTTCAGCTTCACCAGGTAGGCACAGAGTGGTATTTGCAGGTGTTCAGGGGGTGTCCTTGTCCTGGCCCTGCCTGCACATCCTTTGTGGGTCTGGACAGCCTTGGGCCTTCAGGGAGGGTCCATCCCCATGTCAGGGAACGCTGTCAGCGCCCAGAAAGGAGAGTGCCACCCTGGCTGCTGGCACACGTGGTCTCAAGGCACGCCATCCTCCAGTTCTTCCTCCTCCCTTTTCTCTCTAGATGGCTGTCATTGGGCAGCAGAGCAGCAGTGGCAGCAGCCTGACAGAGCTGCAGGTGGTCAACTTGGAGACCTCGCACAGCGCCAAGAGTGACTGAGAGGCCTCTGCTGCCGGCCCTGTGCCTGCCCCTGGCTCGCCGGGCCAGGGCTGGCAGCAGCAATTCCTTCTCGTACAGACTGCACCGATTATTTATTGTTGCCTTTTCACGTTTCCTTCATCCACACATGCACCCACACACACACAGACATGCACCCACACACACACACACACAGGCATGCGCATGGGGCCGCAGGACCCACCTGGGGCAGAACTGTGCTGGGGCTGTGCAGGGCTTTGGGGGTGTCTGGATGCTGCTGTGCTTGTCTCACGCCAGCCAAAGAACCTTTGTCTCTCGAGGGGAGGGTCGCTCTGCGCTGTAAATAAATACTGTGGGCTGTTCCCAGCTGGAGGCTCTGGCTCCTTCTGGGCTCTCTGAGTCGCCTTGCCCATGAAGTGTTCGCTCTGCGTGGGGCTCAGCCCTAGAGCCCGTCCTGTGGGTGCAACTCAGAGTGGAGCAGGCCGAGGCTGTGCTGCTGGCCTCAGCAATGTGCCTTTGTTGGGGGGGGGTGACACGTTCTGGCTGCAGCAACTCACCCTGGGCTCTGGACAGGGGAGAGTGGCCACCTTGCATGCGCATCTCTGGCTGGGCCTGCACACCCTCCCTCCAGAGGGCAGGGCAGGGCACGGCCTGTGGCATGTGCCTGGCAGCACGTGGCCCCATCCTCCTTGTATGCACTACAGTGAGCCCTCTGCCCTCAGTGCCTCCTTGCTGGGCTGCCCGGCAGACTTGCAGCCTGACTGGTTCTGCCCTGGTGGCTGCCCTTGCACAGCTGAGGTGGTTGGTGGGTGCCCAGGGGTACAGCAGTGGCCCTGTAGAGCTCACAGGGGGCTCTGTGGCCAGCTCAGCCCCACACTCTCCTCTCAGCCCTCACACTGCTTGCAGACTCCATACACTCAGGGGAATGTGGCCAGGTCTTTCTGACGTCCCCCTGCAGCTCCAGCCAACGCTTTCTAAACTTCTGTCTGATGCAAGGTGGAGAAACAACTAAGTGTCAAAGGGAAGAAGAGCCCATGGAGCACTGAGCTGCTGGACAGGTGGCAGGCTCTTCCTCTGAGCACCAGAGTGGCTTGTAGGCCATCCTGTGTGGCAGAGGAGCAGCTGTGATTCCTGTGCAGGCTCAGCAAGGCCGGGGCAGAAGGGCTGGAGCGTGCCTGGTCCTGCACAGGAGTTGTTGTGAATGGCTCTGCTACATAGTCCTATCCCTGGAAGGAGAGTGAGCAAGTGAGAGAAGCTGCTGAGTCCTTAGGGGAAGAAGCAGCTACTGTAACTTTTTCTTTTCTTTTTTTTTTTTTTTAAGTTAAAAGACAAAAGAAGCCTTGGAGAAAAAAAAGGAAAAAAGGAAAAAAAAAGGAAAAAAAAAAGAAAATTACTTTATTTTTCTAAATGTTAAACTCAGTATTTATGTAATTCTTTAAGGAATAAAAGTTTGGCTCCTGTACAGTTTTCACGGGGTTTGTACCAGGGGGATGGGAGAGGGGTGGGTGGGCATGGAGGCAGGAAAGGGGCCTTGCTTTTGACTTTGTATTGTAACCTTGGTCATGTTTCCTCAGCATTAGCGTTTAAGCTGCGCTCTCCACCCACCAGCATGTGCCAGGGATCAAGCTGACTCCAGTGGGATGCTTGTTCCCTGCTTACCTGTGCCGAGAACTCCATACCCATTGTTTGGGGCTTAGCGGGCAGAAGGCAAGTGGAGCAGCCTCTGGAAGTGGGGGAAATCATCCCTCAGGAGCAAGGGCCTTGCAGTGTGCCCAGGAGCCAGAGATGGGCTGCATTTTCTGGTGGCTTCCCTGTTCACCTCTGGTCCTTGGACCTGTGGCTGTTCTGTCACTGCTTTTGCTGTGGAGCAGCTGTAACTGCCTAAGGGATATGGGCATCCCCACTCCTCCCTGGGTTGTGAGTGGCCAGCAGTGGCTGATCCCTGCTCATCCTGCTCACTGTGCAGGTAGCGTCTCCCGAGCTCGCTGATGATCTGGGCTGTAGTTCCCACTCTACAGCTCTTCCTTGGTGCACAGAGGCAGGCATGTTCCCTGTGCAAAGAGCTCCCAGAATGGTCTTTCAGCCCTCAAACTGTTAAGCCCTTGTGGAGAGTGGGGTGGCCCATCTGGTGAGAGTGACATTGCATGCTGTCTCCCTTTAGCATCCTTGCTCTAAGAGTGATGTGTACCCTGCAGCTCGGAGCGTGTGGGAGTGCTGTGCCGTGCCCCATTGCTTAAGTGTATGAAAGCTGCTCAGTGATGCTTCCAAAACAGGGCCGTGGGTACCTAGGAGTTCACCCAGGGAGAAGGATGGGGTTGGGATTTGCATTGTTCTTTGCCACTGGCCTGGCTTTGCTCCGCTTTGCTTGTGTGCCAGCACCGTGGAGCAGAGCTGCTCGGGGCCGGGAGGGCAGGAGCGCCCCTGCTGCTATCGGGTGCCTGACTGCATTTTCCTTCCCTCGGCTCCCCCCAGAGGCGAAACTGCTGGTTAAACGCTAATGGTGTTATTTTATTTAAGTGCAGAACTTGTAAGAACACTTGTGTATCAGGGATGAAATGGCATTTATTGTGTGGTGACATGTTGTTTTTTTTTCGGGGGGGTTGTTTTTAGTTCCTTTTACCGGCTTGAGGGTTGTGTGTGTGTGCGTGCGTGCGCGCGTGCGTGCGCGCACAAGTGTGTGTGAGACGACCTTCTTCTGATTTTTGGGGGTGGGAGGGGGGTGGGGGAGGTGGGGTTGTTTTGTTTTGGGGGTTTGTTGTTTTGTTTTGTTTTTTTCCCCTCCAGTTTCCAGGGTTGTGTTTCTGGAAGGATGTGGAAGTAATCACAGTACTATGTACAGAGCTTTTCTTTTGTATTAAAACAAACAAAAAAAACCGACGACAAACAAACTACTCTTTCAATAAATGTTATCATTTTGTGCACAGATTTGGGATCTTGGCCCTGCTTTGCTGCACCTCTTTAGGGTCAAGGAATGGGGGATCAGAGGCAGATTTCTGCGCCTGTTTGTGTTCTGCAGAGGGTGGAGGGCTGTCTGGACGTGATGTGGCCAAGGGGAGCTCTTTGCGAAAGTCTCCGTCCCCACTGCCTCCTGCACAGGTGAGACCCTAACCAGCTGGGCTTCTACTCTGGCAGTTAGGGGAAGGGCCAGAAAGGGCTTGTGGTAGACAGCAGGGCTGTGAGGCTTGTCCTTTCTGAAAACATGGGAATTGTGCTGGTGAGTGGGGCATGGTGTTGAGCCGAGAGAAATGAAAATGAAGAATGAGGAGAACTGAAACTTTCAAAAGAAAGAACTGCTGTAATTTATGAGTGCTAGCAGGCAAGAGAGGAGGACCTCAAGCGAGAGCTGTGGAGGCAGAAGAGATCATGTTGCTAATGGAGTAGTGAGGCAAAAGCTAAGGTCTAAGAAGAGTTTTTGCTGTGGTAACATCAAAGAAAATACAACCCCTAGGCCTGGACTCAGGTGGGTTATATAAAATTGCAGAATTCATAGAATGGTCTGGGTTGGAAGGGATCTCCAAAGGTCACCTAGTCCACCCTCCTCTGCAGTAAGCAGGGGCGTCTGCCACTAGATCAGGTTGCCCAGAGCCTTGTCAAGCCTCATACTGAGTATCTCCAGGGATGGGCCTCAACCATGGGCAAACCTGTTGCAGTGTTCCACTGTCCTTACGGTGCAGAACTTGTACCTAGCGTCCAATCTAAATCTATTCTTCTCTAGTTTGAAGCCCATTGCCCCTTGTCCTCTCCCTGGAGGCTGAAACAGTCTCTTTCCAGTCTTCTTTAGGTACTGGAAGGTACTGTGCAACATAGGGAAAATACATCTCAGTATAGCAGGAGAGGAGGAGGTGGTACTGAAAGTGCAGCTGCACTGGCTTTCAGCATCATGAGGGAAGGTGCTTTAATTTTATGGGTTACACCACTGCCAGCCCCACGTTCATCATCTTTGGGTTCAGCACCACACAACCTCTATCACACCAGTAACCCCATGTTACTTGTGTGCAGGTGTCTGTATGATACATAAAACTGCTACCATGGAGCAAGATTCCACAGACAGCATCCTGATTCTTAGGACAAATGACTGACTAAGGCACGGTATCAAGACCACCAGAGCAAGGATGCAGCAGGGCCTATAAATACCTGTGGTGGGTTGAAATTACCCCCCAAAACGAAACTGCCAGACAAGCTCAGTGGAAGCAAATGAGGCTGTATTTACCAGCAAAATTACAATCTGGAACTATGGAATGCAATGAATGTGTAAAAAAAAATAGACAATATCTACATATAATCAACACAAGAAACACTCCCAAGGGGTTACCAACAGCTTCTTCTTCTTTCCTCCCTTCTCCCCCTCTTTTACAAGAGTGAAAAAGGAGAAAAGCAGAGAGTAGCTTGTTAGTGCTTATCCACAACAAAGAATGCAGCCAAGCAAAAGCCACCAGCTGCTATCAGCTAGAGGGGAGAAACCAACAAGAGACAGACACTTATTTTACATAACCAACTTTGTGTTAGTGACCAGACCCATGGGATGATTCAGACCTTTATCATTATTTTCCCTTTTCCATCCAATGGTAATTTATTTACGTTCTCCCACTTTCCTACTCGATCTGTGGACGATGTTCTTAGGATTCAGCCTGGAACTGCCACAGTGCCACAAAAAACAGACTCTCAGCCTCACAAAAATATGTCTGTGTCCTATCTGACCACTGCTATTTATTGTGGGTGACAAGTTGGGCAGTGGGGATAGTGCCAGATGGATGACGTTACCAGCCAGGCTGCACTTCCCACGGCAGAGCACTATCCCCACCTCGTGTTTGTGACATTAACCACAGCAGCGTTGCAGGTGCTGTGCACACACAAGAGATAACAGCTGCCAAGAGCAAAGGGAAACAGCTCTTGTCGGTTGTGTTATCAGCTTTTACGGAGTTGTGTGGCATTTAGGAAACTCTTTCTTTCTTCATTAGTGCAAACACACTGTGCCTAGCCCTAGGGGGGATGAAGGGGCTTGAAAAAAAGGCAAAGCACAATACAACTAAATACTGTATCGATCCTCTGCATTTAGCTTCTATGGTCCTGCTATGGCGGGGGGGGGTTGGACTCAAAGATCTCCAGAGGTCCCTTCCAACCCCCTAACATCCTGTGAGCTATACCTACATAACTCTAGGGGATGCTATGGTCTCAGACTGCACAGTGGGAGATTTAGAGTGGATGTTTGAAGAAATACCATCACTGAAAAGGTTTTCAAAGCCTGGAAGTGGTCTCCTCAGGGAACTGGTTGATTCCCCATCCCTGGAGGTGTTTCAAAAACACAGAAATCTGCTGTTTAGCACCAGACTTGTTAAGTTGGCTAGTGGCTGGACTAGATGACCTTTTCCCAATGAAAACAATTCTCTGATTCTTTGAAGTTCATCAATCACCACAGAAACTATGCGATGTGACACAAGCACCTTGAGCTCCCGCAGACGCTTCAGCCCCCAACCTCAATCTTTTCTCTAGCATCAGCTGGAAGAATCAGAAGATACTCTGACTTCTCCTGTCTCTCGGTCCCTCACAGCCACTGCCCCGTGCCCAGGAGCACAGCAGGGCAGAAGCCCTGTGGCACACGGCTGGAGGGTCCCACTGCAACCAGGCGCCCCGCCCTGCGGAAGCGGCGCAGGCCGGCGGCTCCCTCATGAGGCTCGGGCCTGCGGAGCTGGCTGGGCCCGGCCCTACCGTGCGGCAGCGCAGCGCAGCGCTCGGGCCCGCGGACGGCCGCTAGGTACCGACGGGCTTCGCCCGCCCCTTCCCCTCCCACCATCCCCGTAGCGGGCGTGGTCTCCGGGGCCCTGCGTGCCGAGGCCCGTCGGCGGCGGCGGTAAGTTGAGGGTCGCAGCGCTGCTGCCGGTCGCCAGGCAGAGGAGGGAGCGGGTGGGCTGCTGCCGCTTCGCCCGCCCTGGGCATGGAGGTCGCGAATCTGGGCTGCCGCCTCGCCTGCGGGCCGGTGAGGGAGGAGAGCGGCAACGGCGCCCGTGGGGCCGGGAGTCGTTGAGGGGCCGCGAGTCGTTGAGGGGCCGCCTCCTCTCCGTGGTGAGGCGAAGGCGGGGGGCGAGGAGGGGCGAAGGCGGTGGGGCGAGGGGGGGGGGGCGGGGGGAGCGAGGAGGCGCGAAGGCGGGGGGGGCGAGGGGGGGCGAGGAGGCGCGAAGGCGGGGGCGAGAGGGGGCGAGGAGGCGCGAAGGCGGGGGGGCGAGGGGGGGCGAGGAGGCGCGAAGGCGGTGGGGGCGAGGGGGGGCGAGGAGGCGCGAAGACGGGGGGCGAAGGTGAGCCGCCGCCTGGTGCGGCGGGGCCGGGGCGCAGCGGTGAGCGGAGAGAGCAGGAGGAGCAGCAGGGAGGGCATGGCTGAGGGGTCCGGAGCGGCTCGGGAGGGAAGCCGCCTCTCCGTGGCGGCCATTGCCGAGGCAGGGCGGGTTTTTAGCGGCCCTGCTGGCCTTTGCGTGTTGTGGTGGACTTGTGTTGCCATCAGCTGAACAGCGTTGTTGCTTCGCTGCTTCTCTTGCTGGTACGTGTTCAGTGACGATAAGAGGGCCTGTATTAGTGGAGTCCCTCGGGGGTCAGTACTGGGACCAGTGCTGTTCAGTATATTCCTCAGCGACCTGGATGAGGGCGCTGAGTACAATGTCAGCAAGTTTACTGAGGACACCAAAGTGGATGGAGTGGCTGACACACTGCGGGGTTGTGCTGCCATTCAGTGGGACTTGGGCAGGGAGGAATTTGATGAAGTTCAACAAAGGCAAATGTAGAGTCTTGCACCTGGGAAAGAGCAACCCAATGGACCAGGATAGGTTGGGGACTGACCTGCTGGGGAGCAGTGAAGGGGAAAAGGACCTGGGGGTGCTGATGGTTGGGATGTTGACCATGAGCCAGTAATGTGCTTTTGTGGCCAAGAAGCCCAATGGTATCCTGGGTTCCATTAGAAAGGATGTGATAAGTAGGCCAAAAGAGGTTCTTCTACCTCTCTACTCTGCCCTGGTGAGGCCACATCTGGAATAGTGTGTCCAGTTCTGGGCCCTTCAGTTCAAGAAGGGCCTCAGGGAACTGCTTGAGAGAGTCGAGTGCAGAGCCATGAAAATGATGGAGTGGAACATCTTCCTTATGAGGAGAGACTGGGGGAGCTGAGGCTCCTTTGTTTGGAGAGGGAGATTGCGAGGTGACCTCATTCATGTTTATAAAACATGTAAAGGGAGAGTGCCAAGAGGATGGAGCCAGGCTCTGCTCAGTGATGCCCAATGGCAGGACAAGGGGCAGTGGGTGGAAGCTGAGGCCCAGGAAGTTCCATGGAAACAGAAGGAAGACATGTTTCCCTGTGAGGGTGACAGAACACTGGGACAGGCTGCCCAGGGGGGTTGTGGAGTCTCCCTCTCGGGAAATATTCAAAACCTGCCTGGTTGTGTTCCTGTGTGATCTGCTCTAGGTGACCCTGCTCTGGCAGGGGAGTTGGACTAGATGATCTCTTGAGGTCCCTTCCAGCCCCTAACATTCTGTGATTCTGTGTTTCTACTGCCTGAACATCTCTGAGAATCTTCTTATCAGACTCTGATCTGGCATGCTTTGTAGTAATGGAGTCAGTCCATTGTGGGTAGTGTTGTATGTCATTGGCCATCTGGTTGTTGGCACTCAGACTGCAGATTATTTCATGCTCCTCTTTCCATGGATCAAAGAAGTGCCATGGCTGCTTCTTGGCAGCCCTAAGCTATGCAGAACAATCAGGCAGCAGAGTTGAATTTGCCCATTAAGAAAACATTGTAAAGGCAGAGAATATCTGAGATAAGGCCAAGGAGGAAAATACTGAGGGGCTTTTAGATAGTGACCTGATTTGATGGGTATGAACTTGATCTGGGAGATGGCTGGTCATTTTCTTCACTGGCTTGTGACTGGAGTTTGGTCCAGCTCTACAGTGAGAGTGCCCTGGAGGCTAAACAGGTGTAAATTGCAAGTAACAGGGACAACAGAAGTGCGAAAGCAGCTGCTTAGTCGGGGTCATGTTGTAGAGGCTGGCAGCAGGTCATTATGACAATCTGAATAGGCTTCTTGAAGAGAGCCTCATTCTGTGTGTACCAGCAATGCTGGGGGCAGGGTTTGTATATGAAGCACTGGCTCACTTTCTTGGGCCTTCTGCTGTCTGAGGTGCTTGCTTACACTTCTGCTGGCACAAAGCTCAGAAGGAAAAGCTTTCCTCTGCTTCCCCTCTGTCTCTGCAGGCACATCTCCTGTCATGGTGAACGAGAGGCACAATGGCAACCTGCTTGTGCAGCTGGGCCCCAGACTGCAGGCCTGCCCGCAGGAGCTGCTGCGGCAGCGGCGGGGCCACGACGGGCAGCCCGAGTACCTGATCCAGTGGAGTGTAGTCAGCTCGGAGGAGAGAGCAGTGGAAGGAGGCAGCAGCTCCTCTGCAGAGAGCAAGCCAGAGAAGATCTCGCTGTGGATGTCTGCAGAAGAGGTCTGTGCCAGCTGCCCGGCCTTGCTGGGCAAGAGGAAGCCGGCAGGGCCGTGGGCGAAAGAGGAGAAGGCGGCCGGCCCCTCGGCTGCAGATGTCCCCCTGGACGAAGAGTGGCTGCAGGAGATGAAGGCTGATGTCAGGAGCCTGGTGCGGAGAGCTGGCCGGCAGATGGCCGAGGCCGGGGCCCCCGAGGCCTCCGTCCTCCACACCGTGCACGTGCTGAGCGCCTACGCCGGCATCGGCTCGCTGGCAGATGCCTTCAGGGAGGCAGGAGCCCTGGAGCTGCTGCTGAAGATGCTGTGCCACCAGGAGCAGGAGATGCGCCACAGCGCTGGCAAGATGCTGAGGGCCCTGGCTTCGCACGACGCAGGTGGGAGCTGCTGCTGCTGGGCAGCTGGGGGGCAGTCCTGCTGTAGGTGTGGGGTGCCTAGGAAGCAGGCTGTCTGGAGGCTTGTTGACCTCCAGGGGAAGAGTCAGCCTGGAGCTTCCAGGTGGCTTCTGGGTCGTAATTGTCTGGGGTGCTGCAGGACTTGGCAGCATTTTGCCCTGATGGGTTCCTGACCTGGGATGCAACTGTTTAGGAGTGTTAAGGGCCATTAGGGGCGAGTGTCCCCTCCAGCAAGGCCCCAGCCTGGGGATCTGAGGTCCCTCAGAGTGAGAGGTGCAGCTGTCAGCTTCCTGTTTGCAGGATCAAGCAGTAGCACAGCGGAGCACCCATCCCAGAGGTGTCTCTCAGGACACTGGCCCAGGCGGCCACAAGGTTGCTAATGGTGGTGTGTCCCACAGGACACCTGGCTTTGCCTGTCCTAGGGCCCAAGTCCATGTGGCTCTCCATTTGGGCAGGTGTGGGTCTGGTTCAGGTGCAAACTCCACTTTTTTGTTCCCTGGGACCCTGTTCTGGAGTCAGCTCTCCAGGGTTGCTGCTTTAGGGGAATCTTACAGCTTCAGGGGTGGAAAAAATGCAGCTCTGCAAAACGGTGCCAGTCCAGCTTGATGGTTCTGGGTGACAGCAGCAGAGCTGCTCCTTGCCTGCAGGTCTCTCTCACACGGGGAGGGTGGGGTGAGGGTTGTCTCTATGGGACCTGAAGAGTTTCTGTTGCAGGGAGCTGGGCCTATGTCCTGCTCTCCCTGAGCCAGCAGGATGGCATTGAGCAGCACATGGACTTTGAGAGTCGCTACACCTTGCTGGAGCTGTTTGCTGAGACCACCTCCTCTGAGGAGCACTGCATGTCCTTTGAGGGGATTCACCTTCCCCAGGTATCAGCCAGCCCTGCCAGCCTCTGGCTTCTAGGAGTCAGGAGTGGGGAGAGTTGGGGGCTAAGCTGGTGTCCTTGTTTGGGGCAGGAGGGTCGTGAGCAGTGGGCAGCTGAGCAGGAGTGGATGTTGGCAGAGCTGGCAGAGGATGCTGGGCTTGGCTTGAGGCTGAGGGGAGGCGGAGAGGTGCATGGAGAGCCTTGTCTGTGAGCAGGGGCTGAGGGTGGTCTGAGAGGTCTCTGCTGCTGCCTGGTGCTCTGGAGCTATGGCGGGAGGCTGTGTGCGGATGTGCCGGGGTCTGGGGCAGAGCTGAGGGCTGGAGTCGCCCTGCAGGCCAGAAGCCGACAGCCCTGCTGGTTGCAGATCCCTGGCAAGCTGCTGTTTGTCCTGGTGAAGCGCTACCTGCGCGTCACCTCTCTCTTGGACAAGCTCGGGGGCGACACGGAGCAGGGCGGGGAGCAGCAGGAGTGCGCCGTGGCCGGCCCGGTGACGGAGGAGAGCAGCCGAGCGAAGCAGGAGTTCGAGTTCAGCACGGCCGTGGGCAACCTCCTGCTGGAGCTGGCGCACGTGATGGGCTGGGAGGAGGGCCAGCCGCCGGAGCCCCCGCGCCGGCGGGAGCCGCGGCCCCCCAGCGCCCGCTCCATTTTCCAGCGCGGGGCCGCGTCCCGCGGCGCCGCTCCGGCGGCCGGCGGCGCCCCGCCGCGGGTGTCCAGCGGCCCGCGGCCGCGCTCGGCCTTCCCGAGCCGCAGCAGCTACGCCGAGCACGTGCGCGCGAGGCTGGCGCGCGGCGCGAGGGTGCGCATGCTGCAGGACTTCGAGCAGCTGCGCGCGGGCGACGAGGGCCACTTCCGTCAGAGCGGCGAGAGCGCGCCGCACGTGCAGGTGGCGTGCGCGGGGGGCGGGGGCTGCCCGGGGGCTGGGCCGCGCGGGCCTCGCGTGGGAGCCGCGGGGCCGGCCCCGGCGCGGGCTGAGCGCCGCCGCTGGGCTCTCTCCTCAGGTGTACTGGCACGGCCTGGGCCGTACCTCCTGGGTGCACTGGCACATGCTGGAGATCGTCGGCCCTGCGGAGCAGGAGGGGCCGGAGAAGGTGTCCGCTGTGACGTGCAGCCGCAGGGCAGCAGCAGGTGAGCAGCCTGGCAGCTGGGCCTGCCGACTGCCCCCCGGCCCCTCTGCAGCTGCAGCCTGGCACTGCAGCAGGTGAGCAGCCTGGCAGCTGGGCATGACGGCTTTCCCCTCAGCCCCTCTGCAGCTGCAGCCTGGCACTGTGGGTGCCGCTGGCACTGGGTGTTTGGGTGCCCCAGCCTGGCTGATCCAGGCACAGGGGGTGCTGCTGGGGGAGCAGCGAGCTGAAGGTCTCCATGAAGGTGCCAGTTTTGAGCGCCCAGAGGGGTCCAAGTAGGGATGGTTGTCCCCTTCTCTGCGGCTTCTAGGGTCTCCTGCCGGCATGTTCCCCTTTCTTGGTGCCCTGCTGGCAGCTGCTTTCCCCACAGCAGGCTGTGGGGCAGAGGGGACCTGTTGTGCCCAGCTGGTCTGCAGGAGCTGTCTCCCTGGGGAAGGTGGGGAGTGCAGCAGAGGGTGGGGAAAGGGCAGAGCTGGCAGTGCCCTTCCTTGCTCTGCTTCCCTGCAGCTGCCCGGCCGTTGTTCGGCAAGGCCTCTGGGGGGCTGCACTCCCTGCCTTACCTGAGGGAGCAGCCCAGCGAGGCTGCCGAGGCGCTGAGCCGTGCGGAGTGGTGGGAGCTGCTCTTCTTTGTGAAGAAGCTGGAAGCAGAGGAGCAGAAAGAGATCATCTGCCTCATCCAGCAGGAGCAGGGAGAGCAGGTGTGAGGGCCTGGAGGAAGGAGCCGATGGCCAGCGTGAGCTGTGCGGGGACAGCCTGGCTGGGGCAGAAGCAGGACTGAAATGGGAGGGTGAGAGAGGGGTGGGGAAAGGCTGGGGAGCTGGGCACAGCTGAGGGTCGAGGAGAGATGTCCCTGGAAGAGTGAGTGAGTGAGTCCAACAAGGTTTGGGCAGGTGAGGCAAGACGGTGGGGGGATTGTGCTGGCTGGGGTGGGTGGGGAGTGCAGGTGGGAGGTCTGGGCCGGTGGCAGTTGGCCTGGGGACGGGGAGGGGAGGGTGGCACCGGGGAATGGCCCTGGGGGCCTCTGGCGGTGCAGGCTTTGTGTTTGCTCTGGCACTGGCTGTGACTAGGGTTGTGTGGCGAGTGGTGAGGGTTAACTTGACCTCATGTGTCCAGCTGTTGGAGGTGGATGAAGCAGCTCTGCTGCAGCTGTCAGTGCCTGCAGAGCTGGCCCAGAAGGTGCTGCAGGAAGTGGAGAAGCGGTGCCAGGGCAGCGCTCGGTGTGACCTGCGTGGCTCCCACGTCTACACCAAATACTTCCTGGGTAGGGGGGCTGAGCAGGCCGGCGTGGGGAGCGCCTCGATGTCCTGGGAAGGTGGTGGCTCTGGGAGCTCTGTGCCTGAAGCCAGAGCGGCCAAGGCAGCAGAGAGCCTCTGTGCAGCAAAGGAGAAGCTTTCTGCAGCCACGGTGCCGCCGCCAGCCCCTGCTGCAGCAGCCAAGGGGGATGCCCAGCTGTTCAGCGAGCTGCTGGAGAGGGAAGGGCTGCTCTTGCCAGCGGTGACCAGGGAGCAGAGCAGAGGTAATCACCTGCTAGGCGCTGGATGGTGCCCCCCGGGGGCAGAGGTGGCTGTGCCGCCTGAGTGGAGGAAGCCCCTGGGCCGGGCACAGGAGGCCAGGTGCCCCACGGCTGCCTGGGCAGGGGCTGTGGGTGCCTGGCACCCCAGGAGCTGCCGGAGGTGCCGCCGCCTCCCTGAGTCCTGCGCCTTTGCCTCCCTCCCGGCAGTGCTGGGCAGCTGCGGCGGGGCGAGTGCCAGGGCCTCGCTGGCCCAGGTGGCAGCCCTGGTGGACGTGATGGAGAGCAGCAGGTCGGAGATGGGGCTGTGCTTGGGTGGGCTCAAGCACATGCTGAAGTTTCTGGAGGAGGAGCCTGAGCAGGCGGTGGGCCAAGTCGAGGATGGGCTGGAGAGCAGGAGCGTGGGGTGAGGCCCGGGTGCCGCACAGCCCTCCTGCCGGCCGGGGGGGGCCGTGCCGCCAGGGTGGTTGCAGGGCCGGCCGTGGGAGCGTGGGAGGTGGCGGTGTCCGTGTGAAGGCCTGCGTGTCCCTGCAGGCTGGGGAAGGCGAGAGGTGGCTCTGGAGTCCCCTTGGCCCGGGCAGGCCGCTTGGCGGGGCTGCGGTGGAGCTGCGGGCGAGGAGGCGGCGTGCGGCGGGGGCCTCGGGGGCCGCCGTGCCGGTGGCAGCGCTCAGGATGGTGCTGAGGCATCCTGTGGCGCGCAGGGAGCGGCTGGTGAAGGTGTCGGTGGAGCTGCTGAGCAGCGAGGCGGCGGAGAAGGCCCCGGTGGCGGCGACGCTGCGGCTGCTGGCCCTGCTGCTGGCCGAGCACGACTGGAGGGTGGCGTTCGCCACGGAGGGCGGCGTGCGAGCCGTGCTGGCCTGCATGCGGCGGCACAGCTCCTCCGCCCTGGTGCAGCAGGCAGGCCTGGCGGTGAGCGCGGCACGGGGCAGGCTGAGCCGGGCAGGGGGCAGGCCGGCCGCGGCGGGGGAGCTGCCCGCTGGCCTCCCTGCCGGCGGCGGCTGGGCTGCTGACGGCTTGTGCCCTCGCAGGCCCTGAAGGTGCTGGTGGAGCTGAGGCTGTGAGCCCCGGAGGGGCTGGGAAGGCCTCTCCCCTGAGCCGTGCTGACGCCCAGGTGATGCGGGAGATCTTTGCCAGCATCGGCTCCGCCTGCAGCGAGAGCTCGGCCAGCCTGCTGAGCGCCATCCCTGCTGCCATCAGCACCATGCAGAGGGTGCCAGGGTAGGGGCTGGGCGAGGCCAGGGGCTGGGGGGCGGGCGAGACAGGCGAGCGGCTCGTGGGCACAGGGGGGCTCCGTGCTCGGGTGAGGATGGTGGCCCCACGGCCGTCCCTGCAGGGGCTCCTCAGGGGTGCACAACGGCTTGGCGGTGGTGAAGATGCTGCTGGAGAAGCACCGGGGCCTGGCGGAGCAGCTGGTGAGCTGTGACCTCCCCAGGGTGCTGCAGAGCTGCTGGGGGCAGGGGCAGAGCAGCGACTGCCCCCAGGCAGCGCTGGCCCTCAGCGTGATCAACAGCCTGGCAGAGCACCGGCTGCCCCTGGGCAGGGCAGGTAGCGTGTCCCCCCCCCCCGGTGCTCCCCCCGCCCGGGTGCAGCAGCCTGTGCCGCAGCTGCAAGGGCAGAGCAGCCTGCTGGCAGCTCTGGAGCCGGCGCCTGGGCTGGGCCCACGTGTCCTTGTCGTGGCAGGCAGAGAGGCCCCGCTGGAGCTGGGGGACGTGCAGCTGCTTCTGGGGGACCTGGGGGCCGGTGTCTGGTCGAAGGAGGTGGTGGTGGCCCTGGAGCGGCAGCTGAGCGCTGCCGTCCCCTCTGGCCAGGAGTCGCAGCTGCTGCAGGACCGCAGAAGCTTCAGGCTGCTGCTGCGCAGCCTGGAGCTGCTGGGGGCAGAGAAGGCTGTGAGCCTGAGTGTCCTCAGGTGGGTGCAGAGGGGTCCGAGGAGGCTCTGGCTCCTCCACGGCGTGGGGGCGAGAGCCGGGGGTGCTGCTGGGGGCAGGTGGTGTGTGCCTGGGGGTGCTGCTGGGGCTGCTCTTCAGCAGGGGCAGGTGCACCTCACAGCACTTGTGTAGGGGCTGCCTGGGGTGTGCTGTGGCACAGGGCCACGTGGGGCTGGAGCAGCACTGCCTGGGCGCCGGGGTGCCCGGGAGCCTTGGCTGCCGGTCGTCTGTGGGGTGCCAGGCGTTCGGGTGGGAGAGGGAGGCAGGGCTGGCTGTGGCGCCGTGCTGAGGGGTCCCCTCTGTGACTCAGGATCCTGAACAAGCTGCTGGCCAGTTCCCAGGAGGACGTGCTGCCGTGGCACGAGTGTGTGGAGCCCTGTTTGTCCTCCCTGAGCGCCCACAGCAGTGACCAGGAGGTGAGGGGGCTCAGGACAGCCCTTAGGCGGCGGTGGCTTTGCTTGGCTGTGCCAGACATCGCCCGGGCCCGGTGCTGGTGGCCGGGTCCCTGCCTGCGGCAGCCTGGGCTGGTTGTGGGCAGGGCAGGGGAGAGGCAGGGAGCAGCTGTCCCGGTGCCGGCGGCTGGTGTGGGCACCGGCACGGCGTCGGGGCAGAGGGAGGCAGCCGCAGCTCCCTGCTGCCGGGGCCTGCCCGGTGCCGGGGCCTGGGCGGCTGCCGACGGCTGCCTGCTCGCCAGGTGCTGCAGGAGGTGGTTGGCTTCCTGCACGGCCTGGCCAGCGCCAGCAAGGACTGCGCGGTGGTGATGTGCGGCGTGGGCGCCCAGGCGGCTCTGAGCCAAGCCCTGGCCAAGCACAGCTCGGTGCCGGCGCTGGCGCCGGCCCTGCTGGCCCTGCTGGCCGCCTGCGAGCCGCAGGCTGCGCTGTGCCGGCAGCTGACCGCCAGCATCCTGAGCGGCTGCATGCAGGTGAGCCTGGGGAGGCTGCGGGGCTTGGGGCCGGCCAGGGGCAGCCTCCGCGCCTCGCCTGCGGCCGCCTTGCGGCGGGGAGGGCAGGAGGAGGAGGCCGAGCCGCGGGTGAGAGCCTCTCCCCCGCCTGCAGCTGGTGCTGGGGCAGATTGAGGAGCACCGCCGGAGCCGGCAGCCCCTCGGCATCCCCTTGCTCGATGTGTTTCTGCGCCGCCTGTGCCGAGGTGAGCGCAGGGAGCAGGGGCCGGAGCCCCGTGGCCGCCGGGCGCCGTGCGGGCGGCTGGAGGCCTCCCGTGCTCTGCCCGCAGGCTCCAGCGTGGAGGTGAAGGAGGAGAAGTGTTGGGAGAAGGTGGAGGTCTCCTCCAACCCTCACCGTGCCGGCAAGCTGACGGACAGGAACCCCAAGACCTACTGGGAGTCCAACGGCAGCACCGGCAGCCACTTCATCACCGTCCACATGCAGCGGGGGGTGGTGATCAGGTGGGGCCGGGGGTCTCCGAGGGCTGTGTGGAAGGAGAGGGCTGTGGGGACCTGTGGGAGCCCTGCCCCAGCAGTCTCTGCCCCGGCGCTGCTGGATGTGGGGGCGGAGGGGGGCTGTGGGCAGCAGCCTGTTTGCCGTGCTGCAGGGAGATGAGCATGCTGGTGGCCAGCGAGGACTCCAGCTACATGCCAGCCCGAGTGGTGGTGCTGGGGGGAGACAGCCCTGCCACCATCAGAACGGAGCTCAACTCGGTGAGTCGCGGGGGGCTCTGCGCCCCTGGGGCCCGGGGGAGCAGTCTGATGAGGTCTGTGGTGTGTCTGGGAGGTGCTGTGGTGAGGGGCCCTGGCTAGGTGCTCCCAGGGAGGTGAGGATGGCAGCAGCTGTGCTACAGGAGTCTGCTGGCAGCGGGCATGGGGTGCTGGGGTGCGGCAGAGCCCGCTGGCAGCGGGCATGGGGTGCTGGGGGTGCTGCAGAGCCCGCTGGCAGCGGGCATGGGGTGCTGGGGGTGCGGCAGAGCCCGCTGGCAGCGGGCATGGGGTGCTGGGGTGCGGCAGAGCCCGCTGGCAGCGGGCATGGGGTGCTGGAGACTCGGGGACAGGCAGCACTGCAAGCCCAGTCTGCAGCAGCTGGGAGCTGGGGTGCTGGGGGTGCCTGTGGCTGTGTGGGGGCTGCTGGGGGGCAGAGGGGTTCCAGGAGGCCGTGGCAGGCCTGGGCACCGTGCGGGTGGCTGGGCTCGCCGCCCGGGCGCTGAGGGCTCTGTGCCCGCAGGTGACCGTCCTGCCCTCGGCCAGCAGAGTGACCCTGCTGGAGAACATGACCCAGTTCTGGCCTCTCATCCAGGTGCAGGTGAAGCGGTGCCAGCAGGTGGGGAGCGGGGGCCGGGCCAGGGAGCGGGCAGGTGGGGTGTCGGGGCCGTGCCCCAGGAGCTGAGGGCGGTGCTGTCCCCTAGGGTGGCATCGACACTCGTGTGCGTGGCATCGAGGTGCTGGGGCCCAAGCCCACCCTCTGGCCCATCTTCAGGAGCAGCTGTGCCGCCGGACGTTCCTCTCCTGCAGCGCTCTGGCTCGTGCCTGGTGCCAGGAGATCAGCCGCGACCGGGCCAGCTGCTGCAGCTCTCTGGCAAGTGAGTTGGCTGCGGGCCGTGCCCCTGGCACCCTCTGTGTCCCGGGGGCACAGCGCTGGCAGCCTGGGAGGGGACTGAGGGGTCAGGAGAGGAGGGGCCGTGTCCCACCCAGGCAGGGAGGGCTCTTGCACCTCCCTGGTGACCACGGGTGGCAGAGGGCCAGGGCCACCTCGGAGTCCCGCGGGTCTAGGCTGGGCACGTGGGCACAGCTAAGCCAGCAGGGGTGCCCCAGGGCAGCTGGCACATCCTGAGCGGGCAGGGGTCAGTTGGGTAGAGGGAGTCTGACAGCCACAGGCTGCTGGGCATGAGTGAGGCTGAGAGCCGTGGTACCTGGCAGGGGGCAGGGCAGGGAGTGCTGCCAGGCTCTGCTCTCCTGGGGCAGTCTCCCTGGCGGGCAGCAGATGCCCTGTGGCACCGTTGGCTGCCCTGTGGCACTGCTGGCTGCCCGCTGGCCCTTGCAGGCTGAACCGAGCGCTGCAGCACGAGCAGGGCTTTGCTGACCGCTTCCTTCCTGATGCTGAGGTGGCCCAGGCCTTGGGCAGGACGTGCTGGGCAGCCCTGGTGACCCCCTTGGTGCAGAGCATCACCAGCCCAGGTACCCTGCTCCCTCCCGTGCCCAGCTGCGCTGTGCCCTGGGCAGAGACTCCCTGCTCTGAGTCTGTTTGGCCTTGCAGAGCCCAATGGCAGCAGCCCCCTGGCCTGGCTGCTGAGCGAGTACCTGGAGTGGCCCCAGCCTGCCCCCAGCGGTGGTGCCCCCAGCGGTGGTGCCCCCAGCCGTGGTGCCGCCTTCGGGTCCCGCGTGCGGCGCCTGACCCAGCTCCTGGTGCACGTGGACCCAGAGTGCCCAGAGCCGGAGCAGCCCAAAGCAGCTGGTGAGTGAGCAGCAGCTGGTGAGGGAGGAGCTGCTTCCCCCTGGGCCTTGCAGGGCAGGGCTCCAGAGTGCCAGGCTGCAGCTGTGGGCATCTGCTGGGAAGCTCTGGGGATGGCCTTGTGGCACAGGAGGCTCCTGAGCCCTGCGGGGAGGGCTCCTGGCCGTTGCCCCACAGTGGCCAAGCTCCTCTGGCGTCCCCTCTGCCCCCCAGGGAGAGGGAGAGGCTGCTGCTGGTCAGTGTGTGGGGTACCCAGAGAGCCCTGCTGAGCCCGGGTTTGTCTCTGGTCAGGTGGGAAGGAAGGAAAGGCCAAGGAGGTGCCTGCCAGGGCTGCCAAGGCAGCAGCGACGAAGTCAAGCAGCCTGTGGGGCATCTCGCAGTGCTGGCAGGGTGTGGTGCAGCAGCAGGTAGAGCTTGGAGGGCTGGGCAGGGGGGCTGGAGGGGGTGGGTGTAAGGCCCTGCGCTGGGTGGGCTTAGTTGGGAGCGGTGAGCGTGGCCTGGCAGTGCCCTGGGAGGGTGGGGAGGGCATGAGGCTGTACTTAGCCCCTGTGGGGCCCAGAGGGGTGTGGGGACAGCCCTGCTGCCCTCACCCTGGGGGTGCTCCAGCGTCAGCCTGGTGCTCCAGCCAGGTCGCTGCTGCAGGCCAGGACACAGGAGCTGTGCTGGGCTCCTCCATTGCTGCTGGGCAGCTGCTGTGCTTCTGCCCAGGCCCCGTCCAGCCCTTGGGGCTCCGCTCCTGCCTGGTCGCCCCGGCAGCAGCGGGGCCTGCGCTCGGCCCCTGGCCGGGCCCCGGGCCCTCGGCTTTGGCAGGCTGAGGCTGGGGCTGTGGAGGGGCCAGAGGCAGGCCCTGCCTTGGAGCTGAGCCCTGCTGTGCTGTGTCCTGCAGGTGCAGCGGTTCCTGGAGCTGGCAGGGCGGGCCCCAGACCTGGTGGAGCGCTACTGCCAGCTGTACCAGCGCCTGCGCCGTGCCACGGAGGAGCTCTTTGGGCAGCAGGGCTCCTTCCTGCTGGCCCTGGGCCAGGGCTTTGCAGGGGCTTTGGTGCAGCTGCCCTTCCGTGCCGCCCTGCACGTGAGTTGAGGGAGCGTGGCCCCGGTGCCAGGGCCCTGGCCTCGCCGGCCCAGGTGCAGGCTGCAGAGGGTGCCCTGGCCAAGGGCCTGGGGGGAGCTGCAGGCTCCCCCCGCAGAGCCCTGCCCCGTTGGTGGCCCTGGGCAGCGCCCAGCTGCGGGCACGTCGCTGGGCACAGCGTGGCCCTGGTGCCCTTCTGCCACGGGCTGGTGCCTGCTTCCCTCGGGGCCGTGCCTCCAGCCCGGCCCCGTGGCCAGCCTGTGCGGCCCTGCTGCAGCCAGCCCTGTCCCCCTGCAGGTCAGCGAGCAGTTTGCCTGCTACCTGGATGGGCAAGTCCAGGAGCTGTGCGGGGCTGCAGGCAGCGTGGGGCCACTGCAGCGGATCCTGGAGCCCTTCCTGGCCGTCAGCGGCCTGGAGCTCGCCCACACCTTTGAGCACTTCTACCGGTGAGGGGCGCTGTGGCCCTGCCCGGGGGGCCTGGCTGGGGGCCCTGAGTGTGGCAGTGGTGCTCCCGCTGGGCCTCTCCCGGTGCTGGAGCGTGGAGGGCAAGGCTGCCAGGGCCCGTGGGCAGTGCCAGGCTGCAGGGGCAGGTTCCCTGCCGGCGCCAGGGAGGGGAGCTGGGCGCTGCTGGGCCCGCGGGGCCGGGCCAGAGCCAGGGCCCTCTGCGTGCTGGCGAGGGGCTGGGGGCTGAGGCAGCCCCTGAGCCGGCGCTGGTGGCTGTGGCAGGCACTACCTGGGGGACCGACTCCTGGCACAAGAGCCCTCGTGGCTGGAGGCAGCCATCGTGGAGCAGCTTGGGCTGTGCTTCCCCAGCCGCTTCCCCCAGCAGATGCTGAGCAACTTGGCCCAGTCGGAGGAGCTGCATCAGCAGTTTCGCCTCTTCCAGCTGCAGGAGCAGGACGAGCAGCTGCTGGGGCTGGACTCGAGCCCGGAGGAAGTGAGCCTGCCGGGGGGAGCCGGGGGCCGCTCGTCTGCCTGGCAGCAGCGCTGGGGGCCCATCCTGAGCCCCCTGCTCTCCCTGTGCCCAGGGCCCAGGGCCGGCCTCGCTGGCAGCTGTGCCAGAGGTGAAGGTGCTGACTCTGTCCCCGCGCTGCTGGCCTGTGTCCCCTCTCTGCTACATGGACGAGCCGGGGAGGTTCTTCTCGGCGGCGCTGAGCTCCCCCCTGGAGCAGTTTGCCTCCTTCTGCAGGCGCAGTGAGTGTCGTGGGCCAGGCCCTCCCGGCGGCTGGGCGAGGAGGGGCAGGGCGCCGGGGGGCGCCGGGGGTGCCCGGCGAGGCTGCCGCGGCCCTGGCACCCAGGCTGTCTCCGGCAGGCCAGGCCTGGCTGGGCTGGGAGTGCACCAAGCCCCGGCGGCTGCAGTGGACGTGGCTGGGCCACGCCGAAGTGCAGTTTGGAGCCTGCCTCCTCCAGGTGTCCACGCTGCAGATGTACATCCTGCTGTGCTTCAACGGGGCCCAGGTGGGGGCTGGGGCCAGGGTGGGCCGAGGGAGGCAGCTGGCGTGCAGCAGGGCCGGGGGTCCCTGCTGGGCGGCACCTGGGGCGCCAGCCCCTCGGCTGCTGGGCCTGTGGCTGCTGGGCCCCGGCTGGCCATTGCCCTCCCGCGCTGCTCCTGGCAGGAGGTGGCTGTGGAGAGCCTGCTGCAGGCCACAGGGCTCCCTGCTGAGCTGGTGCACCATGCCCTGGCACCGCTGACCCGCAGCGAGGGCATCCTGGTGGGCAGCTGCACGCCAGGAGGTGAGCGTGGGGCTGGGGCAGCTCTGGGGAGGGGCTGGGCTGAGCCCTGAGTGGGGGCTGGAGCTGGCAGGGGGGCCAGGGGCTGGGCTGGGTCTGTCCATGGGTGGTCAGGGTGCAGGTGTGGGTGGTGTGGGGGCTGGGGCTTGGGATCGTGGGTGGGGTGTTGGGTGAGCTGTGGTGGAGCAGTTGGGCACTGGGGCCAGGGCTGTGTGTGTGGCTGTTGCCCAGGGCCATGTGTTGGGGCAGGGCTGGGGCTGGCACCTGTGAAGGCAGCAGCTGGGAGGCCCAGGCTTGGGTCCCGGAGCCACAGGAGGCCTGGGGCTCCTTCAGGGCCCAGCTGAGGGCTTGGCTGACCCTGGGCTGGGCGCTAGCTCCAGGTGTGCTGCGGCTGAACCCAGAGGCCCTGGCCCATGCCCCTGGCCCCCACCTGAGGCTGCTGCCCCAGCAGAGGTACCTGAGGTCAGAGGGGGCTGATCCCAGTGTCCTGGAAAGGAAGAGGAACGTCCTCTGCTGCCTCATCACTCGCATCCTCAAGGTGGAGAAGCAGCTCCACATTGACAACCTGGTGTTCAGGGTATGGAGGGCTCGGGGGCAGAGAGGGGCTGCCGAGCGCTGCAGCGCACCGCAGCGTGGGGCTCTCTGGCTGCCGCAGGTGACCGATGCCTGTCAGAAGGGGGAGCTGGGGCCAGGGCTGCAGTTCCTGAGCTTCTGCTGCCACAGTGTGGATGTGCTGTCCTGTATCCTGCACCTGCTGAAGCAGGGTTACATCCGGCGCCAGGAGGAGAGGCCTCACGTCCTGGAATACATCTCTGCAGAGCCCACAAGCCCTTTCGGGGGCCAGGCACAGATGGTGTTCCAGAGCGCGCCCCCAGAGGCGTCTCCACAGGAGGACAGCGGCGGCTCCCCATGCCGGTAGGGGTGCATGTCAGCAGCTGGGGGGGCTGTGCACCTCCACCCTGCGTGGACATGACACGTTTCTCCTTGCCGGGTTGAGGCCTGGCTTTAGCAGGCTGGAGGAGTGTCTCCTGGCGACGCTGCAGGTGCCAATGGGGCAGACGCTTAGTCCCGAGGAGGCCAAGCTGCTCATGAACCAGACGGTGCAGCAGGTCCAGGACACTCTCAGCGTGGCGGGGGACGTCGCTTGGCACCTCCTCATGCACTGCAGGTGGAATGTGGATTTTCTGATCCAGTGCTACGTTGAGAACTCTGAGACCCTGCTCATCTCCTCGGGGCTTCAAGTGCTGGATTCCCAACCCCCTCCAAGCCCAGGAACCCCCTGCCCAGTCTGTGTGACCCAGCTGTGTCCCACTGAGAAGCCACCAACCCTCTGCTGCATGCACTACTGCTGCAAGGTGAAGGTCTTTGGCTCCTTAACGTGGTAGGGAACCTCTGCTGCCTAGCTGGAGCAGCTCTTCTTTGACCTTACCAGGTGGTTTTCACAGAGCTAATGCATTCTGCTTTATCTGCTCCCTTGTGATTAATCCACAGTTGGTGGTGATTTCCTGCAGCCAATGGTGGGTGGGCTTCCAGGGTCACACAATCCAGGTGGTGCAGCTCCCATTGAGCTCTGATGTCTCTCTCCTCTTCTGCCTCCACAGCCCTGCTGGAATGAGTATCTCACCACTCGCATTGAGCAGAACATGGTTGTCAGCTGCACCTGTCCCATATCGGAGTGCCATGCACAGCCAACTGCAGCCTTCATTTATTCCATTGTTTCTTCTGAGGAGATTATAGCCAAGGTGAAGTAGGAGAGGTGGTTACTGAGTGCTCCAAGTTCTGTTTCGTTTTGGTCAGCACTAGTGCAGATCAACACGTTGGTGCTTTCCCCCTCCCTGTTACTGAGGCTGAGTGTGTGGTAATTGAGGCAGAGCAGATCTCTGCCCTGTGTTGTCATCTCTGATCATGGTTAGTAGAATCACAGAATGGTAGGGGTTGGAAGGGACCTCTGAAGCTCATCCAGTCCAACCCCCCCCTGCCAAAGCAGGATCAGCTAGGGCAGGCTACACAGGAATGCATCCAGGTGGGTTTTGAAAGTCTCTAGAGAAGGAGGCTCCACAGCCTCTCCGGGCAGCCTGCTCCAGCACACTCACAGTAAAGGAAGTTTCTCCTCATGCTGAGGTGGGGTTGGTACTAGATGACCTTTAAAGTCCCTTCCAACCCACCATTCTATGAATATGTGGAAGTCTCTGGTCCAACCAAACCTGTGCTCAAAGTAGCCAGATGCCTGTGGGAAGATGTGAGGCTGAAGCTGAAACATTCAGTCTTCTCTGCTTCTTACATTCCAGCAGCTCTGGGCAGTGATAAGATACCTCCCTGCTGCCTTCTCCCCACACTGAGCCAACCCAGCTCACTTAAGCTCCCCTCACATTCTGTCCTCCAACCCCTGAATGTCTTGGTGGCCTGTGGATGACTTTCTTTCATCTGTTTATGTCTTCCTTGTGCTTGGGAGCCCAGTATCCAATTGCACCCCATTATCCAAGTGTCTTCTTATTGCAGTATGAAAAAGCTCTCCTCAGAGGTTATGTTGAGTGCTGCTCCAACCTGACATGGTGCACCAACCCTCAGGGTTGTGATCAGATCCTTCTGAAGGATGGACTTGGCTATGGAGCAGCCTGTTCCAAGTGCTCCTGGATCTCCTGCTTCAGCTGCAATTTCCCAGAGGTGAGGCTGAGGTGAATCATGGACAGTACTGCCTTGGGTTTGGCATGCACCATTCTGCTTCCCCATCCTGACTGTCTGTCTCTTTCAGGCCCATTACCCTGCCAGCTGCAGCCACATGTCTCAGTGGGTGGATGATGATGGGTACTATGAAGGAATGACAAGTGAAGCCCAAAGCAAACATCTGGCTAAGCTCATTTCAAAGCACTGCCCAAGCTGCCAAGCTCAGATAGAGAAAAATGAGGGGTGCCTGCAGTGAGTATCCTTTTTTGTGTGCTACTGGAGGCAGGAAAGGGCAAAGACAGTTAGGTCCATTGTGCTCAGGTTTGGTTTGGGTTTTGGCTGTGGAGTAAGAATTGCAGCAGCTGTCATTTACAGCTTTAGAAGCATGAGTGATTTTTTAATCCTCTTAGTCCCAAGGAAAAGTAGAGTTAAATCCACTGGTGACTCTGCAGTGTAATCAAGACCCATGCTGCAGTACCTGTTTGTAGTGCACACTTGTCTGCTCTCAGAATCCACCCTAGACTTACAGAGGTTAGGGGAGTGAACAGCTCAGCACCATTCTTTCTTTCATCCTCACCTATTCTTGGAACTTGAAGCCATTTTCTTTTAACTGCCTCCTTTGAGCTGACTTGGATCTCTCTCTGCTTTTTCACATGATAGGGCAGTTACCCTGCAGCTTTGAAGCCAGGGCTTAGGAGTCACCCATTTGTTTCTTTGGCTTAGGAATCACAGAATCACAGAGTGTTAGGGGCTGGAAGGGACCTTGAGAGATCATCCAGTCCAACCCCCCTGCCAGAGCAGGGTCACCTAGAGCAGATCACAGAGGAACACATCCAGGGGATTCTTGACTATCTCCAGAGAGGGAGACTCCACAGCCCCCCTGGGCAGCCTGTTCCAGTGCTCTGTCACCCTCACAGGGAAAAAAGTCTTCCTCCTGTTGCCACAGAGCTTCCTATGCCTCAGCTTCCACCACTGCCCCTTGTCCTGTCACTGGGCATCACCCAGCAGAGCCTGGCTCCAGCCTCTGGGCACTCACCCTTGACATATTTGTAAGGGTGAATAAGGTCACCTCTCAAGCTCCTCCTCTCCAAACTGAAGAGCCTCAGCTCCCACAGTCTCTCCTCATACAGAAGGTGTTCCACTCCATCATTTTTGTGGCTCTCTGCTGGACTCTCTCAAGCAGTTCCCTGAGGTCCTTCTTGAACTGAGGGGCCCAGAACTGGACACAATACTCCAGATGTGGCCTCACCAGGGCAGAGTAGAGAGGGAGGAGAACTTCTCTTGACCTGCTGACCACAGCCCTCACCATTTGTTTCTTTGGTTTAGGACTCACCATTTGTTTCTTGCACTGGCCCAGCACTTAGTGCCCAGCTTGGTACCCACATGTTGTATGTGGCCCTGGGGCTGTGCAGTTCCCTTCCACACTATGGAGTTAGTGGGAAGAGTTACTGAGAGAAGAGATGAGGTGGACCTTGCACTGTGGAATGCTTGGTTCACCCTTTGGGTGCTTGGGATGTTGGTGCTAGTTTAGAATCAACCAGGTTGGACCTCAGAGATCACCAAGTCCTGCCCAATACCTAACACCTCCTGACAACTAAACCATGGCTCCAAGTGCCACAGCCAGTCCTGTCCTGGACACCTCCAGGGATGGTGACTCCACCACCTCCCTGGGCAGCACATTCCAACTCATTTTTGGAAACACAGTGTGTGGGTTTAAGCATCCTCTGCTTCCAGCCAGGGCTTTGAGAAACAGAGGCAGTGAAATGCATAGTGAGTGGGGGTGACTGGGTGGCACACCAGCTCTGTGATGCAGAGGAGAGCCAGGAGAAGCTGCCTGTGATTTGGGGTTAGGGCTGAGTGATGCCCATTTGTCTTCTGCCATGCAGCATGACCTGTGCAAAGTGCAACCATGGCTTCTGTTGGCGCTGCCTCAAGCCCTGGAGTCCCACTCACAAGGATTATTACAACTGCTCTGCTATGGTGAGTGCTTTGCTGCCTGCCAGTGGTTCCTGCTTGTGTTCAGATGCACCCAGCCTAGTAGAGAGAGGGTGAGGCCACCTCCGCCTGTGCCCTTTCCTCTGGGCTTTGTGCCCTTGCCACTAGTACTGATAGTATTCTCAAAGGCTGTGTGTGTGGTAGCCATTTCCAGGCCACCCTGGCCCCAAAAGGAAGATTGCTACAGATTACCTCTTCCCTTCCTTTCAGGTGAGTAAAGCAGCTTGGCAGAAGCAACGTTTCCAGGATTACAATGAGCGATGCACCTTTCACCATCACGCAAGGGTAAGGCCTCCTTCCTTTGCAGATGCTGACTGTTGTTGTGGCCTCAGCCCTGCTGAGCAGGGCCATTCCTGTCCTGATGTATTTCACTTGAAGCTGAGAAGTAGCTTTGGGATCCAGGTAGGGGGATCCCTGGTCATTTCACCCTTGCTCTGACATAAGGGGCAGTTCTTGGCCTGCTGCCTTCTGCTGAGTGTCTTGTGGGGCCTGTAAACCTGCCTTGTGATACTCACGTGCTCACACGTGGAAGCAGTGGCAACCAAGGGCTGACATCTGTCTAGAGCTGAGATACTGTCAAAGGTTGAAGTGATGGCATAGTAGAGAGATCATAGCTGGATGCAGTAAGTGCTCTTGTGCTGCCCACATCTGGGGTGGCACTTCAGGGTGCTTAGCAGCTTTCTGTGTGGAAAGTGCTGACTGTTCAGTCTTGTGGAGTTTTTGACCTTCTTTTCTTCTCTTTTCCCCTCTCTTTCGGTTTTTGCAGGAATTTGCTGTGAATCTGAGGAGCAGAGTCTCTTCCATCCACGAGGTGGCTAAAATGAGAACTCTGAGCTTTGTTCTGGATGCCTGCAAAGTGCTGGAGCAGGCACGGAAGGTGAGGCTGCAGAACAGGTTTGCTGAGGTGTAGGCCTGATTCTGGTGCTGTGTTCCATACCTTCCTTAAAGTGAGGAGATGCCAACCTTGCTCTATTCCAAACAAGGGCAGACAGAAAGAAAGCTGGAGGGTGGGGATTAGCCTCCAGACAGAGTAAGAGCTCTTGTTGCATTTCCCTTCTCTCGCTCCCAGTTGGGCTCTGTCTGCAGCGCTCCTCACAGTCAGGTGACAGGATTTAGAGCTCAGCTGAAGCTGACACCATGGAATCGGTGCAAGGGGCTCTGGTTGGGATTTTCAGATACTGTGTTTGGTCCATTCCAGTTTGGAATGCCCCAGTGGTGGCACACTTAACCTTTTGAAAACTCTCCTGATGCTGTGTTACTGGTAAGAAGTCTCTCTTGATGCTCATGCTGTGGTTTTCCTTCATCAACTTCCCTTCACAGAACCACAGAACTGCCCAGATTGGAACAGACCTTGAAGAGCTTCGAGTCCAATCATTAGCCTCACACTGACCAGTCCTTGACCAAACCATGTTCCTCAGCACCACATCTACACAGCCCTGAAATACCTCCAGGGGTGGGGACTCCACCACCTCCCTGGGCAGCCTTTTCCCATGCCTAAGAACCCTTTCAGTAAAGAAGTTTTTCCTAATGCCCAACCTGAACCTCCCTTGGCTCAACTGGAAGCCATTTCCTCTTGCTCTGTCATTTGCTACTTGGTTGAAGAGACCAGCCCCTGCCTCACTTACTGCAAGAGTGGTCAGGCATGGGAACAGGCTGCCCAGGGAGGTGGTGGAGTCAGCATCCCTGGAGGTGCTTGAGAAACCTGTGGCCATGGCAGTCTGGGCCATGGTTTAGTGGCCATGCTCGTGTTAGGCTGATGGGTGGACTCAATGATCTTAGAGGTCTTTTCCAACCAAAGCAATTCTGTGGTTCTATGGTAATGGTTCACTGGGCTACTGACACAGAGCAGAAGCACTCTCAGGCCTCTCTCAGCTCCTGATATGTAATGAAGCCTGGAAGGGTTTGGCTGCTCTCTTCTTGCCCACTCTGAAGGTGAATGAGGCTGCTTACAGCACGATCTGTACTGCTGCAGGTTCTGGCCTACTCCTGTGTGTACAGCTACTATAACCAGGACATTGAGAGCATAGATGTTGTGGAACAGCAGACTGAGAGCCTGGAGCTGCACACTAATGCTCTACAAATCCTTCTGGGTAAGTCCCACAGCCTCTCCCCAGTGGAGACCAACATTCCCAGCTGTCTGGTTCAAAGGGTGGCAGCTCTGCAGTGGGGTGACAGCACACACACCAGCACCTAACCACTGTCTCTTACCTAATTTTGCCTTCTTGATGTCATTTCTGGGAACCCCCCTGAAGCAGCCTGACTGCTGCTGGAGACCAGTGCAGTGAGGGTCAACATGTCCCTTCCAAAAGAAAAACGTGTGTGCACAGGAGACCTCAGCACCTGTGCCTGCCTTCAAGATCAGAGTCAAGGGACTTGGTCTCTCCTGAAAAGTAGCATGACTTTGTTGGCCTTGGATTGCAGAGGAAACCTTGCTGAAGTACCAGGACCTGGCCTCTTCTCTTCGTCTGCTGAAGGCAGAGCACTTCAGTGCTGGGCTGGAGCTGGTGCACCAGATCAAGGAGCGTCTCTTCGCCATTCTGTGGCACTCCACACAGGTGAAGCCTCCGTGCCTGCTGGGGGTTTGTCTTGCTGTGATGGATTGAAGCTTGAGGAGGGTGGATTTAGACTGGAGGTTAGGAAGAAATTCTTTCCATTGAGGGTGGTGAGGCACTGGCACAAGCTGCCCAGGGAAGTTGTGGATGCCCCTCGCTGGAGGTGTTTAAGGCCAGCTTGGATGGGGCCTTGTTCACTCTGCTCTAGTGGCAGGAGCCCCTGCCCATGGCAGGGGGGTTGGAACCAGGTGATCTTGAAGGGCCTTCCAACCCAAACCATTCTGTGGATCTGTGAAACTTGGAAAGGAGCTTGGTCAGCTGAAGGGGCAGACTCTGAGGGCTGTGTGCATGCAGGGGAGGGGACTGCAGCACAAAGCACGCTGCAGATGGCGCAAGGTTCTCTCTCTTCTGACTGTTCTTCCACGCTGGCAGGATTTCCATGTTGGACTCCAGACCTTGGCAGATTCCAGCCAGAGGAAGGTGGAACTCCCAAATGTGCCTGCTGCAGCCACTGACTCTGCAGGGTGAGTTTTCTTAGCAGGGTAACAAGGAAAGCTGGGAGAGTGAAGACAAAAAGGAGGGGACCTGAGTTTTCTGCTTTGCTCACTGCCCTGTGGGAGAGTTAATCACAGGCATTGATCATTTGCCTCCAGAGCTGTGGTTTGAGGTAACGACATAGGTGACTTAGGCAGTGTGCAGCTCTGGGGAAGAAAGCTCTGTCCCTGACAGACCCAGTTAGGGAGGTTCCTCTCCCTGGACTCTCCTGGGTTGCTGTGGAAAAATCACACTCAGAGGTGTAGCAGAGATGTAGGAGGTGTCTAGATGAGAGGAGCATGAAGGGGTCTGACATGTGATCTGAAGAAGGGAATGGAGAAGAGGTGATGGCAGCTGCCAACAGCTGTGTGCAGAGGTGAAATGGCTGGTTTGTTGTGTCCCTGTCTTGGAGTACTGAGCTGGCAGGTGTGTTGGTGTGGCTGGAAGGTGGGGAGTTCCCAACCAAGTCCATTCCTGTAGCAGATGGAGGTGTCTGCTACCCCAGCATGACCAGCAAGTTCCCTCTGACAGCTGCTGCATTTCTAGGAGCTGAACAGAGTGCTGAGTGTTACAAGAGAATGTTTTGGAGCAGAGCTTCTGGTCTCCTTGGAATGTGGCAGAGACACCAGAGCTGGTGGCAGGCTGCAGCTGTTGGCCCAGTCACAGCCCTGTGCTCCAGGCATGGATAAGGCCATTCAGTCACCTTCCCCTGGCTGCTGCTCAGGCGTGGTTTGGGGTCGTGTTGCTGAGGGGAGGAGGAGGGTGATGGTGTGGGTCTGGCTTGTGGTTGCTGCTGGCAGCCAGGACTCTGCTCTGGTGCTCTCCTCAACAGGCCAAAATGTACCACCTCGTGGGACTCCCCCAACACAAATGAAGGTGACAAAGAGGTTGAAGATGAGTATGAGCTGCAGTGGCAAGAAGACTACGATGATGATGGCGACGATGACGACGACAGCGACGACGATGACCTTGATGAGGACAACTTTCTGTTTGATGCTGAGTCAGAAAACCTTGATTGTGACTCCTACTTCGATGAGGAAGATGCCTATGACTAGAAGTGGGCTGTCACCCGGCCTGCCAGCTTGGACCTCTGCTCTGTCTTGACCAGTTTGTGTTGGCATCTTCCCTCAAAGACAGTGAGTAGCTCTCAGGCAGGGCAAAGAGACATTTCTTCTGGGGGCTACCTGTGCAGTGACTCACCTTTAATGTACAGAAGCTTTGCTCTGGACTGATGGGCTGCATTGCTGTGGCCACCTCTCAGGAAGACATCTCCTTGCCTTTCTCCTTTGTCTCCACTGCTGCCCATAGCTATCTCATCGAGTTGGAAGGTCACAGTTGAGCTGCAAAGTGAGCACTGCTTGCCACCTGTTAAAGAACTGTTCATTAGCCTTGGGCATACTGTCCCCAGGGAGTGGGCACAAGCAAAGAGGGCACTGTCTCATCCAGCCAGTGTTTAGAGGTGCTGTAAAGTGATGAGTTTACCCTCAAGTCAAAGCTGGGGGGTGCCACAGCTGGATGTTGTTGCAGTGCATTCCTCTAGTTGACAGAGACAGCTTCTGCTGCCGCCTGTTGGGGTGGTTGTCTTCCCTGCTGTGAAGCAGGATGGGCTGCTATGAACAGCACAAGGTTGCAGGACTCTTTTGGAGTGCATAACTGTCCCCACAGACACATCTGTGAGGTACATCTGGAGCTCACACCTGCAGAGGTCGTTCAGATCATCCTTCATCTTTGCAAGGGAAAACAAGCACCCTGAGGAGCAAGGGTTGAAAAGGTTCTGTTTGAAAAAAGGAACAGTTCTGTTCAAGAAAACAGCTTTCTTCTAGCACAAGCCTCTGTGTTGTCTCTGGGGGCCATGGGTGTGAAGGGAGAGCAGGACAGTGAGGAAGGACATGACCTGGATGAGCCAATCCAAGGTGGTGTTTGTGAAACTGCTGTGGATTTGGAATTCTCACCTAGGCCATGCAGTCTGCCCCTGCAAAGTGGCTCAGCCTTCCTCAGCAGTTCAGGGAACAGTAAGGGCTTTGGGGAGGGGTGGGTAAGAGTGCTGGGGCCCAGAGGGGTAGGGTTGGTGTTTCTGCAAGACAGAATGCTTGCATGTTGATGAGGGTGGTAACATCTGGTGCCCAGCAGAAGGCAGGTATGGGACTGGTAGCAGGGCTTGATGGGTGCATTGAAGGCTTGGGGGACTATTGTTGGAGATCCAGGACCCTTTCAAGCCTTGGCTGTCAGCTGGTTGGGATGTGGGCTTGTTAGGGGATGCTGGGCAGGAGCAGATCAAGGAGAGAGGACTGCTTTTTCCCCCTCCTCCACCCCCTTCCTCCTTCTCCTGCGTAGGGTTCAGGCTTCTGGCGCGACCCCGGAGCCTGCCGTGGTGGAAGTCCCAGCCCAGCTCCCTGTGCGTGGCAGTGTGAGTTCCTGCGCCACAGCCAGGCTGCAGCGCCTCTGGAGGCCTTCTCAGGGCCCCGCTGGGGAGAGACCTGGTGGCTGTGCCCCCACAGCCTCACCTAGGCCAGTCTGAATTCCCTGACATGATTCCGTGTGAAAGGAGAGAGGGAGGACACAGAGGAAGTTAACAGATCTGCTTTACTGAAGTTGTGCAGTAAAATCCACCTCGTGGCAATCTGAGGATTCTTACAGAGACCCAAACAGACTACTTCCAAAGAGAGAAAAGGCTGGGAGGAGAGAGGATGAACTATCTGTTTTCCCACACCCAGGATGTGAGGAGGCTGGGGAGTCTCCTTCCCTGGAGCCATTCAACACCCCCCTGGCTGCATTCCTGTGTGACCTACTCCAGGTGCTCCTGCTCTGACAGGGGGGTTGGACTGGACAACCTGTTGAGGTCCCTTCCAACCCCTAATGTTCTGTGGTTCTGTGAGTGTGTGAAGGGGCAGCTCTGCCTTAGCAGCTGTTAGGTGCAGTGGTGAATGCTCTCAGAAGCTTGATGTTTGAGCCTCCCACCACTGCCCATCCTGCCCAGATCTATCATGGCTTCCCTCTGTCTAATCAAGCTCAGAAAGCAGCAGCAGTTGGGGCAATTTCAACAGCAGCTGTGTGCACAGAGGCCAGCTGCTGAAGCTCAGCCTCACCTCTCTCATGCCCAGGTGTCACACACTGCTCTCTGCTGTGCTTCACCTACAGCTTACCTGCACCACAGCTGCACAGCACTTCCCAAGTGTGAAGCATTAGAAATCCTAGAGCAGACTTAAACACAACCTTAGCTCCTGGAAGTACAGATCAGATCCTTCCCCTCTCCAGCACCCCATGCCACACACAGCCAGTGTGTACATCAAGGAACATAAAACTAACAACCCTGACCTCAGCAAGGAGCCAGGAGTCCGAGAGCTCTGTGAAAAGAAAATCCTCTCCCTTCAGGCTCTCACTACTGGGTATTTTTTTGAGTACTCATCAGGTCACAGACTTAGTGTTCTCCTTACAAGTATATGGCACTAAGTGTAAAACTTGAGGACCTCTTTCCCAGAGAGTGGCATCACACTTCCCAGCAAAGCTTTGAAAAGAAATCCTTCCACTCCCACTCCTTCTAAATGTAGAGCTGGTGAGAGGCCAGGGTGTCCATGAAGGGTCGCACCAGGTTGTCTGTGGAGAAGTAGAAGACCAAGCCAAAGGTGATGGAGATGGGGAGAGCAGGCAGTGCTTTCTTGAAGACAGCCAGGAGTAAGAGAGTTAAGCACAAACCCTGCCAAAGAGAATACAACACACAAGGTGATACAGGGAGCAGCCTAGAAACACCTCTGCTGTCAGCAACCTAACAAATAATAGGGTCACAGGATGCCAGGGGTTGGAAGGGACCTTTGAAGATCATCAAGGCCAACCCCCCTGCCAGAGCAGGACCACAGAATCCAGCACAGGTCACACAGGAACACATCCAGATGGGGCTGGAAAGTCTCCAGAGGAGACTCCACAGCCTCTCTGGGCAGCCTGCTCCAGTGCTCTGTGAGCCTCACAGTGAAGAAGTTCCTCCTCATGTTGAGGTGGAACCTCCTGTGCTGTAGTTTCTATCCATTGCCCCTTGTCCTGTCACAGGGTGCAAGTGAGCAGAGCCTGTCCCCTCCCTCTTGACCCCCAGCCCTCAGATATTGATAAACATTTATTAAATCCCCTCTCAGTCTTCTCCTCCAGACTAAGCAGCCCCAGGGCTCTCAGCCTCTGCTCACAGGGCAGTGCTCCAGTCCCTCCATCATCCTGGTAGCTCTCCTTTGGACTCTCTCCAGCAGATCCCTGTCCCTCCTGAAGCGGGGAGCCCAAAACTGGACACAATATTCCAGGTGAGGTCTCACCAGGGCAGAAGATGTTTGCACTACAGGGATGGTAGCCTGCCTGAGCTACCAGAGGTAAGGTTCTGTTTGCCTACAGCTTCATCTTTCACACAAGTTGCCCAGATTTGTTTGTTTTCCTTCAGCTATGCTGACCACAGCTCTCTGCTGAGAAAGTGGCAAAACCAGCTAATGCTGACAAACAGCTGGCCCAAGAGCTTACTTGATTTACCTATTATTCTCCTGGGGAGTGAAGGAATGGGGGGTGATGATAGAAGAGGGACCAGTCTCTTTTCATCTCTCTGGAGATGTTCAAGGCCAGGCTGGACAGGGCCTTGGGCAGCCTGGTCTAGTGGAAGGTGTCCCTGCCCATGCTGGGGAGTTGGCACTAGATGATGATGATGATGATGATGATAATCTTCCAACCCCAACCATTCTATGATCCTGTCACCTGCAGCTGCTGGCACTTCTGGCAGTGCTGCTGTGCCAAGCAGGGTGTAACTGACTTGCTCACTTACTATGAGGATGGCCACAAAGCAGGCCAGTGTAGTGTTCCAGTCTCCACTAGCTGTGGCAGCTGCTTTCCCCACAAGCACACTGTAAAATATGAAGTCGCCAAGGCCCAGCTTCACACCCCCTGAAAGAAGTGGAAAAAGAAAACAAGTGTTAATTCTGCTCCTCCTGAGCAAGTGCTTAGCCCCTGAGGGGCAGGTGAAGGCTCCTCCTCTATCAACCTGGAACCTTGGCACCTCACACATCACTGAGAGTGCTAAGACTTCCAGCTCCCTGTCCTGCAGCTGTTCTTGTTCAGCCTCAGTCCTTGAAGTGCTTCCCTGGGCTGCTCTACAGATGCACCAGGTGAGGAAGTGTGAAGATGGAGAACAGTGGGAGGCAGGAGGAAGACAGAACTATTTCCATACTCCACACAGGCAAGAGAGGTCGCTGGAAGCCCACAGCAGCTGCAGCAGCAGCAGCAATTGTTAGCCGGGCAGGCTCCAGGTTGCTGTTGCTCGGCAAGTCACAGCTCTTCAAATTACCAGCAGTTAGGTCAAGCTGGGCCTCAGCAGAATGAGCAAAAGCACCAGGCTCTGACTTTCAGACTCGAGACAAGGTAGAAAGCTTCCCATACTTTCCTCCTCCTCCAGCTCCTCTAAAGAAGTGACGGGGCGGGTCGGAGCGGGGCTCGTCTCGGACAGCTGAGAGCCTGCGTGTGAAGGGCTCCTGTGGGTCCTTCGCCCATCCTCAGCTTGGTTCCACAAAAGCAGAGAGGGGGAAAAATTAGCAACAGCAAAACAAACATAAGAGTTAGCTACATTTCTAACTTGGTTTAATGCAGGGAACCCCCACTGCTGTGAAGCCTCTCTGGAAGGGGTAAGGCCTTTGCTTCTTGGAGGCATGATCATCAGCTCCAGTTCAGGCAGAGGCATGGCTGCTATGGTCTGAAACAGTTGGGAGGGAAGGAGGAGAGGCTGAGGGAGCTGGGGCGCCTTAGTGTGGAGAGGAGATTGAGAGGTGACCTCATTCATGGTTATAAACATGTGAGGGGTGAGTGCCCAGAGGCTGGAGCCAGGCTCTGCTCAGCGGTGCCCAGTGACAGGACAAGGGGCACTGGGTGGAAGTTGAGGCACAGGAAGTTCCATGGAAACAGGAGGAAGAATTATTTCCCTGTGAGGGTGACAGAGCCCTGGCACAGGCTGCCCAGGGGGGCTGTGGAGTCTCCCTCTCTGGAGATATTCAGCACCTGCCTGAATGTGTTCCTGTGGGGTCTGCTCTAGGTGATCCTGCTCTGGCAGGGCCGTGGGACTGGGTGATCTGCTGGAGAGCAGCCCCGTGGAGAAGGACCTGGGAGTCCTGGTGGGTAGTAAGTTATCCATGGGTCAGCAATGTGCTCTGCTGGTCCCCAGCAGACCAGCCCACAGGGCCACCTTTGCTGCCAGTCCTAGCAGCAGGCTCAGAGCATCATGAAGTTCTGCCACTAACGACACAACACCAAAACCAATGCAGCCCTCAGGGCTCCAGGGGCTGCCTTCTCCTTGCAGTCCCAATCCTGCACATGATGTCCATGGGACAGTGCTCTGCATAGAAGAATGAAAAGCAAACCAACCAACCTGCATCCCACCTCTGCTCTCTTGGTCCTCTTGATGCTGTGTCTGGCTTTGCCATTCCAACTGTCCATATCATGGCAGCTAGAAGGAGGACAAGTAGTAATCAGCTGCATACAATATTGGTCACTGTAGCTCAGAGGAGCTAAGCATTTAGCTGTCCTTAAAGCTCTTTCCCCTGACAGTGCTTTTGAAACATTCCATCTCAGTTGACTTTCCTAGGCACTCAGAAGGCTGTGGTGGGTTGAAATTCCACCCCCTCCCCAACATTAACTCTGCCAGGGCAGCTCAGTTGGAAGCAAATGAAAGCTGTCTTTACAAGCAGAGCCACAACCTGCACTGGAAGGCAATGAACATGCACAAAATACACAGCAGCTACAATGTTTACTATTGATAAACAGCACAAGGACCCCCCTGGTCAGAGACCAGGAGAAGCTACCATGGAATGGAATGGAATGGAATGGAATGGAATGGAATGGACCGGACCAGGTTGGAGAGACCTTTGAGATCCCTTTTTCTGCCCCCCACCCCCTGTCCAAAAGGGAGAAGAGGAAGGAGCAGAGGAAGTTGCTGTTAGACTTAACCAAAGCAATGCAGCAGCAGGTTAGTGTCTCTCCAGAGCCATGAAGGGAGAAGAGAGGAGACAGGAAGGAGGAATTGTTTTGGTACAACCACTCTTAGGGTAGATCTCTCTCCCATGGGACTGTTCAGAGTTATCTTTGTTTTCCTTTCCACACCCAGCAGAGATTTATTCACATTTTACTACTTTTCTGCTCAAGATCTGTGGGAAAAAAATTTTCAAGGCACAGCCTAAAACTACCACAAAGGCAAAGTGGAAGAAAATTAATGCCATGCACCCATTCAGACTGTAAGAGAGTCTGGGAGCACAAATAGCTGAGAGCCAGCATAGCCTTCTCTGTAGGCTAAAGGAAGTGAAAATCCAGAAGTAAGGCCCTCATCTCCTTTGTTTCCTTCCTGGTTTCTGGCTCTTCAAAGACAACAACTGCCCAGGAAGTGACAGTGGTACAAAAGGTAACCAGAGGCTAACTCCACAGCTCAATCCTCACCCTCTGCCAAAGGTAAAGCACCCAGCCGAGGGCTGTGCTGCAGCTGCCAGAGTGCCACTTCTCTTCCTGCCTGGTTGCTTTGGTTCTCTCCTCTCAAAACGCTGGCTGGCTTCCTTTTGGTTCCAGGAACTACTGAAGAACAGGAGGTTTATTCTGGGGATGGATCCCTGAATTCCAAAGGAAGGCAACCCGCTCTGCAAGCAGTGGCAGGGGGCTCAAAGCAGCCATTTGTTTGTGTGTAGTCTTCCTGGGTTTTAGGGCTGCTCAGCTAAACAAAAGCAGCCAAGGCAAGCAGAGTGCCTGCTCCTCCACCCCAAGCTCCTCGGCCAAAGGGATGTTCCTGCAGCTAGAGGGAGCCACAGACTGTGGTCTTGGCAAGGAGTCACTGCCATTCTGCAGAGACCTTGGTATTCTGCACTTATAGTATCAGTCAGGGTTGGAAGGGACCACAAGGATCAGCCAGTTCCAACCCCCCTGCCATGGGCAGGGACACTCTACACTAGATCAGGCTGGCCACAGCCTCATCCAGCCTGGGCTTAAACACCTCCAGGGATGGGGCCTCAACCACCTCCCTGGACAACCCATTGGTTGTTTTGGTACAACCAATCTCACAGCAGATATCACTCCAATTAAACTCTTCAGAGTGATGTTTGGTTGCCTTTTTATACCCAGTGGAGATTTATTTACATTTGTTGAACTGCACTCTCCTCTAGAGAGACTTTTAAGTAAAACACTTAAAAGCCTTCACCTAGATTGTCTCAGGAGGGTGTAACAGACTGTCCAGTAAAAGGGAAATCAGCTGAAGCCAACAGAAGTTCTCCTTGGAAGGCACAAAAGCATCCATGGAATGTTCAATGACTGGGGGGAGGGAAGTAAAATCAAATAGAGGTATTAAGGTTGGAACAGACCTCTAAGGTCATCAAGTTCAACCTTCTACCCAACACCTCCACCACCACTAGACCATGTCCCAGAGTGCCACATTTAGTTGTTTTTTGATTTGCTTGGGAAAGACCTCCAGGATCACTGAGCCCAACCATCAGCCCAGCACCACCATGGCCACTAAACCACGTCCCCAAGTGCCATGGCCACAGGTTTCTTGAACACCTCCAGGGACAGTGACTCCCCCACACCCTGGGCAGCCTCTTCCACTGCCTCAACCCTCTTGCAGGAAAGACATGTTATCCTAATACCCAAACTAAACTTCCTCTGAAGCAGCTTGAGGCCATTTCCTCTTGTCCTAAGTTACTTGGGTGAAGAGGCCAACCCCATCCTCACTCCAAACCTCCTTTCAGGTAGCTGTAGAGAGCAACAGTCTCCTCCCAGCCTCCTTTCTGTCAGGCTATCAAGCTGTAGTCATCCTTAGCTTAGCACCCAATGGGGAATTGCTCCAGAGTCTAGTGCAGAACCACAAAGATGATTAAGGGAGTGGAAAAGTCACTGAGGTCCATGAAGCACTTGGGTGCAGGTCCCATGACTGTTGAATCACATGCCTTCCAACTATTTTAATCTTAAGACCATATAAACCTTTGTCATCAGGCCACCACAGTCAGCCAGCCCAAGAACAGGAGGGAAGAGAGGACTGCTCTGGCTTGCAGTGGCCTTGCAAAGTCAGCAGCCAGAGTGAACAGTAAAGCAAATACACCCTAAACACTGGCAGCCATACAGTGCACAGAGCAGGAGGGGAGCTGCAGGGGGGGAGCTGCAGGGGGGCTGCAGGAGGGGAGCTGCAGGGGGGAGCTGCAGGGGGGAGCTGCAGGGGGGAGCTGCAGGGGGGGAGCTGCAGGAGGGGAGCTGCAGGGGGAGAGCTGCAGGGGGAGCTGCAGGGGGGGAGCTGCAGGGGGAGCCACCCTCACCACACATTCACAGGGTGTCTACAAAGCATAAGCAGAAGGAGTAAGTATATGGGGTGAGCATCATCTCATCACAGGACCTTTGCAAACACAGCTTCTTGTGGGCAGACCAAAGGGGCAACTTCTGCACTGTATGCAGGAGTGGATAAATCTGCTTTTGACCATTTCCCCTGCACAAGGCCAAGGTGGGCTGCCTTTGACTAATGAGGGGTAGGCACCATTGTAACAAAGCCTTCTACAAATGGTCTGCTGCAGAACATAAACACATCCCAGTCTGAGGGCAATGAAGCACCTGAAACAGTGCTCTTTGGTCTGGCACAGAAACAGGCTGCAAGCTGAATCTGCTTCAAAACATTGACATTCTCATCCTACTCACAGGAATATATCAGTGCAGGGAAAATGGGCTCATTTCTCTCCTGGGCAGTTTCTACCAGCATTCTCAGTGGCCCCTTGGGACAGAGGACAGCCATCAGATCTGCAAGAAGAAGAGGGCTGGACAATCTCACCTCAGACTAATAAGCATGTTTGACCTCCTCTTCATCTCAAAGAAGCTATTCTCCTCTCCAAATGACATCTATCAGGATGAACTGGGTGATTTCCTGAGTGGCAGGTTTTGTCACTTTGCCTAACTCTAGCTGCTTCTAGTCCCTGAAGAAGTGATTCACCTCCAACACAAACCCCAAGCCTTCATGTAATAAAAGAGAGTTTACTGTGCCACTCCTCTAAAAGGCCTCTTGAGTCACATGATTTCTTTGGAAGCAGATGACAGCATTACACTGAGGTGTTAAATTTAACTAGAGGAGGACTGGGGGGTGTTTTGTTCACCTTCCAAACTCTGTGTTCCACATGAATGAAGGCCTTTGGTCCAGTTCCTCTTTGCCTACCCTCTCTCTTCCATCAGAGTTCCTCACCAGTCTGAATGTTACCTTCCAGCTGCCTCTTGTTCTGCAGGTTTCCTTGGAACTTGTAGCTCATACCAACACCTGTGATCTTTTGATGAGTGGAAATGAAGCCTGCAGACTACCAGGTTGCAATGATGAAAATCCAACCACCTCCACCGTGCCGTTAGATGTGGCTCAGTGCTTCCCTGACTTGGCAAGAGACTAGCTAGGGAGTCAGCTTAATTACTCATCTTTCTAAAGCTGCCAGCACCATGAAGTTGGTTTTTTGAGTGGTATACACAGCCCTGAGACTGTCTCAGAGCAGCCTCTCCATGAGCCCCACCTTTAGAGTCACAACCTAGACTTACCATAGATGGAGATTGCACCTAGAATCACCCACGCTGACCACTCAGGGAGGTACTTAATGAAAACCAGTGCCATCAGAGCACTGATCATAATGAGATAGGCTTGCTGGAGCTGCAAGGGACCTTTCCAGTGGATGCAAATCATGCCAACGGCTCCAAAATTCCAGATGACTAAGAACAGAGTTGGGTAGTCCATGGCCACGTTGTAAGTCTTCAATACTTCACTGCAACACAAGGGCAAAAAAATCTCTAAGCAATAAAAGCAGCTGCCACAGAAAGCATCCTACTACCTGTACTTACACAAGTCTGCTACTGCATCAGGAGGAAGCAGATGGAAGCAGCCCTCATCAGGAAAGGGGAACCTGCCCTGTGCCCAACTGTTGCTCTTAGCAAGTTGCTCCTCCTCCTGCGTGTGCAGGCAACCACCACACTGCCTTAGTCCTGAGGTTAGCAGTGATTCCTAGAGCCTGAGCAGGCTCTCAGACCTTACCAAAACACAGGCCTGCAGCCACAGCACCATCTGCAGCCTCCTCCCACCAGAGGCAGGATGCTCAGGGTCAAACGTTCCAAAGTTTAACAAGTGTTACCTGCAAGTTAAAAACTTGGTCCTAGGTGAGCTGAGAGCTAAGGGAATGAGCTTGAAACAATGGAGGGTGAAGGCAAAATGAATCAGAGAGCTAACTCATAGGATCATAGGATGTTAGGGGTTGGAAGGGACCTTTGAAGATCATCAAGGCCAACCCCACCCTGCCAGAGCAGGACCAGAGAATCCAGCACAGATCATGCAGGAACACATCCAGATGTGTCCTAAAAGTCTCCAGAGAAGGAGACTCCACAACCTATGCTCCAGTTGCTCTGTGACCCTCACAGTGCAGAAGTTCCTCCCCATGTTGAGGTGGAACCTCCTGTGCTGGAGCTGATGTCCATTGCCCCTTGTGCTATCCCAGGGTGCAAGTGAGCAAAGCCTGTCCCCTCCCTCTTGACCCCCAGCCCTCATATAAACATTGATTAAATCCCCTCTCAGCCTTCTCCTCTCCAGACTAAGCAGCCCCAGGGCTCTCAGCCCCTCCTCATAGCGCAGTGCTGCAGCCCCTCAATCACCCTGGTGCTGTCTGCTGGTACCCAGGGAAAGAATTCACTCTTGCAGAACATTTTTGTTTTGTTAAACCTTGTTCTCTTGATCTGCAAAGCAGAGGTTTTCCCACCAAGCCAAATGATAACGATGGGAAGGTGTCTCTGCACTAGCCACCACTGTGCTTCTGTATTCTGAGGGGTTGGTTCTTTCTGCATGGAGGCAAAGCAGACCATGAGCTGCAGCTGTGCATCAGGAAAGATCTAAGGAAAATAGGCTTATTTTAAAGCCCCTCCCTTTCTTTCACCACCTCCCCTTTCCCACCACATCAGCCTCTTTGCCACCCCACCCACCCCATTTTCCCTTAAACCCACAGCACCTGGGCCCTGTTGAGTCTCCTCCCAGCCCAGCTGTGGCCACTTTGCCCTCCCCACCCACTCCCCTATTTAATCAGCCCCAGGAAGGGCTGAAGCCCCAAGCTGAGCCCTTCGGGGCTGGAGGATCCTCCTCTGATCTCAGGTGAGTGCCCCTGGTGCACACTGGGTGAGGGTGGTGGTGACACCAAAGGCCGGGGGGCCTGCTGGCCCCCCGGCTGTTAGGGCTAGGGCTGCTGACTGCTCCAACACCGATGACTGCTGCACTGCCCTCCACGGGTGCTGGCTGGGGCTCCTCACTCGGGCTGAGCAACTCTGGGTAGTATCTTGGCTGGCTGAGGGTCTTGCCCCCTGGCTCTGGGGTGGATGGTGGAGCAGGAGCTGTGTAGGCAGGGAGGAGGATGGTGTAGGGAGAGCAGGAGCTGCTTGGGGAAGGTGAAGTGGGGTGGGGGGGGACACAAAGGCCTGGTGGCTCCCCAGCTGGGTAGAAAGGCTTTCTGAGTGGAGAACTTGTTGAAGGGAGAAGAGGAACACTGAGGTAATGCTGAGTTTACAAAGAATTCTCTGCCTTTCCTGCTGCCCTTCCAGAACTTTCTGCCTTCGTGTCTGCTGCCCAGCTCGAGCTCCAGCTGTGAACATGAGGATGTGAGAATCACCTTGAAAGTTCCACTCGAAATAACCTTTGTTTGTTGCTTGTTTTGTCTGTAGGTCTCATTTTACTCTGAGAGGCTCTTCCCCTATGCTCTTCAAACTACAGCAGTTCAGACAATCCTCTGGCATGGAAGTCACAGGATTGTCAGGGTTGGAAAGGACCTCAAGGACCATCCAGTTCCAACCCCCCTGCCGTGGGCAGGGACACCTCACACTGCAGCAGGTTGCTCACAGCCACAGCCAGCCTGGCTGCAAAAACCTCCAGGCATGAGGCTGCCACCACCTCCCTGGGCAACCTGTGCCAGGCTCTCACCACCCTCATGTTTTGCTCCATTCCCCCTTAGTCCTGTCACTCCCTGACACCCTAAAAAGTCCTAAAAAGTCCCTCTCCACCTATCCTGTAGCACCCTTCAGAAGGCCTCAAGAAGGTCTCCTCAGAGCCTTAGCTTCTCCAGACTGAACAGCCCCAACTCCCTCAGTCTGTCCTCGTAGGAGCGGAGCTCCAGCCCTCTAATATTTCTCACCCTCAGAGCAATGAGCACTGTACACAGGCATCTGAGCCACAAAATGTCTTTATACTTCTCCAGGAACTATTTTAAAGCAAACAAAGTGCCCATTTCTCCTCAGTTCACATGTTCTAAGCAAAATCTGATGTTGCACCTCTGAAAGGCAAAATAAAAGCTTGTGCAATTAGAGATGAAGCCTCAGATAGCTGCACAGGAAACCAAAGCTGACTGGCATGGCAGGCTATGAGGCTGACCCAGTGGTTGTCACTCCTCCCAGAGAGTCAAAAATGCCCTTGGTCTTGCTCTCTAAGTTTCTTTAATAGCTTTCTTTGCCCCAAGAATGCAAACCAATCTCCTCTGGAGCAGCCAACTGCAGTTTGGTAGCAGTGCTGTTATCTTGACTCTCTTTCTCAGTGAGGATTCCACTGAACCTTTGATCATGGTATTCATTTGGAACACAGCACAAGCCCAAGAACTGCTTCATCACATTAACCACTACTGATGCTCCTCCTAGTCTGAAAATATTGGCCTTAAAGAGGCCATATTCCTTTGAAGTCTACTCAGCTTCACAAGGTCAAAGTAAGTTTCAGTCCCCTTCCATTTCTAATGAGTTTAATTTCTTGTTTCTCCTCTTCTTAGCTGTGAAAGTGGAAGTATCTCATGGAATTGCAGAGTCATGGGAGAGACTCAGATCATCCAGTCAGCTGCTCACCTAAGGCTCACAACCCCACCACTGCCACTGCACCACATCCAGGCAGCTCTTAAATCCCTCCAGGGCTGGTGACTCCACCACCACCCCCCTGAGCAGCCTGCTCATGCTGGTTTTTTTTCCCTGAAAGATGTTTGCATCCACCACACTTCCACTGAACTCAGCACAGGAAGTTCCTTCCCACCTGCTTCTCAGGGCCTCTCTCTCTCTCAAGGTTCAGCCTGTGCACTTCATGCTCACAGCATCACCTCCCAGTGGGTTTTGTGGAGCAGGCATTGCTCACTTGAAACTCTTCTCTTTCAGTTTTGAAAAGAGAAAGCAATCTGCATTCTAACAAGTCTTAAACCTCCACTGGGAGAAGAGAACCCTTCCTTTCCTTATCCAAGTTGGGGATTTGCTGCTGTGAGGTGAAAGGAGCCCCAGACTGCCAGGTTACCTGCACCATTCCCACTTACCCAAGATAGATGTAGGTAAAGAGGAAGAGCAGCATCAGAGAGGACAGGATCAGCCAGCCATGGATGAACTGTGGAGGGCAAGAAGAGGCAGTGATTGGAGGGCAGGTTGCAGGGCTGCATGCACCACTGACAGAGCTTCCTATTGTCCAACAGCCTCCTTCTGCACTCTCCCTCCAGTTCCTAAAGGCCTTGCCTTCCCCACTGCCAGTGAGGGACAGCCAGCTGTTCCCTGCTCTCACAAATTATGTTCTATTGTATCCCTTTCAGGAATTTGTTTGGCTTTGCTGGTTTGAGTTTTTTTCAGTCCCTTTGCTATCCTTCCCATGGGTATCCATAGCTCAGGTGAGCACCTTCTCTCTGCTGGATGGAGAGGAGAGGTTTGCCCATGGCTGTGCAACAAATCCATCTCAGGGCCCCCTTCAAAAAGCAGCAATGGCCAAGTGCTCAAGTTCTGGGGTGACACCACAAATAACAACTCCCAGAGGGACCACAAAGCCACTTGAATGTACTGTGCCTTTCACCCCACAACCAGAGCCTCCCCAGGCAGGGGGAATATGAGTTCCCACAAAGTTTGTCTGAAACCTAAGAGAAGGCATCTGCAGTAGATGGCACAACTCAGTCCATAGGTCCAAACAGCAAATCCTTCTGGTCTTAGATCAGAGATTCACAGAATGGTTTGGGTTGGAAGGGACCTTGAAGATCATTTAGCTCTGTGTCCCCTGACACTGGCAGGGACACCTTCCACTGGACCAAGCTGCTCAAGGCTTCATCCAGCCTGGCCTTGAATAGCTCCAGGGAGGGAGCTAGTCACAACCTCCCTGGGAAACCTGTTCCAGTGTCTCACCAGCCTCACTGGAAGGAATTTCATCCCAATACCCAGTTTAAATCTCCCCTATTCCAGATCAAATTCATCCCCCTTTGTCCTATCACTACAAGCCCTTGTAAACAGTCCCTCCCCATCTTTCTTGTAGGCTCTCTTCAGGTACTGGAAGGCCACTACAAGCTCTCCCTGAAGCCTTCTCTTCTCCAGGCTAAGCAGATGGAGAAGCCTGAGCTCTGACTAACACAAAGCAGCAGCCCTCCTTTTTAAGAGCCCATCATGAGAGACAAAACAACAGCAGAGCTATTCAGAGGCAGAGCTCTGCCACCTACAAGAGCTTCTGCAGGATCTGACTCTTGCTGTGAAATGTGGAGTCACCCTCGCAGTGCCTCTGCTCCTCCCTGGCACACCAAGCCCCCCTTGAGCCCCAGCTGCCAGCAGGGGGGAGGGAGAGGCCGTGGCACAAGCACTTCACCTTGTAGCAGCGGTACTTGTAGAGCAGGACCAGGAACACGGTCATGACGACGATGACGCTGATCATGATGATGGTGTTCAGCACGGAGTTCAGCAGGCGCTGGCCCACAGAGGGCGTGTCCTCACTGAAGGGGGTGTAGATCCTGCAGTGTAAAGCAAAAGCCACAGAATGCAGACAGCTCTCTTCCAGCCGGCTGCCCCGGGACAGAACCACATCTCTCGGTGTGGGGGGAAAGAAAGGTTGCTGTATGGCTGCCAAGGACAGCAAGCATCAGATGTGGCCTTTGAAGGGGCTGGCCTCCAGATTTGGAGAGTCATGGAGTGGTTTGGGTTGGAAGAGACCTTAAAGATCATCTGTTTCCCACTCCCCTGCCGTGGGCAGGGACACCTTCTGCTAGACCAGACTGACCTGGTGCAAGGCCTCATCCAACCTGGCCTTGAACACTTTCAGGGAGGGGGCACCCCTGACCTCCCTGGGCAACCTGTTCCAGTGTCTCACCACCCTCACTGGAAAGAATTTCTTCCCAATTTCCAGTCTAAATCTCCTCTCTTCCAGATCAAAGCTGCTCCCCCTTGTTCTATCTCTACAAGCCTTTGTAAAAGTCCTTCCCCAGCTTTCTTGCAAGCCCCTTGCAGGTACTGGAAGGCTGCTATATGATCTCCTGGGAGGCCTTAATTATCAGCTAAAGAGTAGTGGTCTTTATCAAAAGCATACTCCTAGAGAGAGGCTGTGGCTGGCAGAGCTCTAAACAGAAGGTAGACACCTAGAATACAAATTACTTCATTTAAGTGTAGTAGATGCTCTCCAGGCCATTGCATGCTCTTGGTCCTCTCCATGATGGTTATAAGGATACATCCCAGGTGCTGTCCTGAAGTGGGACTCTTTCTTTCCACACACAGTAGGAGAGTCTTGGCCTCTTTTACACCTAATCATCATCCTGCACAGCCCTTTCCCTACCCCCATTTTGCCATTTTGGTTCAGTTCAGGGGACAACAGTTCCCATTGCTCCACCTGATGTGTGAAGTGCAGTTAGAACCCCAGGAGCAGGAGCTGGATGGAATTACACATCCATACCATGAGTCTTCAGGAACCAGAAATGCCATCAGGAAATGAGACACTCATCCAAATGAACATGCTATTTCCTGCTTGATGCCAGTGTAGGACTAGAAGTTCAGCTTGGGCCTTTTATCACAGTGCATTAGAGGTTGGAAGGCACCTCCAGAGATCAAGTCCAACCCCCCTGCCAAAGCAGGATCACCTAGGGTAGTCTGCACAGGAATGCATCCAGCGGGGGTTTGAAAGTCTCCAGAGAAGGAGACTCCACAGCCCCTCTGGGCAGCCTGCTCCAGGGCTCTGGCACCCTCACTGTAAAGAAGTTTCTCCTCATGTTGAGCTGAAACCTTCTGTGTTCAAGTTTCTCTCCACTGTTCCTTGTCTTATTACTGCACACCACCAAAAAGAGCTTGGCCCTCTCCACTTGACACCCACAAGGCATTGATCAGATCCCCTCTCAGTGTCCTCCTCCCTTTTATGCTGCAGTATCAAGCAACTTCCTCATTAGGCTGCCCCCAGGCTTGGCCCTAATGACAGTGCTAATGAGACAGTGCAACACAGGCATGGAAAAAAACTTCTACAGGTGAATGCAGCACAGAATTGTCAGGGTTGAGGTTGGGACCTCAAGGATCAGCCAGTTCCAACCCCCCTGCCATGGGCAGGGACACCTCACACTACATCAGGCTGCTCACAGCCACATCCAGCCTGGCCTTCAAAACCTCCAGGGATGAGGCTTCCACCACCTCCCTGGGCAACCTGTGCCAGTCTCTCACCACCTCATGGGGAAGAACTTCTTCCTAACATCCAATCTGAATCTACCCATTTCTAGGGTTGTTTTTTTTTTTTTTAGCCCCAGTCCTATCCCTCCCTGGCACCCTCAAAAGTCCCTCCCCAGCTTTCTTGGAGCCCCTTTCAGATACCGGAAGGCCACAATTAGGTCTCCTTGGAGCCTTCTCTTTTCCAGATTGAACAGCCCCAACTCTCTCAGTCTGTCCTCATAGGAGAGCAGCTCCAGCCCTCTGCTCATCCTCCTGGCCCTTCTCTGGACACCTTCCAGCACCTCCAGATCCTTCCTGTAATAGGGGCTCCAGACCTGGACGCAGTACTCCGGGGGTGGTCTCACTGTACTTTCGGAAAGACCTTTGTACGGTCACACAGCCACCTTTAGCAGTGCAAAGGTTCTCCCAGTCTGCCAAGGCAGCACTCTGTGTGTGTGTTTGTCTGTGTGTGTGAAGCTAGGGGTGCCACAATCTCAGAGGCTGTTGGGAAGGCCCCACTTACAGCTGCCCGTTTTTCTCCGTATAGAAGCGCACTGACTTTATGGTGGCGACGACAACAATCATACAAAGGGTGACAGGCACAAAGAGCATGATTACATGCTTTGCTCCATATTTCAGAGTCAGTTCCTCCTCTTCGTTTTCTGAGGTGCTTTCTCTCACTGGAACACCCGAGTCAGGCCTTTCCCCACCAGCAAGGTTGTTAGGGTTGCAGCTGCCGCCCGCTCGCCTCTTCTGGAAAGAAACGTCACAGAATCAGCCAGGTGGAAGGAGACCTCCAAGACCATCAAGTCCAACCAATCACCCAGCCCTGTCTAATCAACTAGACCATGGCACATCCAGGCTTTTCTTAAACACCTCCAGGGACATCGACCCTGACTGGGGGTCATTGACTCTAACCCTCTACCAAAGCAGGATCACCTAGGGCAGGTCACAAAGGAATGCACCCAGCTGGGTCTTGAAAGTCTCCTCCTCTGGAGAGTCCACAACCTCTCCAGGCAGCTTGTTCCAGTGCTTTGTCACCCTTACAGTGAGGAGGTTTTTCCTCATGTTGAGTTGGAACTTCCCATGTTCCAGTTTGTATCCACCCCCCCTTGTCCTAACACAAGACACCACTGAAGAGTCTGGCCCCTTATTCTTCCCAGGACTACATCTAACATCACTCTTCATTTCTTTACTCCCCAGGAAGAACACACACCTACCCTGTGTGCCTGGGCTTCCCCTGCTTCTGAGGCTTGCAGGCCATCCTGGTAGGAGGGTACTGGAGGGCTCTCTGCAGACATCAGGGATGTTCTTTCATTGCAGGGCTCCTCCTCGCTGTCCGAGTTGTTCATGAATGTGATCATCGTCACTTTCCTCGGGAGCACTCGGGAGAGGCACAGCCAAGCGCTACTCAAGCCTGAGGGGACGAAGCAGAGCAGAGGAGAAGCAGTGAACACCACAGTGCAAACCACTGGAAGGCTGAAGAGGAGGCAAAATCTCGGTAGGGAGGCCTCAGCACGCTGCTCAACTCCTTCTAACAGCTGCTCAGCCTGCTGTCCCCCAGGCATGCCAATCCCCTCAGCTAAAGCCACTGTGACTCTCACAGGCAGGGAGAGCAGCAAAACACAGCACTGAAGCAGCTTAATACACTTTCCTTTGCTGCCTCATCTCCCTCTCCTGTTCACACCTCTTGACTTTCACACAGGAGTTTCCTCCATGCTTCGGGTTTGCTCTGCATGGGCCAGAGAAAGCTTCACCTGAGGTGTTGGCTGCCTGCTGGAGAGCTTAGGAGAGCTCAGCTCTTACACAATGCTCCCAGGAGCATCAGCTGGTAACACAAGTTTCTTAGTAACCCTGAGCCTCAGCTTTACATAAGCACCAGCCCAGGAGCTACCTGTGTCTTCCCTTGCATGAGTGTTTAATTGAGCAGAAGGATTTGTAAGCAGTTCTTCTCTTTCTCCACAGACAAAGGCAGGTTTGTGTAGGAAGGGAAAGACTTGGCTCCCCAGGCGTGCCTCTCTCTTTATCATCTCTTGTGATTAAAGGCAAAACTTGGGCAGTATAAAAGGGTCTCCTTCCCCCTGCAGAAAGGCAAACAAAGCAGTGGCACACTGCAGAAAGGGAAGGAAGAGGGGAAAGGAGGTTCACTGCCCTGGACACGGCAGAACAGGCTTAGAGCCGGGATTTCAGGAAGCCCTAAAGGCGAGCGATAGACAAATTCCTTTTGGTATTTAATAATTCAGCTTCACAAAGCTGCTGGAGTCCATGAGGGTAATTCAGTCACCTCCTGATTCTCAGCCACCTGCCCAGAAGCAAAACCAGACCTCTCATGTGTTGTAAAGCTCTGGTCCCTACAAGAACACTTCCCGTCTGCAGCTTTTGACCCGAGCCCACATGCTCTGGAAAAGCAGGCGGCTGAGAAGAGGAAGCAGAAGCAGCCATGTGACTTGGATGCAGTCACTTCAATCTGAATCATGCCCTGGCAGTCCAACCAGTACACTGTGCTACCAGCCAGCTTGAGAGGTCACAGTGGGTACTTTGGAGATCTGTGAGATGCTCTCCCTCTTCTCACTTAAAGAAACCAAGATGCACTGCGGAGGAGGCAAAATGGGAGAGATTCTCCTTTCTTTCACAACCTCCTCAACACACATCTGGCACCTTCAAGAAATTTTGGAATGCCAACTCAATCTGCCCAAGAGAAACATCTTTCAGACATCTGCTCCTCCCCTCCCACCTCCTTGTATCTTTTTGTTCCTCTTTTAGAGATAAAAGTGGTACAGCTACGAGAAACAAATGCAGGGGCAGCCCTCAAGCCAGGCCTGTCAGCTTCACAGCCACATTGTGTTCTTACTCAGTCAGCTGCCCAACAGCTCATGTCTTACAGAGCCCAAAATCTCCACTCCAGGTGCTTAACACTCTTCTGATTGAGCATATGAGGACTCACAATTTATAGCTGAGAACCTAGATGCTGGAGCAGTTACAGCACTTAAAGAAGCCAGGCACACAGAGTGACTCAATCATGGCATACTTCTGGCTTTATGAAGAGGCTAAGTTATGCATGCCATGGGATCTGTGAGCCATGGAATTGAAATAACTCTCCAAATCTTCTACCCATGGCAGGCACCAGGGAATAAAGGAGTAAAGATTTACCCTCTCATAGTGTGGGACCAATACTTGGGCCTCCACCAACCAGTGAAAATCCTGAAGCACTACTTCTCCCAGTGTTTCAGCAATTTCTGCACAGTTTTTGCTACGTGAACAGAGCAGCTCTGCAGGGGATTTAGAAGGGACAGCTAATTAGCCTACTTTCAGCCCACTGGATGAGTTAAACAGCAATGACACAGTGCCCATTACTGACTTCCACAGAATTGTTTCAATTAGAAAAGACCTCTGAGCTCACTGGGTCCAACTGTCAACCCAAGACCACCGTGGCCATTAAACCACGTCCTGAAGTGCCATGGCCACGTTCCTTGAACACCTCTAGGGACAGTGACAAAAGAGACTCACATCATTCAGCTGGTTTTAAGATGGACATTTTCTGCTCTTCTCTCTTAATAAGGATATGGACAAATGCAAAAGTGCAAGAGTACTTGTGGTCAGGAGGCAGACTCGGAGCTGAACACAGCTGCACTGTCCCCTGATCACAAGGCCCTGGTTTCAGTGAGAGCAGACACAGCCCCCAGTGTATCTGTGGTTTTACAGGAGCTTCTGAGCACTAAGCAAAGAGAAAGGGATGTTACAAAGCCATACTGTTTTCTGATTTCATTTCACCAGTTAAACTAAAGGGAAGGGTCCTTGCAGAGATGATTTCTGCCTCCCAAGGACACTGGATACCCCGTAATGGAAAGCAGGAATATCTTCATCCCTACTTGTGCACATGACACCAAATCCCTTGGTGCATACTGACTGGGTTTGCCTAGGCTGAGCTGAAAAGGAGGAAGAAGGGTTCAGGAAAGGAAAGCATGGTGAGCTGAGACAAACAAGCATGGAGAGCTGAAATAAATACTTCCTGGCTATAAAACCAGAAGGAGATCTTGGGATGGAGTAGGGGAGAAATGCAAGGGCGTTCTATAGTCACAGAAAGCATCAGTAAACAGAGGTGATGAACACCACATGCCAGACCACCCTCAAACTGACCCAGCAAGCTGCAGAGGCACAAGTTTTGCCCTGGGGGTGGACTTGAACCACGAAGTCCCGTTAAAAGATAACATGTTTATGATGTTGAAGAGCAAAAAAATTCCAAACTCTCAAAGTGAAAGGGGACAAAAAGCAGGCCAGCACTGCTTCTATGTAACAGGGCAGCTGAGGTGGGAATACAAACTACTCCGCTTTACAGCAGTCTCACAAAGCTTCCAGGCGAGCAAGGACTCACCATTTCTCTCCTTCCAGGAGTCCTCTTTCTTCATCAGCTTCATGGACTTTAATGAAACTGGGCCATTCACATCAACTTGAGGATCTAGCCTCAGTTTGCCTTTGGATTTCATGCTGCAACATCACTCTGCCACAGACAGACCTAAATCCTTTCCTTTGCATCTCCTCCATCACAAATAATACCAGTACAATATACAGCCCAGAACAGCTGCTATAGGCTGGCAGAATACTTAATAGTCCATCTCAGACCTGAATTTCCTGCTTCTACCTTATTGTTCTCTTTGATGGCAATTAGATGAGGGGAATTAGTCTTCCTTTGCTATATTTAGAGAGAGAGAAAGCTTTGGGCTGACACTGACAGCCTGATGTCCTCCTAAGTTTTGGCTGTAGTAATCACTGCTGTTGGTAAAGGCAAAGAGGAGGAAAAAACCCTTAAGTGATCCTAAGTGGTGGGACCAGAATTAGGAGAAAATATTTCCAGGTTCTTGCCAATAAATAAAGGTGCATCCTGCTAAAATGACAAGGAACTTGAAACACACCTTTTCAGTGGGCAAAAGAGAACTCATCAGTGCTGTTCACTTTGAGCCCCGGAACACAGGGATAGCATTGAAGAAAGGCACAGCACAGAACTCCAGAAGTTTATTTTGCTGGCAAAGCTGAAATCAGCCTCCCCAAGAGGGTCAGAAGGATTGTTTTGCCAGCCTTATGCCCAAATGACACTAGCAGTCAAATTCCCATCAGAGAATAAAGGCACCACATCCCTGCAGAGCTGCCCACACCAGTCCTCAAAGCTTGGTTCAGCTTTCGGAGAGACATGGACCTGTCAGAGCAGGTCTTGAAGAGGCCACACAAAAGATCTGAGGGCTGGAACTCCTCTACTCTGAGGACAAGCTCAGAGGTTTGGGGTTGTTCAGCCTGGAGAATCATAGAATCAATAAGGTTGGAAAAGACCTCAAAGTTCATCAAGTCCAAGAGAAGGGTCCAGGGCCTATAAGTACTTAAAGGGGCCAATAAGAAAGCTGGGGGCAGACTTCTTAGCAGTGCTCGGTCAGCTTTCCTGCCCATCCCAGTGCATGGCCAGCTCGGCCACCCACAGAGCGGCTGGTGGAGAGAAAGAGAGAGACAACCAGCACTTTAAAAGGGGCAAAACCCCCTGCCAGGCAGAGATTTTACAAGAGGCCAGGTGGAAACTCTGCACCCAGGCAGGTGCTTTCCCCAGCTGCTTCCAAGCCTGGATGCCAGGGAAGGTGTGCAGGCAGTGCTTCCAAGTGACATCCTGGATTTCAGGTAGGAATGCCACTGCCCAGGAGAAATAGATTTACAGATATTTCTATTCTACACGTACATATACACAGAAACACACATATAAGATAGGTATTTATATACACAGACACATAACAGATGCACGTATACAAACATATCTATGTGTCTACACGCATATGCATATATACATATCCATATATATAACTTCCACCAGAAGGAGACAGCCAAGCAGCCGGACCTCCCCCGCCCCCGGCCTCTGTGCCGATCCCCGACGTGAAGCGCAACGGAGGGGCCCTCATAGGGCTCCAGCAGCGCGGCCACCCCCCAGCCCCACGCGATCGACCCCGTCCCGTCTCATGGGGAGGGCAGGCAGAGCCCACGCGGCCGGATGAGGCCACAATCCACGTCGGAACCGCCGGGGCAGCCCGAGCCGGCGTCGCCGCCGCTGTTTACCTGCTCCCCGGCACAGCACAAGCTCCCCTCCGCTCCCATTGGCCCCGGCGCACTGTAGCCTCGACACTTAGCCACCGGGATGAGCGTGCCCAGCGATTCGCTGCAGCGACTGTCGCTCAAATAGCCCCCCGCCTGCGAGTCAGTCTCCTCCAATGGAAGAGAGGAGTGGGTAGACGGACGGCCAATAAGGAGGCGGCTGTCGCAATCCTCTCTTCCCCCGGCGGTGAGGAGAAGTGGGAAGCGGCAGGCAGCGGCTGAAGCCGCCATGGTGGGGAGGTGGTGGGCGCCGGCGGGGGGTGCCGCATCTGGGCGAGGGGTTGGCGGGCGGCTGCTCCTGGTGGTGGCCGTGGCTCCCGCGACAGCCCGCCGGTGTCAGGGCTTCCCCTCCCAGCTCGGGTGTCCGGGCGGGGCTGCGAGAAGTGCTTCTGTGGGAGCACGAAGTGTGCAAGTGACAGGTCTGAGGTAAAGCTCCGCCAGCTTCACCTCAAGCGTAAGGACCGCATCCTTGCAGCTGGACGCGCGAAACGTGTTGTGGCGGGGAAAGGCAGTTTGGAACGCATTGCTTGGAGCTGCCTGCCTTTGCACCCGTGCACTGGGGGTGCAAAATGGACCCGGTGACTGACCGAGCCACAGCTTTTGCAAGGAGGCATTTAAATGCTCACCTGCAGCCTTCAGTATGGGGATTGTGTGGGTCCCGGTTGAAACACGAGGGTAAGGGGGAAGCACGAAGGAGGAGATAACAAAAGCTGAAAAAAATGACGGAGTGTGGCTCTTCTGGGGTTGTGTCCCATCTCGGCTTGCTTTATAGACGAGAGGGGTGAATAAATCATAGAATCAACAAGGTTGGAAAAGACCACAAAGATCATTAAGTCCAACCTGTCACCCAACACCTCATGACTACTAAACCATGGCACCAAGTGCCACGTCCAGTCCCCTCTTGAACACCTCCAGGGACAGCGACTCCACCACCTCCCTGGGCAGCACATTCCAACGGCTAACAACTCTCTCAGTGAAGAACTTCCTCTTCACCTCGAGCCTAAACTTCCCCTGGCGCAGCTTGAGACTGTGTCCTCTCAACGTTTTCACGTGGTTTACTGTAGACATGAGAAGTTTGTATTTTCAGAGGGCAGAATCAGTATCGTTTCTGTTGGACAATGCTTTCAAGATCATCAAGTCCAACTGTTAGATATCTACAGTCCTAAGTCACATCCCGCTGCACTATATCTCTGCTTCTTTTAAACACTTCCAGGCACAGGGATTCAACCACCTCCCAGGGGAGCTCGTTCCAGTGCTTGAAAATCCTTTCAGCGAGGAAGTTTTTCCTAATCTCCAGCCTAAACCTCCCCTGATGCAACCTGAGGCCATTTCCTTTCCTATTGCTCATTACTATGGAGAAGAGGCTGACCCCCACCTGGCTCCAAGCATCTTTCAGGGAGTTGCAGAGTGACATTTCTGCTGAGCCTCCTTTTCTCCAGGCTAACCAACCCCAGTTCCCTCAGCTGCTCCTCACAAGACCTGTTCTTCAGACCCTTCACCAGCTTTGTGGACCTTCTCTGGACATGCACCAGCACCTCACTGTCTGTCTTGAACACTGATTGAGATGAGGCAAGACCTCAATGTCTTCCTTGCACTGAGGTGTCTTTGTGTAGTGAGAAAGTGTAAGCCTTTTTGTTTAAAACTCAAAATCAGTAATAATTAGCTTGATAGTAAAGCAAGATAATCCTGTAGACAGATGAAGCTGTTCTTCAGTCAGCACACAAATCACCTCTGTGCCTCTGTTCCCATCGCTTTATCAAGCAACAGTTAAGTGAATTTAAGATTGTGGCAGCTCTGTAGCTCATCATCTGTGGGGGCAGAGACATCAACTAGAGTCATGGTAAATTCCCTCTGCTGCTGCTGCTGTTGTCACTTAGGAAGAACCTTGGGCACAGAGATGTATTTGCAGCAGAGCTTTGCTTTCCTCTTTGCTACATGCCCGCTGGGAGGATCTTGCCTACAGAGGCATGAGGGAGATGTGAGGTAAGTGTATTGCCTCACTGTATACTGTTGCAGGTTCCAAGTCTTGCATTCTTTTCCCTGAATTTCTTGCACAATATTGGTCAGAAGTGGTACACTTTCTTTATACCTATTGTCATTTAGAGCTACTTTGCACACAGAAATAGGTTACATGGGAAATTCTTCAGAAGCCCAGAGAGCTGCCTGTCAGAGTGTGGCCATTTGTCCCTTGCCAAGGTGAAACCACCTAGGATAATTGATCAACTCTGTGCTTGGCTGCGTTCTTCACTAGCAGAGCTGTTTGTAAGAAGTTTGCCTCAAAGGCTGTGTCTGTCTTTGGTCTCTGTGCTGAGCTGTTGAGCTTCTTTTCACTGGACACTTGATCCAGCTGTTTGTTTGGTTTTGATGAGAATTTCTCTGATGAATTGACTCCTTTGCATGTTGTTTGCTCTGGTCAGTTCCAATCACAGGTGTATCTGTAGCTACCTTTATCCTGGTAGATGACAAGACTGTTGTATTGTCAAGGCCATGTGCCCCAGAATTCTGATGTAGGCTCCCCATTTCCTCCAAATCCTGAGGTTTTAAATAGCAATACTGAGTAGTTTTCATTTGCCTTCTGCTTTTTTTTGATCTCTTAGGAAATTTTCACTGCTAACAGCTTCTTGCTATTTTTTTCCCCTCAAACATCACAGAGTGATTTTATTTTTCCCCCCCACCTCCTTTTTTCAAATGCAATCCCAAGCCCCCCTGGAATCCAGGTAGCTGGGTGTCCTCCTGTGTTGGGCATCCTTTTAGGGAGTAAGCTCTCTTTGATTCAGTAGCAGCTAACAGCCCATTCAGCACGGCCATGTGAATGGCAGAGGCTGTAGATACCTAAAGGCTGACTAAAAGCCATGCTCATAATCAAGCTGCCAGACAACAGAGCTCCCTCTCTTTGTCAGGCCTTGTTCCATCTTTACTAACAGCCTTCTTTATTAATTGCTGGGTGGGGGTTGTCTCCTTTTAAAGGCTGAAAGGAAGGGAATTGGTTTTACAAACACAGTTGGCCTTTTCCAGAAGCTTTAGAAGCCAAACTTGCAGCTTTTTTTTCCCCCTTTGCCCCTTTTTTTCCCCTTCTTTCTTTTTTCCTCTTAAAAATGCTGCTCTAGAGTGTGAAGGGCTCTGGGAGAAGATTACATTCATGCACATGACACAGGTGTCTATTCTTCATGTTGAGGTGGAACCTCCTGTGCTGTAGTTTCTATCCATTGCCCCTTGTCCTATCCCAGGGTGCCACTGAGCAGAGCCTGTCCCTTCCCTGCTGATCCCCAGCCCTCAGATATTTATAACCATTTATCAAATCTCAGTTGTCTTCTCCACAGGTTGCACAGGTTTGGGTGCTGGGGGCATTCCCACAGATTTATCACCCCAGCTGAAACTGAGATGGGCACTTAGTGAAATGTTGAAATGACATCTCATGCCAACACCTACTCACCCCCCTCTGGCCAGTTTCTCAACGCAGTTCAAGTTAAAGTTCCAGCTTAAATTGGCTATACAAGCTCAAGAGAGTAAAAGGTTTATGTTGGGGAGGGGGTCTCCCAGCTAGGAGATGTGGTTTCTAGGGTCTCTGATGGTCTTTCAAGCTTCAGCTTTCTTTGAACCTCTGAATTCCTTTTCCTTAGACCATCACTTAATTTGCCAGGTCTTGGGCCATATTAATTGGTTTTCACTGGCTTTGAAGGACACCTCCTTAAGGAAGACTACACCTGGGAGCTCCAGCAACAAGGATGCAAAGAATCTTTGCCAGTTACAGGCAGTAAAGATGTGTTTAAAATTGCCAAGATGGCACAGGCTGCCCAAGCTAATTAAAATTTGTAAACATTTCCCAACACATTTATTAATAGTCTAAGGAAAATAAAGAACACTTAACTATAGGCCACGTGGGTGATAACAACATTCAAAGGAAGAAGAGCTGTCAGATTATCCCTCACCAGCTTTGACAGAGTGCCAAAGTGGAGGCTGTTAAAAATACTGTCTGTTTTATTTCTTACTGGGATGAAACTTGGGATACTGGATTTAGTCTTCTTGAAGCAAAAGGTGTTTTCCTGAGTATAAACCAGGAACAAGGTAGCTGAAAATGCCAAGGGGAAGGAGAAAAAGGGAGAAGGGGAAGGAGAAAAAAGAGGAGGAGATAAAGGGAGGGGAAGGGAAAACCTTCCCCATTATTTTCTCAACCCTACCATGTCAGGGTTAAGGCACCCTGCTGGACCTGCTGTTTGCAAACAAAGGACTTGGGGGTGATTGTGGTGGGTTGAAAATTCCCCCCCCCCAACAGTAATACACTACAGCGTCTAAACCTGAGGGTGCTTCTGAGGTTGAACTTAATGATCTCGAAGGACCTTTCCTGCCTGGTTAGTTCTGTGAATTGGCTTTCCTTTTGTTCCCTTAAAGCAAAGAAGGGATGTGTGGAATTTTGCCAGGCAGCTTATTTCTACTAGGAGGCGCTGTGAGACCTGGGATGAGCCTCTCCACCCCCACCTTCCCTTTAGATGCATCTTCAGCTTGTGCTCGCCTCCCCAGGGCTCTGCATGGCTTAGTTTAAAATGCTTCACAGCCCAGGGACTCAGGTACTGAGGCCATTCCCTCTTCCCAACTGAGCAAAGTGCTGGTTTGTCCATGTAAGGATTTGTCTCCCTCTAATTGCCTCAGAGTTGTTTAGCTTCCCCAAATGTTTCACACCATTGTCCCAGAAATCCCCAAGTCCTGTGCTGGCACTGGATCCCAGTGTAAACAGGACTCACATCCTGATGTTTTGCCTTCTCACTATTGTCTCAAGAGGAATCTTCTTTTCTTATCTACAAGACCACAAACTGTGCTGATAGCCAGCAGATGCTGGGACTCACTGGGACAAGTCTTCATGGACCTTCTTCCTCATGGGCAGGATTCTTAAAAGATGACTGGCACAACAGTTTGCCAAGGTGTTTTCACACCATTACCATCATTGCCATTACCACAAGCTGATAACCAGACAAGGCCACAAGTTCTGCTCTCAGGAATGTTCCCATGAAACCAGGACTGGCACAGGTAACCAACTGTGGGACCGGTGCTGACACCAGCCAGAAGTGTTCAACTGAATGACTATGTGTGGGACTGGAAAAGGTATAAAACCCTAGAGGCAACAGGGAGAGTTTGAAGCTTCCACACCAATCAAGCAGCGAGGCCTCCTCTGCTCCAACAGCTCAGCCTTTGCTGCTGTAAGCTTCCCCACCTTGGATCAAGACCTTCAGGGATCACAGAAGCCCAGAATCAAGCAGGTTGAAAGAGCCAAGATCAGCAAGCCCAACTGATCACCTAGCCCTATCTAATCAACTAGACCATGGCACTTAGTGCCTCATCCAGGTTTTTCTTAAACACCTCCAGGGACATGGACCCCACCACCTCCCTGGGCAGCACATTCCAATGGCCAATCTCCCTGTCTGTGAAGAACTTCTTCCTAAGATCAACCCTAAACTTCCCCCTGCACAGCTGGAGATTGTGTTCTCTTGTTCTGTCACAGAACACAGAAGAGACCAACCCCCACCTGGCTACAACCTCCCTTCTGGTAGCTGTAGAGAGCAGTAAGGTCTCCCCTGAGCCTCCTCCAGGCTAAGCAGCCCCAGCTCCTTCAGCTGCTGCTCACAGGGCTGCGCTCCAGACCCCTCCCCAGCCTTGTTGCCCTTGTCTGGACACCTTCCAGCAACCCAACATCTTTCTTCAGCGATACATCAGCTAGATCCACAATGGTAACAATCTTTTTGCTTTCCTACCCCTTGCTTATTTCTTCCTCCTTTTCTGTATTTCTAACTTTTTCCTCCTGCGTAAGCAAAAATAAATTCAAGTGTTTTTTTTTTCCCCCAAATCAGCTATGGGGTTCCTTTGTTTCATTTGGGGGAATCCATAAAAGAACCATCCCTTCCACAGGATAAAAAACAAACAAAAGTGGATGGAGACAGCCCAGACCCCACATTTCATAGATAATTTTGTGGCTTTGGGGGGCATTTGCATATTTAAACTCCATGTGTTAGACCCGTGAAGCAGAATGCAGTCTAAGAGTAGTTGTTTTCATCTTGCATGGAAGGCTTCCTGCAGCAAGATGAGGTCTTTGTTCTTTGTTTTGCTGGCATGGTTTGGTTTTGTCAGGTTGCCTTTTTCTTTTGTGTTTTTATCTCTCTGTTTTGTTGGGTTTTTTTAGCCCAAAGGACACTCGCCCCATACACACTGGGCTTAAACAGCGTTCAAAAACCCGTTTTCTTCCTGGTGCATGTCCCATTTCCAGTGAGCTTCCTCCCTGTGCTTGTGTCGTTGTTGGTTTCTGGCTTTGAGCCACGGTGTGACAAAAAAATCACAGAATTAACCAGGTTGGAAAAGACCTCAGAGATCGAGTGTGTCCAGGGCCCATGCACACTGGGCGTGAAGCACCCAGCCAGGCACAGCTCCACATCCCAGCGGGCTTCCCCTCACGGCCTGTGAGGGACCTCCGCTCCCGGCGGGAAGAACGGAGCCTTTCACCTGTCCCCCAGGGGGCGGGAAAGGCAATTTCCCGCCTTTGTCTCCCCCCATTCAAACCTCCGCTGGTGGAGGTGGCAGAAGCGGGGTTTGGAGCACCCTGTAACACTGTGATCCTGTGATCTGCAGCCCTTGGCATCTATTAAGGGTCAACCAATACTGTTTTGAATAGGGGATGAGTTTGGCTGTGGGTATCAGTTAATGAGAGCTGTAGCCAACAGCAACAACAAAAAACAAACAATATCCAACCCAAAATCTTCTGCATCGCACAGGGAATGGTAGGGGTTGGAAGAGATCTCTGGAATCACTGAGTCCAACCTCCCTGCCAAAGCAGCATCACCTAGGGCAGGTCACACAGGAACACATCCAGATAGGTCTTGAAAATCTCTAGAGAAGGAGACTCCACAACCTCTCTGGGCAGCCTGCTCCACTGCTCTGTGATCCTCACAGTAAAGAAGCTTTTCCTCATGTTGAGGTGGAACTTCCTGTGTCCCAGTTTGTGTCTGTGTCCTCTCATCCCAGGGCACCACTGAAAGCAGCCTGGCCTCTTCTTATTGACACCCACCCTTCAGATATTTATAAACATTAATAAGATCTCCTCTAGGTCTTCTCTTCTCCAAACTGAACAGCCCCAAGTCTCTCAGCCTTTCCTCATCAGACAGATGGTCCAGTCCCTTCATCACCCTTGTAGCCTCTGCTGGATACAGTCTAGCTTATCCCTGTCCCTCTTGAGCTGGGGAGCCTATAACAGAACACAGTAATCCAGATGTGGCCCCACCAGGGCATCTTTCTACTCCCATTCTTACTGATACCAAGAGTTTCTTTTTCTTTTTTCATCTTTGACTCCTGCCAACATATGCAAGACTTATGCAATGTGGTGAGCAAGCCTCAAAAGTGCCAGTATAAATCTGAGCATGGACAGAGGTGTGTGCAGGATGGGGACCTTTGAAAGCAGCAGAGAACTCATGTGGTAGATGTCACTCATCTGTCAGTCATAGACCTAGAATGACAGAGGCCTGGGTATGAGGATACAACTGCTTGTTGAAGACTTGTGGTAGACCCTGAGAGCTGTGGGATAAGCTGCTGCAGGGCTGCACACTGCCCAGAATCTCTGAAGGATGCTTTCACTGAGCAAGCCCTCAATGCATTGAAGCCCAGAGCCACCTACCACAATCACGGGAAGCAAGTAGCCCAGATCTCCCCAGCGTGAGTGGCTGGGGGAGGCCATGGCTGTGGTGGATCTACCTTTGCACTGCACAGAGAGGGTGCTGGGGAAATCTTACAGCAGCTTCCAGAATGTGAAGGGGGCCTACAAGAAAGCTGGGGATGGACTTTTGACAAGGGCTCATAGTGATAGAGCTGGAAGAGGAGAGATTTAGACTGGACATTGGGAAGAAATTCTTTGCAGTGAGGGTGGTGAGGCACTAGAACAGGTTGCCCAGGGAAGTTGTGGATTCCCCCTTCATGGAGGTGTTCAAGTTGGCATGGTCTAGTGGAAGGAGTGTCTGCCCATGGCAGGGATGATGGAACCAGATGATCTCGACTTCAAACCATTCTATGCAGGGGCGGCAATCTTTGCTGCCACTGCCGGTCCCAGTCCTGGGACCACAGTGCCCAGCCACATGCCGCTGGTGCTGGCCCCAGTATCCAAGCCTCACCTGCTGCACGCTGGCGATTCCAGTTCTGATGCCAGCAGCAGAAACAAGCCTTGCCCCAGTCCCTCTCCTGGCAATGCCCATGATCGTGCTGGCCGTGCCGGTGCCTGGGTGGGGTTAGTCCCGTGGCCAGCACCATGCCGGTGCGGTGCCCAGCCGCATGTGCCAGCAATGCGGTGTCCGGTATCAGTTGCCGGTGGCAGCGGGGCGGGCCCAGGGCGGGCCCGGCCGGGCGGGGGCGGCCCGCGAGTGATGTCAGGCTGATGCTGTCGGTGCGGCGCGCGGTGCATTGTGGGCGAATCCCGCCGCGGCTTCCAAGGGGGAGGATGCGCCGGGGGCCGGTCCGACCCAGAACCGCAGCCGCAACGCGCCGGGCCGGTGGCACCGAGCCCGGGGAGACGCACTGAGGAGCTCAGGGTATGCGCTACTCACGCCGGACGCAGCGGGAGGCGCCGGCGGCGGCGGAGCCAGGTGAGTTGGGTCGGGCCGTGGCGGCCGTTGCGGTCACCGCTGGGGTAGAGAGCGTCCCGTTGGCGGCTCCGGGGAGATGTGGGGCCCCAGGCCGGGTTGGGCCGAGCCCCTCCGCTCCGGGGCTGTGCGCGGGGCACTGTGGGAGCTGTAGTTCTGCCCCTGGCTTAGTGCCGACGGCAGAAGGGAAAAGTTCCCGCGTCGAGAACTCGGTTTCCCAGCATGCCCAAGGGGCTGGGCGGGCTCGAAGCGGAGTGACGGACAGGCTCTGCCAATGAGCAGGCGGGCCGGGGTGGGGCGAACCATCTGCCGAGAGGGGCGGGGGGTGGGGGGAGCGGTGTGCCGGCAGCTGCAGTGCAGGGGCGGACGCGGCCACCTCCTCAGTGTGGGGGGGTAGCGGGGCGACCTGAGGTGAGGGGCAGGGCGGAGGCGGGGGGCACAGCGACGGTTCCCTCTTCCCGCACCCCAACGCCTCCTGGCCGGGAGGGTGCCGGGGCCTCGGGGCGAGGCCCGGGGCGGGAGGGAGTTGTCCACCCAGGGGAAGGGCGGGCGGTGGCCTCGCAGGTGCGCGGGCGACCGCCAGCGGGGTGTGGGGCCACGGGCAGGCTGCGAGGGGGGTGCTCCGATCCCTCTGCGCCTGGGAAGGCTCCGCTGAGGAGGGGGAACGGTCTGTGCCGGGCGGTGGTGCCGCCGGGTGGCTCTGGCATCTTCCCGGTCCCTGGTGCCGAGTTGGGAGAGGAGGTGCGAAGGCAGCCGGCGGCCGTGTGCCGGGCAGGGCCTGCGGGCAGGGTGTCGGTTTGCTTCAGCGAGGCCAGGCTGCCGCCCGCCGCAGGGGATGAGCATCCCTCTGGTGTCACCGGGGCCGTGGCACTCGCTGCCTGCCCAACCCTGTCCGTTAAGCCAGCCTGTTTCATAGGGGCTTTGGGGCAAGCAGCGTTTTCATGCTGTCATTTCGGGGGTAGCTCACTGGCAGCGCAGGAGGCTGTGAGTTTCTGCCCATTAGCTGTTGGGGACTTGGGGGATTTGACTCCTGTGTCTGTTGCTGTCTCTTCTGCAGCTTTGTAGCTTGAAGTTTCCTGCCTTTGTGTCTCTGTTACTTGTGGTGTCACAAATGTGTGCTGGTGAATATGGCTGTAGTCATGATGGTTTTGCTGCATGCCAGGAGAGGAGGTATCCACTAACCTGGGTCTGACCTACTGGGAACTTTAAAGATTAACACCATGACCTTGAAATCCATCTTGTATTAGCAAGAAACCAGGGTGCTATGGGAAGCACTAGAGGGACACTGCCACTCCATCAGTGTTGCTGAACTACTTGCATACCAGGTTCAAAACCTACTGTCATTTTCAGGGGAGTGAGGATTTCAATGGGAATGGAAAATGGGTGAGAAACCAGTAGAAAAGGACCTGGAGGTGCTGGTGGGCAGCTGTCTGAATGTGAGCCAGCAGAGTGCCCAGGTGGCCACAATGACCACCAGCATCCTGGCCTGGATCAGCAATGGTGTGGCCATCAGGAGTGGGGAAGTGATTGTGCCACTGTGCTCAGCACTGGTGAGGTCACACCTGGAATACTGGGGCCAGTTTTGGGCCCCTGACTACAGAAAAGACATTGAGGTGCTGGAGCATGTCTAGAGAAGGTCAACAAAGCTGATGAAGGGTCTGGAGAACAGGGCTGATGGGATGGTTTAGTCTGGAGAAGAGGAGGCTGAGGGGAAACCTCATTGCACTGGACGAGTCCCTGAAAGGAGGTTGGAGTGAAGTGGGGGTTGGTCTCTTCTCCATAGTAACAGGTCATAGAACAAGAGGAGATGGCCTGAAATTGTGCCAGGGCAGGTTTAGGTTGGATATTAGGAACAAACTCTTTCCTGCAAGACTGGTCAGGCATTGGAACAGGCTGCCCAGGGAGGTGGTCATGGTCCCTGGAGGCCTTCAAGAAACCTATAGCCATGGCACTTGGGGACATGGTTTAATGGCCACGGTGGTGTTAGGCTGAGGGTTGAGCTCCATGATCATGAAGGTCTTTTCCAACCAAAACAGTTCCATGATTCCATGGGACCATGTTTCTGAAGCCAACTGTACAATAAAATCTTTCTTCTTGACTTTTGAGTTGGAAGCATCAAACTTCTCAGTAAATCACCACAGAGGTTTTTCAGCCTGAGAACCTTTTTCCCTGAGTGAAGTTGAATCGCGTGTTGTGTGTGAGCTAAGGTGTGCTAACACTCCCTCAGCACTCATGCTTCCAGGTGCTGTGATTGAAGGGCAGCCTGCATCAGGACTGTCTGGTCACATTTCAGTGTATCAGCTTCTTTTGAGACCATCTGTCAGTATAAGAGGGGTAGGTTAGGAATTCTCTCTTCCCCTTTGTCTGCCAGTAAGCAGCCAGCTCATTACAAGCATTCTCCTGCTGGTGTGTGTGGGATCAGAGACTCTTGAGATGCAACACTCACAAATGGGAAGTGTGGTGTCCACTGCTGTTATTTTTGTGTTCTGTGTGCTCTTGTGTGCTTCATGATACTCCCATTCCTTCAGGAGTGGGTGAAGTTCCTCTTCTCTAGTTGGCAAAGGAAAACACTGGACTTATCATTCCCCTGTACAACAATTTTACAGGGATCAGCCTTTGGAATACTTGACTAACCCTTTCTTCTGGGAATAATTGCAAAGGGAAAGTCAGATTCCCGACAGTGGTCTTGGTCCTCCATAAAGGAGTTTGTTCTTCACCAGATCCCAGGGTTGATGCTAATAAAGTAGTGCCCATGGCCCTTTCCTTCTCCATCTCAACCCCGGTGTTTGGTGGTAAAGGCAAGCATCTCTCTCTGCACTGCAACAGGCAGCATGGAGCTAATCTCCAGTGGAAGCAGTTGGAACATGTTTTCCACAGCAGGAGTGATCAGACAGATGCAGGAGGAGCCAAATCCCTCTTTCTTCTTTCATATTCAGCACTGGGATCCCTTCATGCTGCTTTCTGTCCTCTCTTACAGAAAGATCACCACATCACTTTATAGTTTCTTCAGTAGCCCACCCCTCTCATGTGCATTGTGCTGTGGGCTCATCTGTTCAGTTGTGTCCTGTTAATTCTCTGCCTTGATCTTATTTATATGTCTGCCAATGGGCAGGGTCCAGATAACCTCTGCAGTAATGGCTTCTCCTTCTGAGAAGTTCCTAGATTAGATTAATTTGTCAGAGCTCCATAATGATCTTCCAGTAACATCAGTTTGCAGAATCACAGAGTGTTAGGGGCTGGAAGGGACCTTGAAAGATCATCCAGTCCCACCCCCCTGCCAGAGCAGGGTCACCTCTACCAGATCACACAGGAATGCATCCAGGTCAGTTTTGAATATCTCCAGAGAGGGAGACTCCACAACCCCTCTGGGCAGCCTGTTCCAGTGTTCTGTCACCCTCATGTTTCCCTGGAACTTCCTATGCCTCAGCTTCCACCCATTGCCTTGTCATTTGGCATCACCAAGCAGAGCCTGGCTCCATCCTCTTGGCACTCTCCCTTTACATATTTATAAACATGAATAAGGTCACCTCCTAAGTCTCCTCTTCTCCAAGCTAAAGAGCCCCAGCTCCCTCAGTCTCTCCTTGTAGGGAAGATGTTCCACTGCCTTCATCATTTTTGTGCCTCTGAAAACATAGCGGAAGACAGAAAATAGGAGTTCATAGGGGAATATGTCTCTATAAAGTCCTCAAAGGCTTTCTAAACACTCTTCTCATTTTTAAGGATTCATTGGCTCTGTTGGTATCTTCTACTTTGAATGTCACAAGGCATAGGCCAATATTTGCTGGAGTGATTGTGGAAGCATTGGCTGTAAAGGCTGTTTAAGCTCTGCTGGTTTATAGCATAAGACACAGGGTGGATTTCACTAGTGCTTCTCAGGCCAGGCTGCTGGTGGCCTTCTTGACCACCTGAGCACACTGCTGGCTTGTGTGCAGCTGACTGTCAACCAACACCCCCAGGTCCTTTCCTGCCAGACAGCTTTCCAGCCACTCTACCTCAAGCTTGGAGCATTGCATGGGGTTGTTGTGGCCCAAGTGCAGGACCCAGCACTTGGCTTTGTTAAACCTCCTACAACAGACCCCCAACCCATTGATTTACCCTTTCCAGGTCTCTCTGTCAGAGCCTTACAGTAGAGCCTTCTGTCATCTGCAGCCTTACTGAGGGTGCACTCAATCCCCTCACTCAGATCATTGATAAAGGTGTTAAAGAGAGCTGGCCCCAGTTCTGAGCCCTGGGGAACACCACTAGTGACTGGTGTCAAGCCACGTTGTCTTTAATTTGGTGAATGATGTGAAAGGAGCAAACTGCAGATCCTGGGCTGACTGCAGCCATACAGCCACAGTGGGAGGCAGAGAGTGCTTGTGGGTGCAGATTTCCTCTGCTCTGCAGCAATGGGACAGCCTAGCCTTAAGAAAGAGTGTAGTGATAGCCGTGACGGATGGAAGTGGATTCCTCGCTGCCCATGTGGCAGTCAGTGTTAGGCTCACCATCAGCCCAGGGGCTGTGTGTGTGGAAGGCTTTGGAGGCCCTACCAGTCAGGTATGGAAAGGGATAAGAGTTGCAGAATGGTGAGGAGCTCACAGGAGGGACCTTCAGAGGTCGGCTAGTGTGACACCCCTGGTAGAGGAGGTTCACCTTGATCAGGTTGCACTGGAACTTGTCCAGGAAGGCTTTGAAAGCCTCCAGAGAAGGAGACTCCACAGCCTCTCTGGGCAGCTTGTTCAAGGGCTCTGTTACTCTCACAGGAAAGAAGTTTTTCCTTGTGTTGAAGTGAAACCTCCTGAGTTGCACTTTGTGCCCACTGCAACTTGTCCTATCACTGGGCACCACCGAGGAGGGACGTGCCACTGTGGGACACGGTGTAGTGACCGTGGTGGTCTTAGGTTGATGGTTGGACTCGGTGATCACAGAGGTCTTTTCCAACCAAAATGCTTCTCTGCCTCCTTCCTGGGAGTGTTCAAGGCCAGGCTGGACAAGGCCTTGAGCAGCCTGATCTAACAGAAAGCCTCCGTGCCCACAGCAGCGGGGTCGGTCCTGTCCAGCCCAAATAATTCTGTGATGTTTTCTGACTCCTGTCTTTGCCTCTTTCAGCTAGCTAGTTGTAGGGAAACTTCAGTTTTATCCTGGCACATCCTAATTTTAAAGGGCCTTTGGTTTGATCCACCACCTGAAGGTTTTGGCTAGCCACAGACATCGTTATTAGTGAGGTGGCCTTGTCTCTGTGCTTGTTGAGTCTTCCTAAAGCCACTTAGCCTTCCTAGTGTATCTGTGAGTCATGACTTCTCTTCCTGTCAGCTGATTGTCATGTTCACTTTTCTGACCACCTCCTATGGAAGTCAGGCTTCTTGGTTTTCATAGAATCAATAAGTTTGGAAAAGACCTCAGAGATCATCAAGTCCAACCCATCACCCAACACCTCATGACCAACTAACCAGTTCCTTTGCAGAGCTCTTCAAAATGATCAGCAGCCCAGAGTCCATGGCATCTTCTTTCTTTCCTCTCTTCACTCTTTTTCTTTCTTTTCTGTGTCATCTGGAAGACAAGCTGCTTTGCCTCTGCTCGGGACTTGATGATCTTAGAGTTCTTTTCCAGCTGAAACAGTTCTGTGATTCTGTATGTGGAAAAGATGTCGATTTTATCTGCAGACTTTTCCTTCCACCCTCATCTTCACCAGGAAAATGATCTTAGAAGGGCAGTGAAGATGGTTGAAGGGTCTGGAGAACAGGTCTTGTGAGGAGTGGCTGAGGGAACTCTGATTGTTTAGTCTGAAGAAAAGGAGGTGAAGGGGAGACCTCTCTCTCTTTCTCCCTGAAACTCCTTTGCAGCGAGGTGGAGGTCTGTCTCTTCTCCCTAGTAACAAGTGATTGGATGAGAGGAAATGGCCTCAGACTGCACCAGGGGAGGTTTTAAATTGGAAATCAGAAGAAACTTCTTCCCTGAAAGGCTTCTCAAAGACTGGCACAGGCTCCCCAGAGGGGTGGTTGAGTCCCCATCCTTGGAGGTGTTTCACAGCACAGAGACGTGGTGCTGAGGGACACGGTTTAGCACCAAACTTGGTAGGGTTAGATTGGACTCAATGATCTTCAAGGTCTTTTCCAACCAAAATGATTCTTTGTTTTTCTGAACCTGGTAACACCATTTCCCCTTGGAAACTGACTCACACGAGTGCAGAAAGAAATGAACCAGACCCAGCTTGCATATACAGCAGTTCTGTATCTTCTGAGGACCTTCAGGCATAGAAACAAGTGCAGGCCACAGCCCTTCTGGTTGTTGACATTCCTCTTTTCTTTGTTGATGTTATCTTTAGATACTAAATACAAAGGAAACCAATTCCCCTGGAAATGTAGATCCTTCAAATAGTGAAATTTGAGATTCCAATCTCAAACCAAGTTTTACATCTCTGGGGACTTCTGCCTGAGAAAAAAGCTCAGGGAGCTGTTGAGCATGGTTGAGAAAGCACTGGGATTTCCCAAGGGTGGAAGGAAAAGTGGGTCAGCCATGAGGACATCAGCTTTGGGCAAGTCACCAGCTGTCTGCAGACTAAAAAATGGTGAGGCTGCAGATTAGAGAATGAAACAGTGGATTTACAGGGAGCAGAGGAAGGTTGGACATGTTCCACTGAGCTTGCTCCAACAAGGTGGGGAGAGTGCCTTACAAAGGCAGGAAAAAATTATTAGAGAGGGGCTGTAGAGAGATGATTTAAGTGAGTAACAGTTGGCATGACAAAATGTTTTTATCAGCTCTGCGAAATGCCTTCAGTGTAACTCCAGACCAAATCTCTGCTCTGCTCAGCAGTGAGGTTGAAAACCCAAGAAATTTTGGCCCACTTTGTGGTATTTAGTCTGCTCTGATGTGTCAGTGCAGCAAGTGGCAGTTCCCCACTTCAGCTAATTTCTGTTGCATTTCAGGAAGTGCTTGGCATCCTGCAGTCTACATGGCAGACCTACACATGCCTCATTTTTCCCTTCAAAATAACCTTGTCTGCAGAATTTGAGTAGAAGTGTGCATCACACCAACCTGCGTGGCCCAGCTGGCATGCTGGAGGGAAGGGATGCCATCCAGAGGGACCTGGACAGGGGTGTCAGGAGGATGGGACCAGGCTTTCTTCAGCGGTGCCCAGTGAGGACAAGGGGTGATGGGCACAAACTAGAAGAGAAGTTGTTCCATCTAAACATGAGGAGGAGCTCCTTTCATTTAAGAGTGATGGAGCACTGGAACAGGCTGCCCAGAGAGGAGCTGGAGTCTCTGTCTCTGGAGATATTCCAAGCCTACCTGGATATGGTCCTGTGTGACCTTCTTTAGGTGATCCTGCTCTGGCAGGGGTGTTGGACTCAATCTCCAGAGGTCCCTTCCAACCCCTACTCCTCTGTGATTTTGTGATGTTTGCCTGTTACACTAGTGGAGTTTAAGCTGGTTGTGGTACTAGAGGGATTTCCTGGTATGAGATTTAATTTTCTGCTTGGATCAAAAACTGGAGTCAGCCCTGTCAGGGAGATTGCTTAGAAGGTAACGGACTTCTCAACTCTCCTGCTCCTGTTCTTAGCTCTGGGATTTTTTGGTAGTTGGAGAGGATTAGGATCACAAACTGCCAGTAGTGCAGGTGTCCTTATCTGGTGTGTGTTTGAGAGGGAATGGCCTGAAATTGTGTTAGGAAGAATTTCCTGATTGAAAGAGTGGTCAGGCACTGGACCAGGCTGCCCAGGGAGGTGGTGGAGTCACCATCCCTGGGGGTGTTCCAGAAACCTGTGCCCGTGGCACTTGGGGACATGGTTTAATGGCCATGGTGGTGTTGGGTGGAAGGTTGGACTTGATGACCTTGGAGGTCTTTTCCAGCCTCAATAATGTTATGGTTCTGTGATTAGTTGTCAGAATGAACTGGGCTGATCCTCCCTGCAGGTAGGTTATTCTAGCACAGGCATCACTGGGGCATCTTGAGTGCTCTGTTGTGTCTCTGGATGCAGTCTCTGGCAGTATGAAACGATGCTTTTGGGGATTGTGTTTGCTTTGCTTAGGTCAGGTAGTCTGCTGTTGCTTTAAGGTCACTGTGCAGGCAACCAGGTAGCCATAATTCTGCTACCAAGGTGCATCTGTGTGGTGGCTTTAGGCTATGCCTTTAAAATTTTTCTCAGATCTTGAACAGAAAAGCAGCAAAATGCAAATAAACCACTATGGGGTGTAAATCTGTTCCCACATTTAATATATTCCAGCATCTTCAGTGCAGCTTCATGCTAGCAGGAAATCCAGACCAGGCCATCCTCAGTGCAGGTTTTTTAGGGGGAATTTTGGTTGGTTGGTTGTTTTTTTTTGTAGTCATAGCTACCTCACTCCTTAATGCTCATAAACCTTTCAGAGGTGAAAAACAGTCCCCAGGACCTTGCAGCCTCACCTTTAGATGTGTTGGGTTTTCTTTACAGAAACAAAATGCTCTGAATAACAAATGCAGGATGTCTAAGGCTGATGGCCTTGCATGCCTATGAGAAGAATATGGCACAGAGGAGACTTGAAGCTGCATCTGCTAGGAGCTGAGCCTGCTCCCTCAGCAGGGATTGCTGCAGCAGAGGCAAGCAATGAGAGAAGATATGTATCTTTGAGGAACAACTCAAGCTCCTGCTGTCAGAACCTGCCTTAACAGTGTATGACTTGGGTTTAATTGCTGCCTTAGGTTCAGCAGGAGGTATGAGGCGTTCCAGGGCTCAGAGGCTCTTAGTCCAGTCCACTGTAGTGGACTGTTCCTCGTTTCCTACACTGTCATGTGCATCTCTCTGCTGATGGCAGAATGCTAGTGCATGGAATAGCTTCCTTGCACAGAGATGTCAGGGGAGTTTTGTTTGTTTTGATGTGAGGGATTGAATTTGTGTAATTGGCATTGTGTGGTGGCAGCAGATGTTTGTAAAACCATGAGGGATGCTGAGTGTGTGCAGTTTGTGCTGCTGTTAACTGAGCCCCCAGTTCTGCTGCTTAGAGGCACTTGGAAACTCCACTGTTCTCCTTTCTTACTTCTGAGCACTCTCATTGCTGTTTCATGTCTCGGCCTCTTATTCCCCACCCAATCTGTTTCATTTTGGCTTAATGTCAGTGAAGTTGATGTTGGGAACAACTTCAATTCAATTTATAATCCTAGGATCACAGAATTCTTTCAGTTGCAAAAGACCTCTAAGATCATCAAGTCCAAGCACCAACCTAAGGCCACCTTGGCCATTAAACCCTGTCCTGAAGTGCCTTCAAAATCATGCATCTTGACACTCTATGGTCTGTGTTTTAAAGCTGCAAGTGATGTGTATCTGTCAAAGTTCAGGTTCATGGTCGCCTCTTGAATGGGAGCTGAAGGCAGATACAAACCTTCCATCTCTCCTTCACTTCCCCTTAACACCACTTAATATTTAACATGCAGAAATTATGCTCTCTGCTGCGTGTGGGGCCTCAGAATCACAGAATTGTTTTGGTTGGAGAAGATGTCTGAGTCCAACCTTCCCCCTAACACCACTATGGCCATTGCACCATGTCCCCAAGTGCCATGGGCACACATTTCTTGAACACCTCCAGGGATGGTGACTCCACCACCTCCCTGGGCAGCCTGTTCCAGTGCCTGACCGCTCTTGCAGGGAAGAAATCTTTTCCTAGTGTCAAACCTAAACCTCCCCTGGCACAATTTCAGGCCATTTCCTCTCATTCTGTCACCTGATAGCAGGGAGATGAGACCAACCCCCACCTCCATACAGTGCTGCCTTACCTCCCCCCCCACTTACTACTTTTCACTACCTCACTTCTGTAGCTACATTAGCAAATGCAGCTCTGGTAGGCTTTGATGCTAGTCAGAAAATAGTTACACTCTATTTTATTGCTTTAGATGGAATTAGAATAATGTGTAAGTTAAAAGCATCATTTAAATGCAGTTATGTTTTCTGTACAGAGGGAACTTCCTCCTGCTCAAGTTCTGTCTGGAGCTGTAATCAAATTGTCTTTCGGTTTGGCTGCATCCCTGGCTGTACCAGAACACATCCATAAACCTACTGCTGTAATTCCATATTACTCAGTTTCTGCTGTTCTTGATAGTGCCCAGGAGGATTGTGTTCAGTGTCAGAGCCAGTGAAGATGTGTGGGACACCTCTAAATAACAAACTTGCTGGCTTTGCACACATGTATTATGGAATTGGGACACCATGCATTGTGGACTAGTAGAATTGAGTTGCTTGGAGAAGAACATGGAATCTATTCCTGGAGCCTGTTCCAATCCTTGAGAACCCTTTCAGTGAAGAAAGGGTTCTTCTGATACCCAACCTAAACCTTCCCAGGTGCAACTTGAGGCCATTTCCCTTCATTCTATTGTTACTAGGGAGAAAAGGCCAACCCTCACTTCACTCCAGCCTCCTTGCAGGGAGCTGTCGAGAGCAATGAGGTCTCCTCTCAGCCTCTGCTTCTCCAGGCTGAACAACCTGGTTCCCTCAGCCATTCCTCACCAGGCCTCTTCTCCAGACCCTTCACCAGTTTTGTCACTTGTCTCCAGCACCTTAATGTCTTTCTTGTAGTGATGGGGCCCAAAACTCAGTATTCCAGACCACAGATGTGGCCTCACTAGTGCTGAGTACAGGGGAGAGATGTCGCCTGTCTAGTGCTGAGTACAGGGGATAATCACTTCCCTGGTCCTGTTGGTCCCACTATTTCTGATCTAGGCCAGGATGCTGTTGGCCTTTTTGGCCCCATGGGCACAGGCTGGCTCATCTTCAGCCAGCTGTTGATAAATAAAGTGCACTGGTGCACCAGGGAAAGCAATTCTGCCTTCCCTAGCTTTGAGATCAGGTTGCCCAGAGCCCTTTTAAGCCTTGCCTTGAATATCTCCAAGGATGGGGCCCCAGCCACCTCCTTGGGCAACCTGTTCCAGTGTTCCACCACCCTCATGGTAAAGAACCTGTTCCCAATATCCAATCTAAATCTGCTCTTCTCTAGTTTGAAACTATTTGCTCTCATCCTATCACTCCAGGCCCTTGTACACAGTGTCTCTCCAGCCTTCACCCAGGCCCCCTTCAGGTACTGGAAGGTGGCTATTGGGTCTCCCCAGAGCCTTCTCTCCTCCAGGCTGAACAACCCCAGCTCCTTCAGCCTGCCTTCGTAGCAGAGGTGTTCCAACACCTTCATCACTTTTGAGGCCCTCCTCTGGACTTGCTCCATCCCTGTGTGTTGGATGTTTTGCTTCAAAGGAAAAAAACCTCTGCATGTCTGACTTTCTATGGAAAACTCCTAAGCTTCCTTCTATCTGCTTTTGTTGGTACTTGCACCCCATGTCACAGATCTCCAGCTGCCTTTCTATCCCCTGGAATCCAGAGCCTTCATTGTGCTGTACTTGTCTTCAAGAGTTTCAAGAATAGAGGAGATAGCTGCCTGTCTGCCTGTTTGTTAATGTTTTGGGGGGTGTGTGTTATACTTTTGTAATGTTGAGGGTTTGGGACAGTCTAAAGTTACTTGCTCTGGCTGGGTTGTTGGTCTAGATGATCTCAGAAGGTCCCTTCCAACTTGTGAGTCTATGTGACTCTCTTAAAGAACAGAAGAAAGCCTTGGAAGAGACTGATGCAGAGCTGCTCTCTCCTGTGCAGTCTGCAGTGATGCTCAGGGTGGCTGGGTGCATAGCAGGCCCAGGGCAGTGATTGTCCCCCTGGATTCAGCACTGGTGAGGGCCACACCTTGAGGACTGGGTTCAGTTTTGGGCCCTCACTCTGAGGAAGTCATTGAGGTGATGCAGCAGGTCCAGAGAAGGGCAACAAATCTGGTGAAGGCTCTGGAGAACAGGTCTGCTGAGGAGTGCCAGAGGCAGCTGGGATTGCTTAGTCTGGAGGAGGCTGAGGGGAGAATTTGCTCTCTGTAACTGCTTGAAAGGAGATTGGAACAAGGTGGCTGTTGGTCTCTTCTCCCCAGTAAAAAGTGATAGGAGGAGAGGAAATGACCTGGAGCTGCAGCAGGAGATGGTTTAGCTTGCTTGAAGCTTCTTCACTGAAAAAGTTCACAAACAACTAGTCTGCCCCAGGGAGGGGGTTGAATCCCCATCCCTGGAGGTCTTTCAAAGCCATGTAGATACAGAATACAGAATTAACCAGGTTGGAAAAGACCTTTGAGATCATCCAGTCCAGCCTATCGCCCAACACCATCTAATCAACTAACCCATGGCACCAAGTGCCTCAGCCAGGGACGATGACTCTTCCAGGGACACTGCCAGGGATGGTGACTCCACCACCTCCCTGGGCAGCACATCCCAATGGCCAAGCTCTCTTGCTGGGAAGAATTTCTGCCTCACCTCCAGCCTAAACTTCCCCTGGCACAGCTTGAGACTGTGTCCTCTTGTTCTGGTGCTGCTTGCCTGGGAGAAGAGACCAACCCCCACCTGGCTGCAGCCTCCCTTCAGGGAGTTGTAGAGAGCAAGAAGGTCTCCCCTGAGCCTTCTCTTCTCCAGGCTAAGCAACCCCAGCTCCCTCAGCCTCTCCTCATAGGGCTGTGCTCCCTCCCTAGCTTTGTTGCCCTTCTCTGGACATGTTTGAGCACCTCAACATCTTTCTTGAGCTGTGGGTCCCAGAACGGGGCAGTGGTGCTGAGGGACATGGTTTAGCCCCAGACTTGGCAAGTTGGACTCAATGATCTCAAAAGTCTTTTCCAATCACAGTGATTCTATTGTTCTATCACTCTGTGTGTAGAGACCAAGGGTAGCTTAGGGATGGTCAGTTCAGATGTTCTGGTGAGCACAAAGGAGCCTGGGAATGGCATTAGACTTGCTCATCAGGAAGAAGCAGCACGCAGGTTGTGCTGTCAAGCACAGCATGTACTCCCCAGTTTCTGACTCCCAAAGCTGGTGAGTGAAGGGCTGCTGCCCCATTCAGCTGCAGGACCCTTCCCATCACGATCTGCAGCACTTGGCAGCACGTTCTTCTGAATTTCTGTAATATTCAGCTCTTTCTTTCCCTTCTCTCATGTTGATTGTACTTCAGCAGATGCTGGGCTGTATGACCATTGTCAGCAGCCTTTGCACCACCTTAGTCTGGCATTCCTCTTTTTTTTTTTGACTTAATGTAGTTATCTTCTGTACCTGGAATGAAAAGATCTTTTGTGAAGATCTTTGGAGAACATCTCTTTGAGGCCCTTTGTTCGTGTTTTGTTTGATCAGCCTCTGTCTTGAACTTGTGACATACTTCTGTCTGCTGCTTCCTTGTGCATTCTACATGCTGGTCACTTCTTAGCCTTCTTTCTCAGTCCTTTTATTGCTAGCAAATGAGCTCTCTTCTCAGCTTGAGCTCATCATTCACTGGTGACTTTTGTACCCTTGTTTTTGGAGGGGGGGAGCTCCAGGAGTGTGGTGGTCGAGTGAGCAGCTCCAGTGTCTTTTGGTGGGTTGGCTTGGGTTGGTTTGGTTTGAATTTGGGAATTCTGTTGTGACTCTTACTGAAGTCTGCAGTCAGAGTGCCACAGTAACCCCCTTTTGTAGGGAGGAAAAATATTGGGTGGGAAGGACAACAGAACTGCCAAGAAGGCTTAATAAAAGACCATGCTTGATAAAAGGCCTGGCCCACTTCTAAACCCAGAAGAATCATTCTATCAGTCAGGGTTGGAAGGGACCACAAGGATCAGCTAGTTCCAACCCCCCTGCCATGGGCAGGGACACCCCACACTAGATCAGGCTGGACACAGCCTCATCCAGCCTGGGCTTAAACATCTCCAGGGATGGGGCCTCAACCACCTCCCTGGACAACCCATTCCAGGGCTTCACCACTCCCATGGGGAAGAACTTCCTCCTCACATCCAACTATCTTAGAGTAAGGGCTGAAATGCCTTAGGAAGGTCTTCTATTAGTCCTGTTTTCAATTCATTTTCTCCCAGGAAAGTGGAGTTAATGTCTATCCAAAAGTCATTTTGCTGGAAGAATTATAACCAAAAAAAAAAAACCAACCCTCAAAGGCAAAAATTAATTTCAGCAAAGGCTATCTGGAGCTCCCTATAAAAGCCAGAGAAAGGGGCATGAGGTACAGTGCAAGCACTGTAGGAATGAGATAGCTCTCTGTGTTTTAATTTGGTCATTTGTAGCACTCCCTGGGCTATGAGGAGGACTAATTCATGCATAAAACTGAAGCCCTTTCTGACCATCCCCATCTTCTGTGCTTGGCTGTTCAGCACAGCAATAGTGCCTGTGATCCTGCCTCTCTACAGCCCCTTCTGCCCCATTTCAGATGCTTTTAGGCATATTGGATGCAATACCTGGCAAACCTTTCTGATTTGTGTTGGCTGTCATCCAACAAAAGCCATGAGAAACCTGCCTGTGCAGCAGCTGCTTTATTAAAAGCAAGACCCTTTGGCCTGGTTACAGTAAGAGCCCTTGCAGCATTTTGTCATTAGATTCTCTTCCACTTGTTGGCTGTCAGGCCCAAGAGCCCTGGACTCCTGCATGATGTGGCTGGTAATCATCCTTACTGTGGTAGTTTGAGGCTATGCCTTTAATTTTTTTTTTCCACAGATCTTGAGCAGAAAAGTAGTAAAATGTAAATAAATCACTGCTGGGTGTAGAAAGGAAAATAGTTTTGTAGTATCATAGTTTCAGTCAGGGTTGGAAGGGACCACAAGGATCAGCTAGTTCCAACCCCCCTGCCATGGGCAGGGACACCCCACACTAGATCAGGCTGCCCAGAGCCTCATCCAGCCTGGGCTTAAACACCTCCAGGGCGGGGCCCCAACCACCTCCCTGGACAACCCATTCCAGGGCTTCACCACTCTCATGGGGAAGAACTTCCTCCTCCCCTCCAGCCTGAATCTCCCCACCTCCAGCTTCAGTCCATTCCCCCTAGTCCTATCACTACCTGATAGCCTGAGAAGTCCCTCCCCAGCCTTCTTGTAGCCCCCTGCAGACCTGGAAGGCCACAATGAGGTCACCTCAGAGCCTTCTCTTCTCCAGACTGAACAGCCCCAACTCCTTCAGTCTGTCCTCACAGGAGAGGTGCTCCAGCCCTCTGCTCATCCTCGTGGCCCTGCTCTGGACACCTTCCAGCCCCTCCAGATCCCTCTTGGAATAGGGGCTCCAGAACTGGACACAGTACTCCAGGTGGGGTCTCACCAGAGCTGAGCAGAGGGGGAGAATCCCCTCCCTTGCTCTGCTGGCCACACTTCTCCTGATGCAGCCCAGGATTGGCTTTCTGAACAATCCCATTGGAAGAGGTGAGGGGCTAAAACTGGTTGTACCACAACAGATTCTCTCTCTTTTCCCACTTCTTTGCTCTGCTTTTACTTGACCTTGGCTGCATTACTTTTGTTGTGACTGGTGTTAACTTCTTTGCTTCTGGCTCTTCTCCCTCTTTTACAGGGGTGCAAGAGGGGGGCAGAGAAGGAGAGGCTGGTAGCTTCCCCTGGCCTTTGACCAGGGGGGTCCTTGTGCTGTTTATCAATTGTAAATACTGTAACTAACTGCTGTGTGTTTTGTCCATGTCCATTGCATTCCGGTGTAGCCTGTAGTTTTGCTTGTCAACACAGCTTTCGTTTGCTTCCATACTGAGCTGGTCTGGCAAATGTAATGCTGGGGTGTGTGTGTGTGTGTGTGAATTTCAACCCACCACACTTCCCCTTTGAATTTGTGCTGCTGACTTGGAGCCCAGTCTGCCGAGTCGATGCGTGGAGTGAGCTCAGGCATTTGCAAGGCGAGGAGGTTGCCTCCTTTCCTAAGGGGCTGGTTTGGACATAAGCAAAACCTGTGGATACAGGAAAAAAGTGTGCTAATTTTGTCATTCCCTCCTCCACCCTTTTGCTTTGTTTTGTTTCCCCCCCCCAGATAAATGGCTCGTTTACATGGTGAGCTACTAAAACCTTCTGTGGCTGGCAAATGCAGTGCCTAGCAGCGGTCATCAAGGACGATCCAAACATGAGTGGAGGAGGGGAGCAGGTTGACATTCTTCCGGCCAATTATGTGGTCAAAGACCGCTGGAAAGTGGTGAGTACCTCCAGCTTTCTGCCTCCTTCACTGCTCCAGACAGGTCTCTTCCTCCTGTCACAGGATACAACCTCGTCTACTTAATCCTGGGTCCCAAAAAGCAGCAGTGGAGTGGTGTGCTTGGACGTGACCAGAGAGTGGTTTGGCTTGGAAGGGACCTTGGAGGGGCTCCGCTCTGCTGAGACCCCACATGGAACACTGCATCCAGCTCTGGAGCCCTTATTACAGGAAGGATCTGGAGGGGCTGGAAGGTGTCCAGAGAAGGGCCACGAGGAGGAGCAGAGGGATGGAGCTGCTCTGCTGTGGAGACAGACTGAGGAGTTGGGGCTGTTCAGTCTGCAGAAGAGAAGGCTCTGAGGGGACCTTCTTGTGGCCTTCCAGTGTCTGAAGGGGGCTACAAGAAAGCTGGGGAGGGACTTTTGAGGGTGTCGGGGGGGATAGGACTGGGGGGAATGGAAAAAAAAACAAACTAGAAATGGGTAGATTCAGATTGGATGTTAGGAAGAATTTGTTCCCCATGAGGTGGTGAGAGACTGGCACAGGTTGCCCAGGGAGGTGGTGGAAGCCTCATCCCTGGAGGTTTTGAAGGGCAGGCTGGACATGGCTGTGAGCAACCTGCTGCAGTGTGAGGTGTCCCTGCCCATGGCAGGGGGTTGGAACTGGCTGATCCTTCAGGTCCCTTCCAACCCTGACAATTCTAGGATTCTGTAATTCTATAACCTTAAAGATCATCTAGTTCCAACCCCTCTGCCATGGGCAGGGACACCTCCCACCAGATCATGCTGCTCAGGGCCTTTTCCAACCTGGCCTTGAACATGTCCATGGAGGGCACATCCACAACCTCCCTGGGCAACCTGTTCCACTGTTTCACCAGCCTCACTGGAAAGAATTTCTTCCTAATCTCCAGTCTAAATCTCCCCTCTTCCAGCTTCAATCCATTCCCCCTTGTCCTATCACTACAAGTCCCTGTCAGAGTCCCTCCCCAGCTTTCTTGCAGGCAAGTGAGTAAGACACTGGGAGAGGATGGTGGCTATTGCTCGAGTGTATTTTAGACTGTCTGGTATTTTGGGGAGACTAGTCCTGCCAAAGATTTTTAAGTAGGATTGAACTGTTGCAGCAGGCTGAGTCATCTTTGAGGAAGAAATTGAGATTTCAAATGGCTGTGGCAAATACTACTGCAGACATGCCTATAAATAATTTACATTGCAATAAAATAATTTACAAGCAATCCAGTTGGCAGCAGACCACAAGTGGTGTCCCCAGGGCTCACTGCTGGGGCTGGCCCTCTTAAACATCTTTATCAGTGATTTAGGCAAGAGGATTGAGTGCACCCTCAGTAGGTGTGCAGATGACACAAAATGAAGTGGGAGTGTTGATCTGCTTGAGAGTAGGAAGGGTCTGCAGAGAGATCTGGGCAGGGCCATTGTATCAGCCAAGTGTGACCAGCAGGACCAAGGGAGGTGATTCTGCTTCTGAGACCCCACCTGGAGTATTGTGTCCAGCTCTGGTGCCCCCAGCACAAGGCCATGGAATTGTTGGGGTGGGTCCAGAGGACGGCCACAAAGATGATCAGAGGGATGGAGAACCTCCCCTGTGGAGACAGGCTTTGAGAGTTGGGGCTGTTCAACCCAGAGAAGACTCTGAGGAGACCTTATAGTGGCTTCCAGTACCTTAAGGGGAGCTACAAGAAAGCTGAGGAGGGACATTTGACAGGGGCTTGTAGTGATAGGATGAGGGGGATGGATTGAAGCTGGAAGAGGGGAGATTTAGACTGGAGATTAGGATGAAATTCCTTTAGAGTGAGGGTGGTGAGACACTGGAACATGTTGCCCAGAGAGGTTGTGGATGTCACCCTCCCTGAGTGGGAGCCAGCTTGTATGGGGCCTTGATCAACCTGGTCTAATGGAAGGTGCTAGAACTGGATAATCTTTAAGGTCCCTTCCATCCCAAACCATTCTGTGATTCTATGATTTGTGGTAGTAGCATTAAGTCATTTCTCTGTGCTGACTGGCTGTGGCCCAGCTGCCCTTGAATTGTGCTGTGGGCTATGAAGGGCAGAGGAGTAAAGAAATGCAGGACTTTGGACTCACTTCAGTTCCAGGCTGTGTGGATAGGTTATTTTGAACAGCCCATTTCAGACAACTTGGTGTTTTTCCAGCAGACTTACCTAAAGCTTGGTATCAATTTGTTACCCTTGAAAGTTCCACCTTACTCTGTTCCTGTGACTTCCATGGTGCCTGCCTCTCCTCAACCTAGCACTCTGCTCCTGCCTTCTCCACAGCCTTCACTTCTCAGCCTATTTATATAATGAAGCAAACTGCTCTTCATTCTCTGTGCTTCCTGAGAGCAGATGGAGAATTGCAATTTTCCCTGTGATTAGATACCAAAATGGAGGCAAGCCCTCTTCCCCTCCCAGAGCTTTCTGGCACAGCTGAAGGGAAGTCTTGCTGTGCTCTTACAGCTCATATCCTTGTTTTGGCAAAACGATGCTTCTGCAGGTTAACTGACCTATAGGACTTGAAACATGCTCTGTGCTTCTGGGCTCCTCAGGAAACACTGCTGCAGCTTTTAGGGAATCATAGGATCAGGAAGGTTGGAGAAGACCTCTGAGTTTATCCAGTCCAACCTTCTACCCAGTGCTTCCATGACCTCTAGACCACGTCCCAAAGTGCCACAGCTACTCCTTTTTTGAGCACCCCCAGGGATGGTGACTCCAGCATCTCCCTGGGCAGCCTGTTCCAATGCCTGGCCACTCTTGCAGTCAGGAAATTCTTCCTAATATCCAGTCTAAACCTCCCCTGATGCAGCCTGAGCCCATTTCCTCTTGTCCTGTCATTAGTTACTTGGGAGAAGAGGCCAACACCAACCTTAGTACAGCCTTCTATCTGACTCTACTCACACAAATGGAGATTTCTTCACTGATGCATGTTCTTTGCAAAGCTGAATTTAGACACCCTCCTGATGCTAAGCCATTGAATCAGAGAAGCTTAGAATTGCTTTGGTTGCAAAAGAGCTTGGAGATCATTGAGCCCAACCATTCTCTCTCTGTAAAGGCTGGTGCTAAACCATGTCCCTCAGCACCACATCTCTGCATCTTTTGAAACACCTGCAGGGATGGGCAGTCAACCACCTTTGTGACTCTCACCCCCAGCATGCAAGCCAGACCAGCCAAGCTTTGCAGGGGGGGATGGATCCTGCTCAAGCAGCTGTGTGGCATATTTATGATGCTGGGGTTCAGCTGCCAGCAGATTTTCTGTGTGTACTTTGTCCTTCCATTGTGACTGTCTTTGGCTGGGCATATGCTTGAACCTTTGTAGCTCTTAGTTCTGGCATACTTCCAGTATTGAGCCAGTCTCTAATTTTAGATCAGTGTGATGTATTCCTTAAATTCCTTTCTTCCTCTCCTCCTATATGCTGCCTGTCAACTGTTTGACAAATGAAGATGTTAGTTCTCTGCAGTTAGCCTGTCCAGACTTCATTTGCCTGTCACTCCAAGTCAGTAAATTTTGGCTGGCTGACAGCAAGGATACTTTAGTTCTGTTTGGTTGGGTTTGGTTTGAGAGAAAAAGGCTTCTGCTTTTTATCAAAGCATTTGAACCTGAAGTGTTCTGTTAAGTCATCCTCCTTCACTTGCAGATATTCTTGCTGCTTTGAATGGATGAAATTTGGATGGTACTGGAGCCACATGATTTTTTGCTGAGGGTGACTTCATCTACACCTGCTCTGAATGATGTGAGCTGCTGGGAAGGGAATAAAGTCAAACATAACTTGTCCTGGCTTTGAACTAGCGATGGATGTTAGGGCTGAATTGATGTGTGGAGCTATTGCACCTAAGTGCTTTGTACCAGGCATTCAAAACAGACTTCTGAGCAAGAAACAGTTGGCAGCTCCTGCATTGAGCCTTGAAGACAAGTTGTCACTCTTGTACACATGCATGCTCTTTTGTCAGGTACAATCCATACTTTGGTTTCTTCCAGCTTTCTGAGGTTCTTGAACTAAAGTTTGGGTTACACTTGTCCTTATCCTCTTTATTCTGGAAACCTTGCTGGAAGGCCCACAAACTTTTGTGGACTCTTCACCTTGTCTTGGTCATAAAGGTAATTTATGATTCCAAGAGAGGACTTAGAATCATAGAACTGTTGAGGCTGGAAGAGACCTCTGAGATCAAGTCCGACCTCTCACCTGGAGCTTGCAATCCAATCACTTCTGCTACGCCGCTGCCAGTAAACCACAGCTCTCAGAGCCACATCCACATGCCTTTTAAATGCCTCCAGGGATGGTGATGACTCCACCTCCCTGGGCAGCCTGCTCCAATGCCTGAGAACCCTTTCTGGGAAGACATTTTCCCCAATGTCCAACCTGAACCTCCCCTGGCACAACTGGAGATTGTTTCCTCTTGTCCTGTCACTTGTTGTGTGTGAGGAGAAACCAAGCCCCACCTCACTGCAGCCTCCTTTGAGGTAGTTCTACAGGGTGATGAGGTCTCCCCTCCAGAGCAAACAACCCCAGTTCCCTCAGCCATAAAACTTGTGTTCAAGGCCCTTCACCATCTTCATGGACATGCCCCATCACCCCAGTGTCCTTCCTGTAGTGAGGGGTGCAAAACTGAACGTAGTATTTGAGGTATGTGCTGGGTGGAGGAGGGCAATCGCATCCCTAGACCTGCTAACATATTCCTGCTACAAGCCAGGATGCTTATGGCTGAGTTGACCACGGGTCACAGGCACTTGGTTTGGTTCTTCACTCTGGATTCAGATCACATCTTCTTGTTCCTAAGCTTGCCACCGATTCTGAGACTGAACCACTTGTGCCATGGTCCTAGAATGCTTTCCTGGGAAGGCCAAGTCTCTCTGTAGTAGCCTTGGGAGGCAGACTTTGTTTAGAGCAGTGATGTCTTACAGGCTTGCTGAATAAAAGACTAAATCTGTAGTTAAGGGTTATTTTTATTAGGGGGAGATGTGTTGCCTTGTGGTTTTGAACTGTCTGTGAGTACTGATTACTGCTTAGTGGGAAGACAGTGTGTTGGGTGGGTTTAACAGGCTCTGGAGGATTGTGCTGCAGGAGTCTCTTCAGGATAAATCCAAAACATTTCAGGATATTTAAGGGAGACTTCAAAGGGAGCCATCTGTGTCCTGTGTAACCACTGCTACACCCAAAGGAGGCTTTGGGGAGAAGCTTCTCCCATCAGGACTTGGCTGCTTCATGTTGGTGGTTTGGTGTGGGGAATTCTTGGAACCCTGGAGATGGCCACTTGGAGTGGTCAAGTATCACAGAATGTTAAAGATTGGAAGGGACCTCCAGAGATCATCAAGTCCAACCCCTCTGCCAGAGCAGGATCACTTAGGGTAGTCTGCACAGGAATGCATCCAGGAGGGTTTTGAAAGTCTCCAGAGAAGGAGACTCCACAACCCCAGCAGAGTGGTATTTTGGTAACAGTTTACTTCAAGGGCCTAATGTGGTATGAAAGCCCTTAGGATATGGCAAAAGCAGCTCAGTGAGTTAGATGACTGGTAGTGGGATGCTGAAAGGACTGAAACCACCTCTGAGAGGCAGCAAGACAAGAAACAAGAAGTTCAAGCTTCTGAAACTTCTTTACAGTGAGGGCGACAGAGCCCTGGAGCAGGCTGCCCAGAGAGGTGGTGGAGTCTCCCTCTCTGGAGACTTTCAAACCCCATCTGAATGCATTCCTGTGTGCACTACCCTAGGTGATCCTGCTTTGGCAGGGGGGTTGGATGTGATGATCTCTGAAGGTCCTTTCCAACCTCCAAGATGCTGAGAGTTGTCTGTGTGGAAATCCAAACAGATACTTGTGTTTGATCAGATGCATTGCTCACTTGATGGAAACCTGGACACTCAGCTCACATTTAGGCTCATGCTGTAGGTAGAATGAATCCTGCTGCTGTTGCCTGTCTATATCCCAGTCTGAACAGTAAATGAACTGGTGGGGGGTAGGGAACAGGATGAGGGGAGAATATTCCCAAAGCAGTGAGACTTAGCACAGTCTGGTGGCTTGCCATTACCGCCTCAGTGAGATTCATTATATGTTCCCTTCTCTTTCTTGACTTTGTCTTCATTGTTTTATTTTCTTGAGTGTCATATGTCCATCTCTCCTTTGTGACCAGCAGAAGGCTGTGCTGAGTTCACCTTAGGTAATGAACTCTCACAGAGTACCCAAGCAATGAGGGAATGCCTGTGTGGCAAGTCCCTGCCCTCAGCCAAGACCCTGAGTTGCAAGTTCACAACTTGCTCTACAACAAAGTAAAGGAAATGGTTGTTGATGGCCTCTGGATGTTGTTGAAAAATCAAGGATGATGCTGATGATGAAAAGGACCATCTGGTGTGCTGGGAAAAGGATGCCAGAGAGTAATTTCCATAAGAGGCTGATAGAGGATATGAGGAAGCAGAGGCAACTTAAGGACTCTTGGACAGTGAGTTGCATTGGTTGGCTGGAAAGTGTGTACAGAGTGGGGGGGTTGATTCAGCAGAAACCCTGACCCTGATCTCATGTCATCTTGCATTTGTTAGTCTGTGGATTTACATGGATCCTCTGATTTGGAGTCACAGAATTGTTTTGGTTGGAAAAGACCTCTAAGATCCTCAAGTCCAGCCCTCAGTCTAACACCACCATGGCCATTAAACCACATCCCCAAGTGCCACGGCCACACAGTTCTTGAACACCTCCAGGGTCCAACCTAAACTTTCTGTGGCACATTTTCAGGCTCTTTGTCTGTGCTCCCAAGAGCAGTCTCAAAAGCTGTGCCTTTCCTTCTGAACCTGCTTCTCAGGTGCACACATTCTTTCTGTCTTCCTGACACTGCAAGTCCTAGTCTGTCCTTAGTTCTCCCAGGCTCCTGCTCTTCATCCTGAAATGAAGCACTCCTAACTCAGAGCCTCTGGCAGCAAGGTGATTGCTATTGGGCATTGTACATGGCTAGGATCATAGAATAGTTTGGATTGGAAGTGACCTTAAAGATCATCTATTTCCCACCCCCTTGCCGTGGACAGGGACACTTTCCTCTAGGGACACTTTCCTCTAGGCCAGGTTGATCAAAGCCCTGACCAGCCTGGCCTTGAGGACCTCCACAACCTCCCTGGGCAACCTGTTCCAGTGTCTCACCACCCTCACTGGAAAGAATTTCTTCCTAATCTCCAGTCTGAATCTCCCCTCTTCCAGCTCAAAGCCATTGCCCCTCATCCTTGTTCAAAGTCCTCCTCCAGCTTTTTTGTGAACCCCCTTCAGATACTGGAAGGCCACAATAAGGTCTCCCCAGAGTCTTCTCTTTTCCAGGCTGAACAGCCCCAACTCTCTCAGCCTGTGCCCATAGGTGATGTTCTCCATCCCTCTGATCATCTTTGTGGCCCTTCTCTGGACCCACTCCAGCAGTTCCATGTCCTTCTTGTGTTGGGGGAACCAGAAGTGGATGCAGTACTCCAGGTGGGGTCTCACAAGAGCAGCATAGAGAGGTGGAATCACCTCCCTTGGTCCTGCTGGGCACATTGCTTTTGATGCAGCTCAGGACACAGTTGGCCTTCTGGGCTGCCAGCGACCATTGCTGGCTCACACTGAGCTTTTCATGACCAGGCACCCCCAAATCCTTCTCTGCCCAGCCTCTGGTTTTGCTTAGAAATAGCCCTGACCCAGCTGCAGCATCTTGCACTTGGCCTTGTTGTGCTTCATGATGGTGACATGGGCCTACCTCTGAAGCCTGTCCAGGTCCCTCTGGATGCCATCCCTTCCATCCCCTGTGTCAGCTGGGTCACACAGCTTGGTGTCATCCAGTGTCTTTCTGAGGGTGCCTCAATCCCACTGTGCATGTCACTGACAAAGGTGTTAAACAGCACTGGTCCTGGTGACAACCCCTGAGAGACACCACTCTGCTCTGCTCTCCATTTAGACTTTGAGCTGTTGCCTGCAATTCTGAGTGCAACCATCCAGCCAATTCGTTATCCAGCAACTTGCCCATTCTTCTAAACATCCCTGCAGGTCCTTTTAGTGCCACTCTTTTAATCATATTGCTGTGTTGTTCCACAGCCTCTCTTTGCCAGTGCTCTGCCAGCCTCACAGTAAGGAAGTTTCTCCTCATCTTGAGGTGGAACTTGCTGTGTTCCAGCTTATACCTGTTGTTCCTTGCACTATGACTGGGCACCACTGAAAAGAGCCTGGCACCTTCCTCTTGACACCCACCCCTCAGATATTTACAGGCATTAATAAACTTTCCTCTCAGCCTTCCCTTCTCAAGACTTAACAGCTCAAGTTTTCTCAGTCTTTCTTCACAGGAGAGATGTTGAAGTCCCTTAATCACCCTCATAGCTCTCCACTGGACTCTCAGATCCCTGTCTCTCTTGCTGTGTGAGATACATGTGTGACTACCTGCCTGTTTGAAACTTTCTTTTTTCTCTCCAAGTGTTATTGCTGCTGTTGAAAAGAAGCAGTGTTCAGGGTTTCCTGAGCAGCTGTGTACAGAGGGGATACAAAACACTGCAGGGATGGACTTGCAGCCAAGTGCAAAGCAGGTCAAAGGAGCCCTGCTCTAGCTCTGCTGTAAATCTGAATTTGTTCCTGGGCAGCATAGTAATCTTTAAACATATCTAAGAGAAAGAGAGAGAATCATTTCCTGACATAGACATTGACACATGCAGCACATTTGGAGTCTGCCTTATACATGCATATGTATAACTGTGTGTGCATATGCTGCCAAGTCTCAGCAGAAGGAGAATCAAGGAATCACCTTCCAGGAAGAGCAGAGGATTCCAGCTTGCTCTCTTGAGTGGGTGGCTGCTCTAGAACAGGCAGACAATCTATCTCTGGTAGGTGCATATCAAATCTGCTGAAACTTAAGCATCCTGAGCTTTGACTTTCATAGAATCATAGAGTGGTTTGGGTTGGAAGGGACCTCCAAAGGTCCAACCCCCTCTGCGGTCAGCAGGGACATCCTCAACTAGGTCAGGCTGCCCAGAGCCCTGTTGAGTCTCAGCTTGAATATCTCCAGGGATGGGCCTCAACCTGCAGGTTATGTCTCTTTTCTCTAGTATCAGCTGATAGAAGGAGAGGAAATGGCCTGAAATTGTGCCAGGGGAGGTTTAGGAGATTAGGAAAAATTGATTTATGGAAAGAGTGATCAGGTATTGGAACAGGCTGCCCAGTGAGGTGGTGAGGATACCATCCCTGGAGGTGTTCAAGAAACCTGTGGCCAGGGCCCTTGGGGACATGGTTTAATAGCCATGGTGGTCTTAGGTTGATGGTTGGACTGAATGATCTTGGAGGTCTTTTCCAACCTAAACAACTTTATGATTCTATGATTCAGTTGAAACTGTTTTGATTTCCAAGCAGTGGTATCCTCCTGTTGTGGAAGAGGCTTTAGTTTTGCTCAGAGACATAAAAAGCACCAGTTGGTGTAGTTTAAAACTGGGGGATGAAAAAACAGAAGAGAGAGAGAGAGAGAATGAGAAACAATGGAGCTTTACTTCTGACTTCTACTTAGCTGTTCTGAGATCATGCAGTTGGAAGTTCTCTGAAGTAACCTCAGAAGCAGAGCAGGTCATGCATCTTATAAAATCTTGCAGTGGTTGTTTTATTCTGTGTTTAAAGCCTTTGCAAATGGCATGTGAACTCCATTTAACTTCAGTCTCCTAGCTGCAGCTTACCACTGTGGAGATGTGTCTGTTGAGAGGGAGTGGCAGGTTCTATCTGCCATGCCCTGGACAGCAGTTCTGCTGCCTCCTCAAAGGGTCTTGAATTTTGGCAGACAGGTTATGGAGGCAATAAGGAGGCCTTGCCATTTGCTTTTTAATGTATCCCATGCCATCCCTTGCCTGCCTTGTTCTTTGTTGTCACAGCAGAGGATTTATACATAGCACAGTCAAGTGGGTAGCTGGACTCTTGCCTAGCTGTGCAGTGAAGGGATTCAGGCACAGCATGGATAGGGAGCCAAATTTGTTCTTCCTATGCAGTAAAGAAGCAACTGCCTGACTTTGTGAGAGCCAGCTTGATCTTGTCTCTCTTCTACATTCTACAATCCTCTTTGTGCTTTTCCAGCTGAAGAAGATTGGTGGTGGTGGCTTTGGGGAGATCTATGAGGCGATGGATCTGCTGACGCGTGAGAATGTGGCCTTGAAGGTGGAATCGGCCCAGCAACCCAAGCAAGTGCTCAAGATGGAAGTGGCTGTCCTGAAAAAGCTGCAAGGTAAATCAGGGAGCTCTTAGCAAGTGCTAAAGGTCCCTGTATATGTTAACAATTGCAATCTGAAGGTGCAAATGTGTTCCTTATTGTTTTCTCTGCAGCTTCCACCTGTCTCATAGAATGGTTTGGGTTGGAAAGGACCCTAAGCACCCTCTAGTTCCAGCCCTCTCTGCCATGGGCAGGGACACCTTCCTCTAGACCAGCTTGCTCAAGGCCCCCATCCAATCTGGCCTTGGACTCTTCCATGGAGAACTTGGATACACAGAGCTCCCAGAGAGCAGCTGAGCAGGTGGCTGAAGGCTGAGAGCAGCAGAGTGCAGGCAGGCAAGGCAGAGGTTTAGATAGTTGCATTCGGTTGTACCCTTGGAACTGCTCTGAACTGAGTGAGGGTGTGACTGTGTAGAAGGGCAGATTATTAGACCCATAGAATGGTTTGGCCTGGAAGGGACCTTAAAGATCATCCAGTTCCAACCCCCTGCTGTCAGCAAGAGGTGATGCTAGTGTCAATATTTGTTTTGTCCAAGGCAGGGAATGCTTGAAAAGAGTGACCTGAAGTCACCTCATCAGAACTAGCATAAGAAAATGTGCAAGGAGGTGACTAATACTCATCAGTGTTTATTTCTGGAAAACATTTGAGAACACCAAAATCTTCAACCCCCCCCCCCAGCCACCCACAGTTGTACACAGTGTGATGCTGGTAACTGGGGAGAGGGAGTGGTGCTGTGTGGAATTAACACAAAGCACTTAGCAAATATTAAGGGGCAGAAAAGACAGAATAAACAGAATTGGCTGTGCATCAGCTGTCTTGCATTTCAGAATGACAGCTTGCTTCAGCCATATTTTTATGGGAATTGTGCCTGAGTGCAGCTTCTCTGTCAGAAGGATGCTGTTTCAGTGCCAAGCCTTTGTTTTATTACCTTCATCACTACTGTAAAACTGTCTTGAGGTGAGGTCATTGTTTGTGATTGTACAGTTTGCACAGGAATTTAACCCACGGGGTGTTTCTGCTTTGCAGACAAGCTCTTTGCAGGTGACACTAAATGTTGTTGATCTGCTTGAGAGTAGGAAGGCTCTGCAGAGAAATCTGGACAGGGTGAATTGATGGGCCAAGGTCAGTTGCATGAGGTGTAACAAAACCAAGTGCCAGGTCATGCATTTGGGGCACAGCAACCCCATGCAATGCAACAGGCTTGGGGCAGAGTGGCTGGAAAGATGTCTGGCAGAAAAGGACCTGGGGGTGTTGGTTGACAGCTGTCTGAACATGAGGCAGCAGTGTGCTCAGGTGGCCCAGAAGGCCACCAGCAGCCTGGCCTGGATCAGGAATAGTGTAGCCAGCAGGAGCAGGGAAGTGATTGTCCCTGTACTGGTGAGGCCACATCACAAATACTGGATTCAGTTTTGGGCCCCCAACTAGAAGAAGGACATTGAGGTGCTGGAGCATGTCCAGAGAAGTGCAGCAAAGCTGGTGAAGGGTCTGGAGAGCAGGTCTGGTGAGGAGCAGCTGAGGGAGCTGTGGGTGTTTAGCCTGGAGAAGAGGAGGCTGAAGGGAGTCCTCATTGCTCTCTATGACTCCCTGAAAGGAGGCTGGAGTGAGGTGGGGCTTGGTCTCAGATGATAGAATGAAAGGAAATAGCCTGGAATTGTGCCAGGGGAGGTTTAGGCTGGATATTAGGAAACATTTCTTTCCTGCAAGAGTGGTCAGGCATTGGCACAGGCTGCCCAGGGAGGTGGTAGAGTCACCACCCCTGGAGGAGTTTAAGAACCATGTGGCCATGGCAGTCTGGGACATGGTTTAATGACCATGGTGGTCTTAGGTTGATGGTTGGACTCTATGATCTTGGAGGTCTTTTCCAACCAATGTGGCAGTTGTGTGTATGGGGGCAATGTGGGGGCTTGCTTTAGAACCTCATTGCTGTTGCAAACCAGGACTCCAGTGACTCCTGCTCCGTGGAATTATGGAGAGAAAATATGGGATGGTTTCCTGTCACTGAACCCCTGCAAGGAAGAATCCTATCACTTCTAGAAGAGCAGATGCTGTTACATACCTTCAATGTTTACTAACCCTGTGGAATGCAGACAAACAGAAATCTCTCTGCTCTCTCTCTCTCTCTGTCTTTGTTTTCCTGCCCTGGGTTTGCTGTGGAGCAACTTTGGGGTGGCAAAGGAGCATCTGTGAAATACTCTCTGGACTCTGTTCCCATCTCTGAGGTCTTTGAGGTTAATCAAAACACAGCAGCTCTGTTTAAACAGCTCTTGCTTATCTTTGGAGGTGCTTGGTTTGGGCTGTCTCAGTGTCAGTCTGCCTTTCCACAGCAGCCTTAATTGGAGAATCAGTGAACCAGTATCCCTGGTTGAATCCAGTGGATTGTTGTCTCTAACTCTCAAGCTGCTGCTGTGAGGGGTGTAGAAACTATCTTTACATGCCACAGCAGGCACTTTGTCTGCTCTAGATGCTCAGCCAGGGCTGTGTGAGGCCCAGCAGCAGCTGCTTTGAATTCAGAAGTATCCTCCCTGTCCTTACCCACTTCTTGACTGGTCTTCCTTCTGGCTCCCCAAAGTAAGGATACAGCCATGGCATTCAGTCTGTCTTTCCTGGGACTCCTCTTGTAGTGCCCTAACAGGCTGGCAGTTAAAATGGGCAGGCTCTGTAGTGCTGAGTGTTTGCATAGAATCATAGGGTGTTGGGGGCTGGAAGGGACCTCCAGAAATCAAGTCCAACCCCCCTGCCAAAGCAGGATCACCAAGGGCAGGTCACACAGGAACACTTCCAGATCAGGCTTGAAAGCCTCCAGGGAAGGAGGCTCTGCAGCCTCTTCCAGGGTTCCAGCACCCTCACACTAAAGAAGCTTTTCCTCAAGTTGAGCTGGAACTTCTTTGTTCCAGTCTGTATCTATTGCCCCTCCTCCTAGCACCAGACCCCACTGAAAAGAGCCTGGCTCCTCCTTCTGGACACCCACCCTTCAGGTATTTACAGACATTAATCAGATCTCCTCTCAGCCTTCTCTTCTCCAGGCTGACCAGCCCCAGGTCTCTCAGCCTTCCCTCATCAGACAGATGTTCCAGGCCCTTCAGCATCCTTGTAGCCTGTTGGACACTCTCTAGTATATCCCTCTTCCTCTTGAACCAGTGGGGTGCAGAACTGGACACCATGCTCCAGATGTGGTCTCAGTAGGGCAGGATAGGGCAGGAGGAGAACCTCCTGTGACCTGCTGACTGCTCTCTTCTCGACACACCCCAGGGTACCTTTGGCCTTCCTGCCCACAAGGACGTGTTGCTGTCTCATGGATGACCTCTTGTCCACCAGGACAGTAAGTTTGTTTGTCTGTGGTGCTCATTTTGCCCTGGTGTGAGGCTCCCAGGCCCCAGGTACTTGCCTTTGGCCTCACTCATTCCTAATCTCTCTTCAGTGTGTCCTTTCCTTTGTGAGTGCCTTCTTCTAACTGTAACCAACCTCACTGCGTAGGACTCTGATTAATTTTACTCTGCAGTGCAGAGATCTTCTGCATATTGAGTAGCTGTGCAAGATGCAGCCTGGTCACAGGCAATGTAGTTTTTGAATGCCTGATTTTATTCCAGCAGACAAGGAAGCAGCTCTCTGTTGCCTTTTCCCTCTCTACTGGTTGGACAGGTAAGGGTCTCCTAATGACAGGAGGGCAGAAAAAGGCTCCTGCTTGGCTTTTGTTGTGCCTTTCTGGTTGGTTGGTTTATTGTTTGGGTTGGGTTTTATTTTCCCCTTTTCCCAGTCCTTCCTTTTGCATATCTGAGTTCAAGAGGTGCTTTTACTCCCTGTGGTTCACTGTCTGTGACTTTTGTAGGCACATTTGTATGTTTCTGGAGTGTTTTGCTAGGCTGATGTAACCAAGCTCTTTGCAAAGGCTGGAAAGCAGAGTGAATTAAGCCTGGCACATTTTTTAGGCTATCACAGAGTGGCAGATTCAGACACTTGGTGTAGCTCTAGCTTCTGTGCCCAGCACTGCATTCCTCCATGTGGGTGTTTGAATGAACTGGCACTGGGGCCACAGGATGGTAGGAGCTGGGAGGGACCTTCGGAGCTCATCTAATCCGACCTCCCTGCTAAAGCAGGTTCACCTAGAACAGAGTGCACAGGAGCACATCCAGGTGGGTTGTGGAAACCTCCAGAGAAGGAGACTTCACACCCTCTCAGGGTGCCTGTTCTACTGCTCCAGCACCCTCCAAGTGAAGAAGCTTTTTCTCATGTCTAGGTGGCATTTCCAGCCCTGTTCTCCAGACCCTTCACCAGCTTTGCTGCACTTCTCTGGACATGCTCCAGCACCTTGATGTCCTTCTTTTAGTTGGGAGCTGAAAACTGAACTCAGTATTTGAGGTTCAGCCTCACCAGGGCTGAGTACAGGAGAACAATCCCTTTCCTACTCCTGCTGGCCACACTATTGCTGATCCAGGCCAGGCTGCTGGTGGCCTTCTTGGCCACCTGAGCACACTGCTGGCTTGTCTTCGGCCAGCTGTCAGCCAGCACCCCCAGGGCCTTTTTGCCAGGCAGCTTTCCAGCCAGGTTTTAATTTTAAAACTGAGAAGTATCATAACAAGAAGCTTCAGTTTAAAAACTAATTTAAATCACCATTGCTTGAATGATGCAAAGAAAGACAGGGCAAAGCTGTGCAGTGCCAGCTCACCCTCTTCCCTGCTGAATAAACCCCCACCAGGAGTGATGGAAATCAGGAGTCTGCTGTTAGAGGAGGCTGTGCATCCTCCTTCCCCTTCTGCTAATACAGAAAGCACAGCCTCACAGACCCATTACAGGTCAGGATCTGAGACCACAGCCTCCACTCCCACTCCATTTATGGTTTTGTTACTAGTTTTTAAATTAAGCTAGATCCTGCCTGGTGCAAATGTAGACATTGAAGCAGCTCTTTTGTACCACAGGAAATTGATCTTGGAGACTAGCTGAGTGTTGGGGGGGGGAGAAGGAGTGTGACTGGTTGGTTTTGATATTGGCTGGATATGTGCTGGGTTTTTGACTTCTAACACTCTGAAATTGCCCAAATTTATTTCTCCTTTTATTGTGGAATTGCTTTAATGTCTCAATCAAGTTTTTCCACAGGCACCTTTCTTTTCACAGCATCACCAAGGTTGGAAGAGACCTCAAAGATCATCAAGTCCAACCTGGCACCACAGACCCCATGACTAGACCATGGCACCAAGTGCCATGTCCAGTCCCCTCTTGAACACCTCCAGGGATGGTGACTCCACCACCTCCCTGGGCAGCACATTCCAATGGTGAACAACTCTCTCAGTGAAGAACTTTCTCCTCACCTCCAGCCTAAACCTCCCCTGGCACAGCTTGAGACTGTGTCCTCTTGTTCTGGTGCTGGGTGCTAGAGAGAAGAGACCAACTCCCTCCTGGCTACAGCCTCCCTTCAGGTAGTTGTAGAGAGCAATGAGGTCTCCCCTGAGCCTCCTCTTCTCCAGGCTAAGCAACCCCAGCTCCCTCAGCCTCTCCTCACAGGGCTGTGCTCAAGGCCTCTCCCCAGCCTCGTTGCCCTTCTCTGGACACCTTCAAGAGTCTCAATGTCCTCCTTAAACTGAGGGGCCCAGAACTGGACACAGGACTCAAGGTGTGGCCTAACCAGTGCAGCGTACAGGGGCAGAATGACCTCCCTGCTCCTGCTGGCCACACTGTTCCTAATTCAGGCCAGGATGCCCTTGGCCTTCTTGGCCACCTGGGCACACTGCTGGCTCATGTTTAGGTGGCTGTCAATCAGCACCCCCAGGTCCCTCTCTGTTTGGCAGCTCTCAGCCACTCCAGATGTTTCCAGCTATTAAAATCAGTGGGTTTCCATTTTGAAGTGTCAGTGTTATTTCAGAGTGAGCAATGCTAGTAGGCAAGTGTAGTGATGGTGAGTAGAAGCCAGCATCTGCTGAGTGAATGAGGTTTAACAAGAACAAGTGGCAGGTCCTGCACTCGGGTCAAAACAACCCGAGCAATGCTGCAGGCTTGGGCCAGAGTGGCTGGAAAGTTGCCTGGTAGAAAAGGATCTGAGGGTGCTAGTGGGCAGCTAGCTGAACATGAGCCAGTAGCATGCTCAGATGGCCCAGAAGGCCACCAGCATCCTGGCCTGGATCAGGAATAATGTGGCAACCATAGCAGAGACATGATCATGCCTTGGTGCTCGGCCCTGGGGAGGCCACACACTCACAGGCTGAGTACTGTGTTCACTTCTGGGCTCCACTGTATGAGAAGGATGTTGAGGTGCCCTGGAGTGTGTCCAGAGAAGAGCAGCGAGGCTGGTGACTGGTTTGGAGGGCATGTCTGATAAAGAACAGCTGAGGGAGCTGGGGTTGTTCAGTCTGGAGAAAAGAAGGCTGAGGGGAGACCTCATTGCTCTCTACAACCCCCTGAAAGGAGGCTGGGGTGAGGGTGGTGTTGGTCTCTTCTCCCAAGGAGCTGGCAATAGGATGAGAAGAAATGAGCTTACAGTTGTGCAGGAAGGTTTCGGTTGGATGTTAGGAAAAGTTCCTATCCTGCAAGAGTGGTCAGGCATCAGAACAGGCTGCCCAGGGAGGTGGTGGAGTCCCCATCCCTGGAGGTGTTCAAGAAAGGAGTAGATGTGGCACTGCAGGATATAGTGCAGTGGTCATGGTAGTTGGGGTATGGTTGGACTCGATGATCTTGGAGGTCTTTTCCAGCCTTAATGATTCTGTGATTCTCTAAGGAGTTCAAGTGTGCTGCCAGTGAATCTGTGTAACCCTGTGCTCATGGTTCAGTTTAAGGGTGGTGGTGAGTGTGGTGGTGGTGCATTCCCTTGGTGGTTGTATGAACTGCAGCTTGTTCCACTCTGACTTTTACCCTTTGTCATTCTGAAGGTTTGAGGATCCCTGACACTGATTTATGTTGTTTTATTTCTCCACTCTTGACTATTTCTTGCTGAGTTTCAGTACTCTTCTGAGCTGTGATTCTGGGAAACAAAATCAGCCTGTTCTGCAGGACTCCCTGCCTGGTGTCAATTGCAAGTTCTTGATCAGAAACAGCTTGTCTGAAAATCGTGGTTGCAGGGTTAACTTCTGTTCCATTCTCTCTGTTTCTCTTTCTTCTCAGGGAAGGATCATGTCTGCAGATTTATTGGCTGTGGAAGGAATGAAAAGTTCAATTATGTGGTCATGCAGCTTCAGGTGAGTTCTGTGCTTCCCCTCTCTTTCCTGTCCTGTCTCAGAGAAGGGTTTACAGTGAAAGGATAAGGCCAAGCACTGGTGTAGAGTCCTTGCTGTGCACAAGGAATGGGCAATAGTGAGGAGTGGTGCTGCTGTGATGTCCCTTGGGATAGCTCCAGCTGTCAAGATGTTCTCTGAAGATATTTCCTAGCTCTGCTTTTTGGGTTAAGATGCATTCTGTCAATTTTCTGGGGAGAGCACTCAATTCAGAATGCTTGCAGGAGCTACCCACAATATTATGAAGCAGTGACAGCTGTTTGAAATATCTCCTGCTGGGCTCTGTGCTGCAGCATTCAAAATATGTGGCTTGTCTCAGAGCTCATGGGGGTGGTGGGAGCCAGTGGTGCCACACCAGCAGCACGGTCTTTACTGTGAAAAGGAATGATCTCTGGCTCCTCCAACTCTGCCAAGCTCAGCAGTAGCTTGGCTTCTGCTGTGGAAGTGTTCTCTCCTGTTTGAACACTGCTGATATTAAGTCAGGATGGGTAAATACTTGGGTAGGCAGTACATGGTGACTGTACTGCTAGACAGCCCAGCTCCTCTTATTAGAGTTAGTCAGCTGAAGTCTTTCATAGCTATCTACACAGGCCCCAGGAACAGCAGAAGCTGCAAGGGCCTCTGCATGATTCATTCATGAAACTTCACCAAGAAAACCTGTGTAGTTAGCTCTTCAGAGCCCAGATCTGGTGGTGCTGTCATGAAAACAGCTTGCTTTGTCATGGAAGCAGCTTTCTCTTACAGCATAGAGTCACAGGAGAAAAAGTTGGAAGGGAACAAGTGAGAAGAGATGGCTGAGACAAAACTACAATGAAGAAAGGCCTTTAGCAAGAGTGAGTTTGGCCTTAGCTTGAGGGGGAGATATCTTCAAGCTAAAGATGCTCTTTTCTGACACACTTGCCTTGGAAGCTGGCCTGTTTCAGCAGCTGGCAGAAGAGTTGACAGGGAACTTGTTCTCTCTCTCTTGCTGCTGAGGGCCTTGCTGTGCAAAGCCTGTCCTTCTCTGACAGAGCCTACAGCCCTTCCTGGATTTCTTTATGTAGAAAGCTGGTTGAGCGTGAGCCAGTGTGTGCCCAGGTGGCCAAGAAGGCCAACAACATCCTAGCCTGGATCAGGAATAGCATAACCAGCAGGACCAGGGAAGTGATTGTCCTCCTGTACTCACCACTGGAGTCCTGGGTTCAGTTTTGGAGCCCTCACCACAAGAAAGGCCCTGAGGTGTTGGAGCATGTCTAGAGGAGGAGCAGCAAAGCTGGTGAAGGGTCTGGAGAGCAGGAAGTCTTGTGGGGAGCAGCTGTGGAAATGGGTTGGTTTATCCTGTGTCCCTCTGAGTGTTGTGGACTGCAGTTCTGTCTTTCCCTTCAGCCACTGGGACTGAGGCTGCCAGTCCAAGCTTTGCAGCTCATTGCATCTTCTCCATTGCTTAGCCAGCCTGCTGGTATGTATTTGGAGAATAATGCTCATTTGCTGCCCTTTCCTGGGGGCAGTGTGGGATGTTCCACGTGCCTTGGATTGTTTCAGGAGAGCAGGTACCTGAGACCATCTCCCAAACCATCTGGAGAATGTTATGGCACATTTCATTGTGTGGCTCTGCTGAAATGCCTGCCTTTCCCTGTCACCACTGGATGAGACAGTTGGTGTCCAAGGAACCACTTCACAGGGGAACACAAGATCTGCTGTGAATTCAGGAGCTTGGATCTTTCAGGGTAGTGATGACAAAGCTTTGCTGCCTCTAGTAAACTGTCACCAAAGTTTACAAAGTTAAGCCCTAGAAAAAGTGGCTCAGCCTTAGTTAGCTCACACTAGGGAGCAGACCAGCTCCTGTGGTTTGGCTGTGTCTCTACCCAGTGGGGAGGAGCTGCCCTCCTCTGAACCTCTGGCAGCACCTCAATATCTTTCTTGTGGTGAGGGCCCCAAACCTGAACCCAAGACGTGGCTTCCCCAGTGCTGGCTGCAGGGGGACAATCCCTTCCCTGGTCCTGCTGGTAGGACTGTTCCTGATCCAGGCCAGGATGCTGTTGGCCTTCTGGGCCGCCTGGGCATACACTTGCTCATCTTCACCTGGGTGTTGAGCAACATCCCCAGGTCTTTCTCTGCTGGGCAGTGTTGCAGCCACTCCTCCCCAAGCCTGTAAATTGCCATTTATTTAGTAAACATGTAAGTCAGTGTAAAAATCCTCCCTGCTCTCCTGATTTTGGGGATGATTCTTTTGATGGACAGCTTTCCCCATTGTGTTATTGTGCCAAGGCTGCTGACTTGAGCTTGAGCCAGACAATTTTGTGCTGGGGAGTTTCTGATGAAACTGCTTTTATGAGCTGTAACAGGTCGTGGCTTCATAATTTGCTTATCATATTTGTACTGCTTTAATCTGTAGAGAGCTCAGAGAACAGTCTAAGGTTGTTTGTAAGTCAGCTCCTGGGTTGAACAGCAAGGAGATGCTGGGCTCATACAGTCTGAGGCACTGCTGTCCATGCCATGCCTGTTTCCCCAAAGAGTGCATCAGCTGACTTCCCAAGATGATAACCTGATATCTTCTTATCAGCAAAGACATCACTTGAAATGAAGTAGAGAAAGGATTGGTGCTCTGCACTCAGTGCTGGTGAGGTCACACCTTGAATACTAGGTGCAGTTTTGGGGCCCTCACAACAAGGAAGACATTGAGGTGCTGGGGAAAGTCCAGAGGAGGGCAGGAAAGTTGGTGAAGGGTCTGGAGAACAGGTCTGGTGAGGAGTGTCTTGGGGAACTGTTTAGTCTGTAGAAAGGGAGGCTGAGAGGAGACCTTCTCGCTCTCTATAGCTCCCTGACAGGAGGTTGTAGTGAGGTGGGGGTCAGTCCCTACTCCCCAGTGACAGGAGAGGAGGAAATGGCCTCGCGTTGTGCACCAGGGGAGGTTTAGGTTGGAGATGGGAAGAGAATTCTTCCCTGGAAGGGTTCTCAAACACTGGAACAGGCTCCCCAGGCAGATGGTTGAATCCCCATCCCTGGAGGTGCTCAAAAGCCATGTGGATGTGGTGCTGAGGGATGTGGCTGAGCAGCTGACTTGGTTGGACTTGAAGCTCAAAAGGCAATTGTTTGATTCTGCTGGAAGAATGCCAGTTCACTTCATATGCGAGAAATAAAGCAGACAGGAGGTGAGCACCTGTCTGCTCAGCATTTCTGCTGCTTGGAGGGTGCATGTGAGAGCTTGAAGCTGTGTCCTGCTGCGGTGGTTTTAAGGGACTTCTCGATTGTTTCAGGGCCGAAATCTCGCAGATCTCAGGAGGAGTCAGCCCCGAGGGACGTTCACGCTGAGCACAACGCTGCGACTGGGCAAACAGATCCTGGAATCAATAGAAGCCATTCACTCTGTGGGGTTCCTGCATCGGGACATCAAGCCTGTATGTTGCTTTGGATGTTTCTCCCTTTTGGCTGTGTGTCTGGCTGTTCAGCTCAAGGCAAGAAAGGCAGTCTGCACACGGGCAGATCTCAGCGGAGGCGGTCAGGCCTCCTTGCACGCTCCCACTCTCTGACACCTTGGCTGTTTGCTTTAAGCACACAGTAAGATAGGACATTGAGACTCCTGAGGGTGTCAGAGAAGGGCAACGAGGCTGGGGAGAGGCTCCCTCTGAGGAGAGGCTGAGGGAGCTGGGGTTGCTTAGCCTGAAGAAGAGGAGGCTCAGGGGAGACCTCATTGCTCTCTACAACTACCTGAAGGGAGGTTGTAGCCAGCTGGGGGTTGGTCTCTTCTCTCAAGCAAGCAGCATCAGAACAGGAGGACACAGTCTCAAGCTGCACCAGGGGAGGTTTAGACTGGAGGTGAGGAGAAAGCACTTCCCAGAAAGAGGAATTGGCCATTGGGATGTGCTGCCCAGGGAGGGGGTGGAGTCACCATCCCTGGAGGTGTTCAAGAAGGGATTGGATGTGGCACTAGGTGCCATGGTTTAGTAGTCATGAGGTGTTGGGTGACAGGTTGGACTTTCTGATCTCTGAGATCTTGTCCAACCTTATTGATTCTGTGATTCTATGAACTCCTTTGAGTACAGAGTAGGGTTTTTTCAGCATAGGTTGCTCCATGTTTGGGCTAGTAGCTGTCAGGCATACTTGTACCAGTCACGGGCACGTGAGGAAGGTGCAGGGTGGAGCAGGTCCAGAGGAGGGCCATGAAAATGTTCAGGTGGTTGGAATACCTCTGCTACAAAGGCAGGCTGAAGGAGCTGGGGTTGTTCAGCCTACAGAAGGCTCCAGGGAGACCTAGTAGTGACCTTCCAGTACCTGAAAGGGGCCTACACGAAGGATGAAGAGAGGCTGTTTACACAGGCCTATAATGGTAGGATGAGAGCCAATGGTTTCCAACTAGAGAAGAGCAGATTTAAATTGGATGTTAGGAACAATTTCTTTACCATGAGGATAGTGGAGCACTGGAACAGATTGTCCAGGGAGGTAGCTGAGGCCCTATCCCTGGAGATATTCAAGGTGAGGCTGGACAGGGCTCTGGGCAGCCTGCTCTAGTTGAGGCTGTCCCTGCTGACTGCAGAAGGGGTTGGACTAGATGACCTTTGGAGGTCCCTTCCAACCCAAACCACTCTGTGTTTCTATGATTTGGAATCCAACCAACTATTATTCAAAAAGAAAGGATGTCTTGTTCTATGACCCATCACTTGATTAAGTGTATTTGACTTGGCTAAAATAATCCTCTTAAGCTTTGCTGGGCAATTGCCAAAACAAAAATTGGAACAGAGTTTCCAGTGTCAGAAACTCAGCCACAGTGTGGGTCATCTGCCAAGGTGAGGCACAGTAATTCCAAGCCTCACTGTAAGAGTCTTTTTCCTGCAGCTCTTCCCTACTGGACCTGAACAGTTGTTATCACAGGCTCACAGGGTGTTAGAGGTTGGAAGGAACCTCCACAGATCATTGAGTCCAACCCCCCTGCCAGAGCAGGACCATAGAATCCAGCACAGGGCACACAGGAACACATCCAGATGGGGCTGGAAAGTCTCCAGAGAAGGAGACTCCACAACCTCTCTGGGCAACCTGTTCCAGTGCTCTGTGACCCTCACAGTGGAGAAGTTCCTCCTCATGATGAGGTGGAACCTCCTGTGCTGGAGGTTCCATCCATTGCCCCTTGTCCTATCCCAGGGTGCAAGTGAGCAGAGCCTGTCCCCTCCCTCTTGACCCCCAGCCCTCAGATATTTATAGACACTTATTAAATCCCCTCTCAGTCTTCTCTTCTCCAGACTAAAAAGCCCCCAGTGATGTCATCCTTAGGATGTTTTCCTGTTACTGCTTTTAAAAGCAGCTGATTTTGGCTAGTGAGATTCAGCTGAAAGTTTGGCTGATGAGATCTGTCCAGGAATCCTTTAGCAGCCACCCATTGTGGTAAGGAATAGAACTCTTCAGATGAGAATCTGAAAAGAGCTGCTCTCCTTGCTTGTTGGCAGTTTATTTACTAAGGACTGGTTTTTAGGTGCCATGCTGACACTCTTCAGGCTTCCAGGAGGTTTGTCCAAGTTCATGTTCTCTCCTGCCATTTGAGAAATACTACTGATGAGTAAAGTATCACAGGTTTATCTCTCTGGGGTAAGGAGTTTGGATGAGGCCTTGAGCAACCTGGTCTAGGGGAAGGTGTTGGAGCTACATGATCTTCAAGGTCCCTTCCAACCTAAACCATTCAGTGAATGTTCAGATAAATTTAGGTGATGCCATACAGTGCATGGAGACTCTGGGAGTTAGGGCAGAGTAATGCATGCCAGCAGCTGAACCATCAACAGAAACATTTTTCCTCACTCACTCCAGCCAGTTATGCAAGTGATGGAGCTCTCACTGCAGAGCTAGTAGTCTTGAATGCAGCTCTTCTTCAGAGCAGCTGAAATTGAGCTAAGCTGATGTGAATTTTGGTTGTATTTGGTTGTTCCACAGTCACTGACCTGCAATGTGACCTCCTTACCATGACAGTGAGTTTTCTAATCATGATGTTCAAAACACATCTTGGAATGGAATGGAATGGAATGGAATGGAATGGAATGGAATGGAATGGAATGGAATAGAATAGAATAGAATAGAATTAACCAGGTTGGAAAAGACCTTCAAGATCATCGAGTCCAACCTATCACCCAGCACCATCTAATCAACTAAACCATGGCACCAAGTGCCTCATCCAGGCTCTTCTTGAACACCTCCAGTGATGGTGACTCCACCACCTCCCTGGGCAGCACATTCCAATGGCCAAGCTCTCTTTCTGTGAAGTACTTCTTCCTCACCTCCAGCCTAAACCTCCCCTGGCACAGCTTGAGACTGTGTCCTCTTCTTCTGGTGCTAGTGTGGCCAGCAGGAGCAGGGAGGTCATTGTGCCCCTGTACTCTGCACTGGTTAGGCCACACCTTGAGTCCTGTGTCCAGTTCTGGGCCCCTCAGTTTAAGAAGGACATTGAGACACTTGAAGGTGTCCAGAGAAGGGCAAGGAGGCTGGGGAGAGGCCTTGAGCACAGCCCTGTGAGGAGAGGCTGAGGGAGCTGGGGTTGCTTAGCCTGGAGAAGAGGAGGTTCAGGGCAGACCTCATTGCTCTCTACAACTCCCTGAAGGGAGGTTGTAGCCAGGAGGGAGTTGGTCTCTTCGCTCTAGCACCCAGCACCAGAACAAGAGGACACAGTCTCAAGCTGCACCAGGGGAAGTTTAGGCTGGAGGTGAGGAGGAAGTTCTTCACTGAGAGAGTTGTTAGCCATTGGGATGTGCTGCCCAGGGAGGTGGTGGAGTCACCGTCCCTGGAGGTGTTCAAGAGGGTATTGGATGTGGCACTTGGTGCCATGGTTTAGTCCTGAGGTCTGTGGTGCCAGGTTGGACTTGATGATCTTTGAGGTCTCTTCCAACCTTGGTGATTGTGTGATCGCCTGGGAGAAGGGACCAGCCCCCACCTGTCTACAACCTCCCTTCAGGTAGCTGTAGACAGCAATAAGGTCTCCCCTGAGCCTCCTCTTCTCCAGGCTAAGCAACCTTGACTTTGACTTAGTTCTCCACCAGAGGCAGGCACATGGGGGCTGTATGACAAAATGCTGATAACAGATGGCCAGGATGTTGGTATCAGCTGTGCTGTGTGCTTCCTCTCTCTCTTTGTCTAGTCCAATTTTGCCATGGGCCGCTTACCTTCGACGTACAGGAAGTGCTACATGCTGGACTTCGGCCTGGCTCGTCAGTATACCAACACCACTGGTGAAGTCCGACCAGTAAGTACAGCTGAAGTCTCTTTTTTGGTTGGTTGTTTTTTTTTTCCCCCCCTCACATCTGGAAAGGTTTTGTGATTGCTTTGGTGTGCTTTGTGTTTACTGTTCCCAATCGTGATACTGGACTGAATTTTCTGCCCAAAGGGACTTCAACCGAGTTGGGAATCGAGGAGGGGTTTGGTTTAGAGGGTGTGTGGCTCTGCTCTTTTTCATTCCTGTAGGACAATCATGTGTTCTACTTATTTTACCCTGAAAGGTTGGACTAGATGGTCCTTGGGGCTTTTGAGGGTGTCAGGGAGTGATGGGACTGGGGGGAATGGAACAAAACTAGAAGTGGGTAGATTCAGATTGGATGTTAGGAAGAAGTTCTTCCCCAGGAGGGTGGTGAGAGCCTGGCACAGGTTGCCCAGGGAGGTGGTGGCAGCCTCCTGCCTGGAGGTGTTTGCAGCCAGGCTGGATGTGGCTGTGAGCAACCTGCTGTAGTGTGAGGTGTCCCTGCCCATGGCAGGGGGGTTGGAACTGGCTGATCCTTGAGGTCCCTTCCAACCCTGCCCATTCTTTGAGCCTTGAGGTGCCTTCTATCCTGGTGTTCTGTGAATCCATGAAATATTTACTGAATACATTATAGCCAAGCAAAAGAGAGTAAGCCCAGTGCTGGCCATGTAATTCTGGAGTCAGAATCAGTCAGAGCCTTCATAGATGTATTTTGGAATACAGAAGCTGAGAGAATCTCTCTGTTTATCATCCTAGGCTTACACCTTTGGGTCTGCACACTTTTGCCACCTGCAAGAAAATTGTTGTTCTGGAGAGTGTTGATAATGTGGGAGTTGGTAGTACAGTGGCTGGGGAGTGAGAAGAAAGTAAAGATCAGTGAGGAGATTTTGTGTCTTTAGCATCTCAACCCACATGGAGGATTTTTCTTCTATTTTGTTGGTTTTGTTTGTTTGAATAAGTCTTTTAAGTTGGACATTGCAAGCCTTTGGAGCTGCTCCCATCTACAGCAGAAAGGGTGGAGTGCCTGCAGCTTATTCTTAAAGACACATACTGTGTGTCATAGTATCAGTCAGGGCTGGAAGGGACCACAAGGATCATCCAGTTCCCACCCCCCTGCCATGGGCAGGGACACCCCACACTAGAGCAGGCTGGCCAGAGCCTCATCCAGCCTGGGCTTAAACACCTCCAGGGACAGGGCCTCAACCACCTCCCTGGACAACCCATTCCAGGGGTTCACCACTCTCATGGGGAAGAACTTCCTCCTCACCTCCAGCCTGAATCTCCCCACCTCCAGCTTCATTCCATTCCCCCTAGTCCTATCACTCCCTGACACCCTGAGAAGTCCCTCCCCAGCCTTCTTGCAGCCCCCTGCAGATCCTGGAAGGCCACAATGAGGTCACCTCAGAGCCTTCTCTTCTCCAGCCTGAACAGCCCCAACTCCTTCAGTCTGTCCTCACAGGAGAGGTGCTCCAGCCCTCTGATCAGCCTCGTGGCCCTTCTCTGGACACCTTCCAGCACCTCCAGGTCCCTCTTGCAATAGGGGCTCCAGAACTGGAGGCAGTACTGCAGGTGGGGTCTCAGCAGAGCTGAGCAGAGGGGGAGAATCCCCTCCCTTGCCCTGCTGGCCACACTTCTGCTGCAGCCCAGGATCTGCTTGGCTTTCCGGGCTGCAAGTGCACCCTGAGAGCTCCTGGGGAGCTTCTCCTCCCCCAGCACCCCCAAGTCTCTCTCCTCAGGGCTGCTCTCCAGCCAGTCCCTGCCCAGCCTGGATGTGTGCCTGGGGTTGCCTTGATCCAGATGCAGGACCCTGCGCTTGGCCTTGTTGAAGCTCCTGAGGTTGGCTTGTGCCCACCTCTCCAGCCTGTCCAGGTCCCTCTGGATGGATCCCTTCCCTCCAGCTGTCTGCTGCACCACACAGCTTGGTGTCATCAGCAACCTTGCTGAGGGTGCACTCAATGCCACTGTCCATGGCACCCACAAAGATGTTGAACAAGCCTGGTCCCAGGACTGATCCCTGAGGGACTCTGCTTGTCCCTGGCCTCCCCTGGGACATGGACCCATGGACAGCCACTCTCTGGGTGCAGCCATCAAGCCAGTTCTGTATCCATCTAGTGGTCCACCCATCAAACCCATGCTTCACCAGTGTGCTCCTGCTCTTCCTTGGCAAGCCATTGGGTTTGGGGCTAACCCTTAACCACACTGCAAAAAAAAATGCAGCCCCACTGCTTTCCTCTTTCTGCAGTCCGAATTCAAGCCTGTTACAGGCTGAAGCTGGCATTTGGCCTGCTGAAAAATGCAGTCATTGCTTCAATATAGTTTCCACTTCTGAGGCTCCTAACACAAGAAGGACATGGAACTGTTGGAGCCTCCCTGGGCAGCCTGTTCCTGTGCTCTGCCACCCTCAGAGTGAAGAAGGGGTTTTTTTATGTTTACAGGGAAACAATCTCCTGATCTCTGGAGACCATCTAGGCCATCCCTCTCTGCTAGAGCAGGATCACCTGGAATCAATTGGAAGTGGTTGAGCAGGAAGCAGCTTGGTGTTAATTATTTATCTGAAAGTAGAGGACAGCTTCTGTTTGGTTTTTTTTTTCCCTGGAGTCTGTCTCCCATTGCAGGATCTGCCACCAGGCTGTGATGCTCAGCAAGCACTTTTTTAGCTTAGTCAGCTGCAGCCCATTGATCACATCTCCATCTCCTCGTGGCTCAGGCTGCACTGCAGCAGTTTGCAGTCCTTTGCTGAAGGTACTTCCCATGCGTGAGGGTGGCTCCGTGAGGTGGAAAGAAGATGTAGGCAGGACAGTGCCTGGCCCCTGGAGACAAGCATGCTGAAGGCTGCAGGAATGTGTCAGCTGTCTGAGATAAAAGGATTTTATTTTCTGAATGCCTGTGTGGGGGGGTAAAACCAAATTCTGCTGTGGTGTACAAGGTGTTGGGAAAGGAGAGTCTGGTGTGCTTATCTGCTGAGTGGTTTCCTCCCCACTGTAAAATGAGCTATAAAATAACCCAAAGGATCTTAACTCCTTCATTCTAAGGGCTCCAAATAGTCAAACATAGAAGCTTTTATCCTTGCTTTGTGCTTGAAGTATACCTACAGCAGTGATGGTCTGTAGGAGGTGAATGTTTTGCAGTGGAATGGATTGTGGAAGCGTAATACCGGGAGTGCTCTAGGCATGTGGCTACTGGTGTTCCCCAGGGGTCAGGACTGGCTCCAGGCTTGTTCAACATCATCATCAGTGACCTGGATGAAGGGGCAGAGTGTACCTTCAGCAAGGTTGGTGATGATATAAAGCTGGGAGGATTCCCTGACACCCTGTCAGGCTGTGCTGCCATTCAGCTAGACATGGCCAGGCAGAGGGGAACCTCGTGAAGTTCAACAGGCAAGTGTGGAGTCTTGCACCTGGGAAGGAATAACTCCCTGCACCAGGGCAGGTGAGGGTTTGACCTGCTGGAGAGCAGCTCTGCAGAGAAGGACCTGAGAGTGCTGGTGGACAGTAAGTTCAATGCACAATCATGCCCAAGAAGGCCAATTAAGAAGAGTGTGGCCATCAGATCGAGGTTGGTTCTCCTCCTGCTCTACTCTACCCTGGTGAGGCCACACTTGCCCAGTTCTGGGCTCTCCAGTTCAAAAGAGATAGGGAACTACTGGAGAGAGTCCAGCAGATTGCCACTAAGAAGCTGAGGGGCCTGGAGTGTCTCTCCTAGAGGGGAGAGGCTGAGAGAGTTGAAACTGTTAATCCTGGGAAAGAGCAGGCTGAGAGGGGGTCTTCTGAATGCATATCAATATCTAAAGGTTGAGGGTTGTGAGGATGGGGCTGGGCTCTTCTCAGTGGTGCCCAGCGATAGGGTAAGGGGCAGTGGGCACAAACTAGAGCACAGGAGGTTTCACTTAAACATGAGGGAAAACTTTACTTGGAGGATGCCAGAGCAGTAGAGCAGGCTGCCCAGAGAGGTTGTGGAGCCTTCATCTCAGGAGGAGTCCAAAACACACCTGGCCATGTTTCCTGTGCAACCTGATCCAGGTGACCCTGCTTTAGCAGGAGGATTGGAGTAGATGATCTCCAAAGGTCCCTTCCAACCCCTGCCATTCTGGCATTCTGAGCAGACTGTTGGCTTAGACAGGAATGTAATTTTTGTGTCTAGCTTTGTCTCATGAGAAGGTAATCAGAGCAAAGGCAGGAAGCTCAGCCATGCCAATTCACAGAGAAATGGGGGAAAGGAAAAGAAACATTGACCTGTGTCTTTAAAAGTATTGTCACTGAATACACTGCAGAGATTCTGTTCCTTTGGGATTGAGTCAGTGGTGAAGCAGACCATCAGGACCTCCACATAAAGGTTCTTGTTGTTACTTCCATTGTTGGAGTAGCAAATCTGGACTTGGTAAGGGAATTCATGTTCTGGTTTAAGACATTGCAACCACAGAAGGCCACTGCAGGTGACATTAGATGCATGTAAAGCAGCCTAGCTGAATGATTTGAAAATCTCTTAGCAAGCAGGGCCTCTTGTACCTTGTTATAAGCAGCTGTTTCTCTGCTTCCCTCCCCTGGAAGCCTTGGTTCAGTGAGGGTGACCTCAGATCATTCTACATCAGGTCATGGTTTTATTTTATGTGGTAGAGCTCTTGTGCTGCAGGGAAGAAGAAAAGCCAGCTCAGGCTCAAATCCCAGACAAGTCTGCAGGGAACTGAAATCCCATCTTCCATCTCCAAGTGCCTTTGCTGCCAAGCTGCAGAAGGGATACAGGACATCCAGAAGTGTCAGTACTTTGGGTGCTGCCATTCTACTTGAAGCCCTGATTATTCCTCCCACTGGACAACAGAGAGAGGAATAGAAAAGGGTTCTTGAGTGCAGTGGTGAGAGAACAGGGGCTTCACTCCCCAGGCAAGTGATGTGGAGTTGGATTGCATGTCAGATCTCCTCCTCCATCAGGTAAAGGGATTTGCTGTCAGGTTACAGAGGGCCTCTCACACATTTTTCTTGGCTGTTTCAGTTATTCTGTGCAAAGGGATTCTTTCCAACCTGGATGGTTTCAGACTTGCATCTCAAAGCACCTAGTGGCTTAGGGGTGCAGTGGTGTACCCTGGGAGGAAGGAGATGTGGTTTTTCAGGTCTGTCCAAGGGGGAGGAGAAATTTGAATGTAGGTTTCCCACATCTCAGTGGTTAGCAGGACTGTCTTTTGTCTTCTTCCTCTGGGTAGAAAAGGGCTCCAGGAAAACATTATGAGCTGCAAATCCCAAATGAAATGTGGCTAACACTCTACAGCAATCTCTTGGAACATTTCCATTTCAGAGGTTCCTCTTCTCTGTGCTACAGCACATAAAAAACTCACCCTTCTTCCTTGCTATTCCCTGTACTTTCCCTGGGGATATTCTGGGCTGCTTTTGACTCTGTGGGACCATGCATGTAAGAAACAAGTGCAGCTCTAAGGCCAAAATTCTCTTCAAAACTGGAATGATATTTGAATTACACTTGCAGCTGGACTATGCTTTGGGTTTCAAGATGCTCACTCTCAGCCCAGTTTATCATTTGAGAAGAGTATCCTCATCTCCTTCTGGTGTAGGAATCATCTGATGAGATGGTTGGTGCATGCTATTCACAAAGCCATTACTCATAGAATCATGAAATCATTTTGGCTGGAAAAGAACTTTAAGATCACAGAGTCCACCCCATTCTCTAACTCTGCCATGGCTGGTGCTAAACCGTGTCCCACAGCACCACATCTCTGCTGCTTGGTAACACCTCCAGGGATGGGGATTCAACCACCTCCCTGGGGAGCCTGTGCCAGCCTTTGAGAGCCCTTTGTGAAGAAGTTTCTTCTGATATCCAACCTAAACCTCCCCTGGTGCAACTCGAGGCCATTTCCTCTTATCACTTGTTCCTAGGGAGAAGAAACCAATCCCCACCTCACTGCAACCCCCTTTCAGGGAGCTGTAGAGAGCAAGGAGGTCCCCCCTCAGCCTCCTCAACTCCAGACTAAACCACCCCAGTTCCCTCAGCCACTTCTCACAAGATCTCTTTTCCATTCCCTTCACCAGCTTGGTTGCCCATCTGTGGGCTCACCCAAGATCTCACCCTGGAGATCTTCAGGAAAAGCCTGGATGAGGCACTTAGTGCCGTGGTCTGGTTGATTGGATCGGGCTGGGGGAGAGGTTGGACTGGAGGGTCTTGGAGGTCTCTTCCAACCTGGTTGATTCTATGAAATAATTTTAAGAAGGAGGGAGGAAGGGAGGTGTCAAATAATTTTAGGAAGGGGGAAAGAAGGGAGGTGTCCATTTTAGGAAGGGGGAAGGAAGGCAGGGAGCAAATAATTTCAGGAAGGAAAATGATGGTGAAACCATACACCCAGCCATATGTCTGACCCGTGTATGCATCTCTCAGCTTTGGGGTTTTTGTGCTCTTAGGTGTGACCTATGATCAGGGGCAAGTTAGTCTCTAAAGGGACCTCTCTCCCCACTGTATTGAGCACTCACAAACAGACTCACTCATCACTTCCTGTCTCAATGAAACTAAGTACAGCTTGAACCAACAGCCCTTGGAAGAATGCTGGGAGACGGCAACAGCTAAACAGGAGACCCAGGTGCCTGGAGAGATACTGCATTGAACTGCTTTTTAATTAATTTCTTGTTTAATTTTGGTTTATTCTTTTTTGTTTGTTTGTTTTCCTCATTTTGTGGGTGTGTTTTTTTTTTATCATGTTTTTCTTTGGGTTTCTCTTTGTTTTTCAGTTCTTTTGGGCTCTTCTTTTGAGGCTGTGTTTGATCCGTTGGCTTCCCATCCGCTGCTCGTAACCATCTCTGCTATGAGTTGTGAGTGAGCCATCACCATGCTTCTGGGTTTTCATTTTGTTGTGTGCTTTTGTTATATATGGAAGTCCAAATGACACCTGGGTTTGGTTTTTTTTTTGGTTTGTTTTCTTTATTTCTCCTCATGATATGTTTGTTTTTCAGCAGGATTGTGACAGCTGCCTAAGTGTGTTGCAGGGAGCTAGAACGCTTGGCACTCTGCCTCGAGGGGCTGGTGGACGTTTGGGTGGTGCCAGAGGCTGTGACTTGGTCAGTTCTGTGGTTTCAGAGGCAAGAGGAGGGGAATTCTCTTTTCTTACATTTTTGGCTACAGCTTCCTCTTCCTTTCTGACTGCCCATGGGGGATAAAATGCACTGCTGTCACTGATAACCTGCAAAGTGCTCCTGTTTAGATTAGCAAGCTGAAACACATCTGAGAGGTGCCGCATTTGTCTCCACAGAAGAGGTGGAGATGCATATCCTTGTGTCTCCCCCATGAGCCTAACTGATGGAAGCAGAAGATTCCTAGAGGTCACAGAGAATGCTTCCTGTCAGTTCAGTTCAAACTTCCTTTCACTTTGCTTTCCTATCACAACTTCTGCAAGAAATCATTTCATTCCAAGATGTATCTCCAAGTGCTTCCCATGACCTCTGGCATTTCCTCTCTCCCCTCACTACCTTCTCTTCGATCTGTGCTAACTGTATTTTCATTTTCTTACTGCTGAAAATCCTTTTCCTGTTTCCAGGACAGATGGGTTAATGAGCCTAGAAGACAGCAAGCCTGTCAGAGGCAAAGGTGGTGGATCTCATAAAGTGCTTGTGCAGGCTTCCAGAAAGTTGGGGAGGAACCAGCTGTCGTGTTCTGTGAGAGTGCCACAGGCCTAGGAAACAGCTGAAGGAAAATACTGGCATCCAAACAGAAGTTTTTAGGAAGGAAGCTGGAAACCAGGACATTCAAAATATCAACCTAGGGACCAGTGAGGCAAGAAGAAAGATTTTAATGGTTATGTGTGAACATTGCATAACAAGCAGGGGTTCAGATTAATGAGGAAATACAAGCACTCCTGAGATGCCCCCTCCCTGGAGGTATGCAAGGCCAGGTCCAATGAGGCCTTGAACAATAGGGTCTAGTGGGAAGTGTCCCTGCCAATGACAGAGGGGTTGGAACTAGATGATCTTCAAGGTCCCTGCCAACCCAAACCACTCTGTGGTTGTATGAAAATGAAGGGAGCATCAACAAAACAGACTTCTTGGGGACCTTAATGGAGACACCGCTGGCACGTAGAATACAAATACCATGAGTGTTTGAACTGGAGAAGAATGAAAAGCTGGTGGATGCAAAAGAGAACAGTTTGAAGTAATGCATCCACTTCACACAGGGTTTTGTTATCTAATTCTCTCTTTGTCCATGAGGTAACATTGCTAATATATCAAAAGGAACACAGAGTATCATTTTCGTTCAGCGGGTAGTGATCTAACACACCCTCCCAAGCTCAATCTCATTTTAAACCAAGCTCCTAACACAATGCAATATGCTTGGTATCTCTGTCATCTCCCTGACAGCTCTGGGTAATAAATTGCTTCAGCTTTGTGCTAGACACAATCTGAATGCAGGAAGGAGGGAGATCTTACCCTGAATAATATTTTTGATGCCATACCGATGTGCAAAGATTAAATCATTTGTGGTTTAAAATTGTATTCCAGCCTGCTGGCTTATTGCCTTCTTATTCTGGGGACTCAAATCAGATGTGCTGTATATGATTCCGTGGTCTGGAGCTCCTAACTCTTACAATTTCAATTCCTTGTCAAATGTGGAGCAGTAGTCTGGACAGCAAAGAGGCTTTACCTAGGCTCTTTTCCACTCCTGGGCGATGCAGTGGTGGCATGAAATTTATTAACTGGAAGAAATGGTGTAAAGAAGTCATCTGAAAAGTGATGCTGATGAATTGAGAAAGAAATCAGTAAGAGCTGGGTGTACAGCACGTGCTACAGGATATGCTCAGGCAGGAGGTGTTTGAATTAAGCATGGGGTGTCTCCACAGCCATGGCAATAATGGACTGCAGTGGTTAGGGACAGTCAAAAGGCACAAGTTGATTGCCTCGTGACTGGCAGGATAGACAAATATGGTTAAAAGAGGTGAAAGCTTTATGAGCAGAAAGATCTGCCTATTTTATTCAAAGCTCTACAGGTCCTGTCAAAACAATTCCAGTCTTCCTCAGTTGCAGTGCTCCTCTCCTTTGTTGAGGGAAGACTGGAGAGAGTGTCCTTTTGGGTTCGGCTGCAGGACTGGCTTGGTGAGCTGTTTCGTTGTGCCTGTTGGGCAGATACATGTTTAAAAGATGGCTTGGGCTTTGGGTTTGCTTCTCAAAAAAGGAGGAGAATGCATTTGTAAACTGCCTAGGGTTGGCAGGCTGAAAAGATAGCCTGGCTGCCAGAAATAGTAAGTATTGATTTAAGAACATTTTTAGGCGTAGCCAACCAGACTGAAGCCAGCACGTGGGGTACTCAGTTCAGTGTCTCCAGAGTTGATGACTGAAGGCATGGAAGTAGGGGAAAAAACACCCATGAAATGCAAACTCCCATGGGCTGCAAATGTTGGACAATTTGTTCTGAAAGCATGACAGATGTCACACTGAAATTGTTCATCAATAGTGTCCAAAATCAGCAGTTCCCACTCATAATGGAAAAAAAGGAATGTCCCCTTGGTTTTGAACATGTAGAGAGTGTTGGTGGTGATGGCTGATTGCAACAGGTCTGTTCCAGTGGCCAGTATTCTCCTTTGCAGCAACTCCTATCAGTGGACTCACTGGCATTCTGAAAGATATTGTGCAGTCATTTGTCAGTGGCAATCCTGAAAATACATTCCAGGAGGAATGAGGGGCATACCTGAATGTAATATCTTGAGTATTACCTTCTGGCAAAGCAGCTTCTAGCTCAAGCTGGTGTGTTGCAAGATACAAATATTTATAAGCTGGGTGAGGAGTGGCTTCTGAGCAGTCTGGAGGAGAAAGACTTGAGGATGAAAAGCTGGCAATGTGCCCTGCAGCCCAGAAGGCCAACTGTGTCCTGGGTTGCATCACAGGAAGGTGACCAGCAGGATGAGGGAGGTGATTCTGCCTCTCTGCTTTGTGCTCATGAGGCCCAGCCTGGAGTACTGCATCCAGTTCCAACACAAGAGCTGCTGGAGCAGGGCCAGAGGAGGGCCACGAAGGTGATCAGAGGGCTGGAGCACCTCCCCTATGGGCACAGGCTGGGAGAGTTGGGACTTGTTCAACCTGGAAAAGAGAAGGCTCCAGGGAGACCTTAGAGCAGCCTTACAGTACCAGAAGGAGGCCTACAAGAAACCTGGGAAAGGACTTTTGGCAAAGGCTTGCAGTGATAGGATGAGGGGGAAGGGCTTGAAGCTGGAAGAGGAGTTTTAGACTGGACTTTAGGAAGAAATGCTTTGCAGTGAGGGTGGTGAGACACTGGAACAGGCTGTGGATGCCATCTCCATGGAAGTGTTCAAGGGCAGCTTGGAGTGGGCCTTGAGCAACATTGTCTGGTGGGAAGAGTCCCTGCTTAGGGCCGGGGGGGTTGGAGCTAGTTGACCTTTAAGGTCCCTTCCAGCCTTCTATGATGAAGATTAAATGCTGCATTAATTTCAAGGGCTATGCATAAAGATTCTCCTGGTGGAGGGTTTCATTAGCTCAGAGGAGTTGTAAGACAGACTTGGAGGCTCTTTGCCTTGGGTATGCAGCTGAGGCATGTGTTAGTGGCACAGTGTTGACAAACTTGTTTTGAACCAACAAACTAAAAAGCAAACAGTTGTGCATGCTGAGGGCATTCAAACTCACAGCAACTTCCTAGCACCCCAAAGGGTGGGCTGCCCAGGGAGGTGGTGGAGTTGCTGTCCCTGGAGGTGTTCAAGAAAGGCTTGGATGTGGCACTTGGAGCCATGGTTTAGTTGCCAGGAGGGGTTAGGATTAGGTACTAGGTTGGACTTGATGATCTCTGAGGTCTTTTCCAACCTGGTTGATTCTGTGATTCTATGATGTAGCTGAATTGCACACATTTAAACCCACAGAAGGGTGACCTGGAATGTCAGGATGTTATTTAGGCTTAGCTCTGAAAGCTTAGGCCCAGCTGAAAGAGCAGCCATCAATCAACAGACCTAAATGGGACAAGTTATCCACCAGGAGAGTTGTTACAAGTTGTACAAGTTAAGGTTTTTAGGTAGCCTCTGCTTGTTTTAATGCATTCAGCATTTCTCTAAGAGTACACTTTTAATTACATTTAGCTTCTTGTCCAAGCCTGGCCTTCTCATGGAAGATACCTAGGTCTGAACCTGGTTTTGCCATATAGTTTTTTAAAAGCACTGCTGTTAACTCTAGTTACTTCTAGCTAAGCTGGAAGACAGGCTGAGGGAGCTCAGGTTGTTCAGCCTGGTGAAGAAGGGGCTCCAGGCAGACCTAATAGTGACCTTCCAGTACCTGAAGGGGTCCTGCAAGAAGGATGGAGAGAGACTGTTTACAGAGGCCTGCAGTGATAGGACAAGGGGCAATGCTCTTCTCCAAGTAGAGCAGAGAAGGTTTAGATTAGATGTTAGGAACAAGTTCTTTACCATGAGGGTGGTGGAACACTGGAACAGGTTGCCCAGGGAGGTGGCTGGGGACCCATCCCTGGAGATATTCAAGGTGAAGCTCAACAGGGCTCTGGGCAGCCTGATCTAGTTGAGGATGTCCCTGCTGACTGCAGAGGAGGTTGGACCAGATGACCTTTGGAGGGCCCTTCCATGGTGGATGTCATTATTGAAATGAGTTTTTCCAGCATAGTGACATCTTTGCTAAGTCAACTCTCGTGGTCCAATGGTCATGTGGAGGAAGCAGTGGAAGGAGTTGGAGGTTTTGCTTAGCCTCCAGATGAGAGAAAGCTCCCAGGCCAGGTTGCACAGGGCCTTGAACAACCTTGTCTGGTAGGAGGAGTCCCTGCCCAGGGCAGGGGAGATGGAGCTAGATGACCTTTAAGGTCCCTTCCAACGAAAACCGTTCTATGATCTTGGAGTCACAGGAGGACTGCCTTCTGCCTGAGGCTGCTATATCAATCAGGCCTTCACTTTCTGAGTACATGAAGAATGAGCAAATTGGAGAAAGAGTCAAAAAAACCCCAAAGTTGTGTGGTTTAGGATATACTGGGAAGAATTCTGGAAGTCAGAGCTTCTTAAATGGTTTAATTCTTACAGAGGATGTTGACAAGGAGTGTCAGAAACGCGCGTGGGCATCTGCTCTCTCTCAGGTTAGAGGATCCCTGTTCTTGTCCTGACCAGGCTGCCCTCAGGCTTTGCTTACCTCTTACGTGGTCATGACTCAAGTCTTGCACTTCTTTGCTAGCTTTTCCCTTGTCCTGGAGTTGAAAAAGGAAAATCTGACCTTGGCTAATCTTTTTGCCTCTGTGACTAGTCTATTACTATTCTAACCTATCACTGTCACCACCTTGCCCTCCCTGTAACAGAAGCATTTCAGCTGGCTGCTAGGGCAGATGAAGGCAGCGAACAGTGTGTATGCCATGGATACCTGAGGAATCATAGTGTAGATGGTAACTTTTCAGGAGTTAAGCTTGCACAAGGGGGTTCATAATCTGCTCTCTTTGAGACTTCTCTGTTGTCTCCCTTCAGCCTCGCAACGTTGCTGGGTTTCGAGGAACAGTCCGCTACGCCTCGGTGAACGCGCACAAAAACCGAGTGAGTACCGCTGCCTGCAAAGGACCTGCCAGCAAGCTTCTCTCTTGCTCCTCAGAAACCTCTTTTCAGGAGCAGAAGAGTGAAGAGGCCCACGTTCTGCTTTGTCACCTACAGGAGCTGCTTCACTGGGTGGCCACGGCACCAGCTTGACTGCGAAGCCCAAATTAGTTTTCATTTACTGGATCCGTTCTGGGCGGCAGCCTTAAGAGTTGTAATTATTTCATGTTCAGATGGGGGGAGGGCAGGAAGTAAAAGCACACTAAGGTACCTTCCAGTACCTCAAAGGAACCTACAGGAAGGCTGGTGAGGGACTTTTCATAAGGGTGTCTAGCCACAGGACAAGGGGGAATGATTTTAAGCTGAGGGAGAGCAGGTTTAGACTGGATCTTAGGAAGGAGTTCTTCAGTATGGGGGTGGTGGATCTCTGGAATAGGTTGTCCACAGAGGTTGTGGACATCCCCTTCCTGGCGGTGTTCAGGGCCAGGCTGGATGAGGTCTTGACCTGCCTGGTCTAGTGGCCCTGCCCATGGCAGGGGGGGATGTGTGGAGCAGATGATCTCTAAGGTCCCTTCCAACCCAAACCATTCTGTGATTCTGTGTTTGAGGTTCAGCAGCAGGCTGCTTGCTGCTAGTTTCTAGCAGAATGTGACTGTGAATTACCAAGTGCCAGGTCCCCCAGATCCATTCTCCATCTGGAACTTTTAGTATTAACACTGCTGTCAATATTAATATGCTGGTTAATATTAACATGGTGTCAGGGGAAGAGCCACCTAGTCAAAGCTAGATTTATTTTTCCCTGGAAAGAGCCATTATTTCCATGGGGTCTGTCTAGCTTCATTCTCAGTGCTTCCAGAAGCCTCCTGCAGCATTCCCCAAGCACATTTTTTGTCCTTTTTCAGTAATTGTCTCCTGTGGACTGTAAACTGGAAGTCCTCTGGTTCTGCCACTAAGTACTTGGAAACTATCAACCCTCCTGCATTACCTCCAGGTTTCTGGTCTGATTTGGGATGAGGCTGTAGGATGACCTGTGACACATGAGGAAGTTTCAAAGGGTTTTTGTTAGGGCAAGAAGTTCCTCCTGCAGAATGTGGGAAAGTGTGGTGTGGGGAGGACAGTTGAATGCCACCATTAATTCATTCTGTTTCCTGGGAGACACTGAGAAACCTGAGGTGTAATTTTTGGGAAGAGCTGAATAGTGCCAGCTGTAGCTGGCATCAGCTGAAGGTATATTTAGCCCCCAAAACTGCTGTTTAATGCATGCTATTCTGAGGAATCATGCTCTAGACATTGGATGCTGGGCACCAAAAATGACTTCCTTCATGTGCTTGACAATTTCAACCTTATCCTCATGTTTCAATTCTTACTTACTCGGTCAGGAGGAGAGGAGCTTGTGGAGATGTTGCTGCTCCATGAACTGTTGCAGTGCTCTCTGCTGAGTGTTGCAAAACCCCTTGGCTCGGTGCTGTCTTGGGAACAGTCTGAATCATATTTAGCTGAAAAAGGGAATAATACTTTCTGCACACCATTGGAGGGTTTGGGTTGTTGGTTGCTTCCCTCCCCTTCACCTAGGTTATTTTGTTGTGGTGTTAGGTCATAAGCTGGATTTGAGGTCTCTTCCAGCCTCAGTCATTCTGTGACTGTGTGATCCCACATGCCATTAATAAATATTTTTCAGTGTAAGTTTAAAAGCTACACTCAGTGAAGGAGAGCCTGTGGAAAATTTGTGCTTTGTAATCTAGATTAAAAAACAAAACCACCCAAAAACCTCTTTTCTAATGTAGTCACAAAGAGGGAAACAAATGAGGTTGTTCAGGGGACTGTGGTTTTAATAAATGCTGGATTTTTGTATCTTTAGTCATCCATATGGCTGCCCCACTGAATGGGAAGGGTGACTTCTTGTGGGGGGTTGAAATTACAACACCCACACACACACACCCCCAAACTGGAGAATTCCCCCCAAAATAAATCACCAGACTAGCTCAGTTGGTTTGAGAGCAGAATGAAGCTGCATTGACAAATCCAGCAATGTAAAATGCAATGAATATGTACAAAATACTTACACACCACAAGGACCCCTTTGAATTGTTCCCAGACCCCTCTGGACAGTCTAGGGGGCTGCTTCCAACCTTCCCTCTCCCTCTAGCCCTCCTTCCCTTCCCACCAGCAGAAGGTCAGGAAGAGATAAGGGAGCAATGCAAAAGCAGAGATCACAGAATCACCAAGAGACCTCAAAGATCATCGAGTCCAACCTGGCACCACAGACCCCATGACTAAACCATGGCACCAAGTGCCACGTCCAGTCCCCTCTTGAGCACCTCCAGGGACGGTGACTCCACCACCTCCCTGGGCAGCACATTCCAGTGCCTAACAACTCTCTCAGTGAGAAGAAGGGAAGAGAGAGAGGGAAATGTTTATGCAGCCAACTTTTATCCTCATTAGCAAACCAATGGGATTATACAGCCATATCAATGTTTTTCTGCTGGGTCCAATGGCCAATCTTATTTGCTTTTGACTCTAAATAGCTGCAGAAAGTGCCTGTTCACTGCTTAGAGTTAGGACACTGAGCTAAGGCACTTGGCTTTGAACTGTAACACTTCTCTTGATGCTTTGTAATGGGGAATTTTTATGGATGGGATGTGGAATAATGTGGGCACAGCACTAGTGACCAGCCACCAACTGGATTTGCCTCCATTCCCCACCACGCTTTGGGCCTGGCCATCCAGCTGTGTTTTTTCACCCAGAAATTCATCCATCCAAGCCAGGAGGAGCAGCCAGTTTCTCCAGGAGGGTGCTGTGGGAGATAGTATGAAGTGCCACTCTAGGAATTAATATCTTCTTCTAGGTGAAGGAAAAGCAAACCCCAAATTGTGTGCAGAAAGCATTGCTTAGTTTTTAGTTTTTTAAGCTAAATCTCATTCAGCCTGTTCCCAAGGCAGTGTTTTCACCCAAAGTGCAAAGCACTTCTCACCAAGCACCACACCAGTGGAAAGATCTGGAAGGTTTCTACGTCCCTCCTCTCCTCCTGGCCTAGCAAATGAGAGATTGAACCAGGGGGATAAGGTTGAAGTTGTCAAGCACAGGAAGTTATTTTACATCCTTTAGTCTTTGATCTGTCTCCTTCCATCGTTCAGTGGGAAGCAGGGCTTCTCTTCCTGCTTTTTCAAATGAGGCAGCTCACCTGGAGAGCACACCTGACAGGAATGGAACCTTGCTCCTCAGTCTTCATCTCTCTTTTCTCCAGGAGATGGGTCGACATGATGATCTGTGGTCCCTCTTCTACATGTTGGTGGAGTTTGCCGTCGGTCAGCTTCCCTGGCGGAAGATCAAAGATAAGGTAGGAAGCTCGGTGCCTGCCCTTCACGTGGGTGCCACAGCTCTGCTGCTGTGGCTTCTCATTACTCAGAGAACCATGGAATCAACCAGGCTGGAAAAGACCTCAGAGATCATCAAGTCCAACCTAATACCTAACACCTAACACCTCATGACAACTAAACCATGGCTCCAAGTGCCACATCCAGTCCCCTCTTGAACACCTCCAGGGACGGTGACTCCACCACCTCCCTGGGCAGCACATTCCAATGGCAAATTACTCTTCCTGGGAAGAACTTTCTCCTCACCTCGGGCCTAAACTTCCCCTGGCGCAGCTTGAGACTGTGTCCTCTTGTTCTGGTGCTGGTTGCCTGGGAGAAGAGACCAACCCCCACCTCCCTTCAGGGAGTTGGAGAGAGCAATGAGGTCTCCCCTGAGCCTCCTCTTCTCCAGGCTAAGCAACCCCAGCTCCCTCAGCCTCTCCTCACAGGGCTGTGCTCCTGACCCTCCCCAGCTTTGTTGCCCTCCTCTGGACACATTCAAGTCTCTCAGTGTCCTTCCTAAACTGAGGGGCCCAGAACTGGACACAGGACTCAAGGTGTGGCCTAACTGGTGCAGCGTACAGGGCAGAATGACCTCCCTGCTCCTGCTGGCCACACTGTTCCTGATGCAGGCCAGGATGCCCTTGGCCTTCTTGGCCACCTGGGCACACTGCTGGTTCCTGTTCAGCCAGCTGTCAACCACTACCCCCAGGGCCCTTTCTGCCTGGCTGCTCTCCAGCCATTCCTCCTGCAGCTCACTGCATCTTATTGCTGAAGTAAAGCCAGAGCCTGTTTTTCATCAGATCTTCTGCTTTTGTGTATTCTGATGAACAGCCTGGAGCTTGTCTTATTTGGAGTAGCTAGACCATTTCTCATGCATGTTGTTAATCCCATTTGAGCTCCTGTTTGACTTCTTGCAAAGCAGTTCACAAAGTGGCTAGGCTGAGCTGGCCTTCTGACAAAGAGCCTTTAGAAAGGGGCGAGGATAGCACTTTGCCATGTTAAACAAGCCACGTGGGAACTGCAGCTGGAAAGTGAACCAGAATAAAACCCACCCTTCATGTTTTCCTGGGAGAAGATAAAATCCCTGAAAAGAAATAGGTCACCTGTGCAGAGGGCTGTGCTGAAAGGGCAGCTTCTGAAGAGTGTTTCTGAGTCAGAGTTCCCCTTTGGCCTTTGCCTGCAGTGATCAGCCTTGCTTTGCTAGGGGCACCAAAGAGGAGTGCATAGGCACAGTGCTGGGTTTAAGGAGAGGCCATCTTCCAGGAATTGTAAGCTGAGATGGTGTTCCAGGGAGGGTAAGGCTGTATGAACAGGAAGCAGTGGAAGAGATTCTTGTCTGTGAGACATTTTCCTTTTGTTTTTTCCCCAGGAGCAGGTTGGTATGATAAAGGAGAAGTATGAACACAGAATGCTGCTAAAACACATGCCTTCAGAGTTCCACCTTTTTCTGGATCATATTGCAAGCCTTGACTACTTCACCAAGCCAGACTATCAGGTAGGAGCCTCTTTTGGTTACCAGGCTGATGGGATTTTCTAACATTTCCATGCAGGTGTTTATATCTGGCTGAGGAATACCTTCACCAGGAGGACAAAGGTTGTACTGTACAGTTCTTCAGCATCTCACAAGTTTTATTTTCTTCCCCTTCCACCATTCTGCTCAGAATAATCTTCTACTCCAGACCACAGAGTTCTTCCCAAGCAACAGAGTACTTTTAGCTTTCATTAAAACAGTTGAGATGCTCCAAATGTGACAGAATTTTAGCAGAGCTTGCCAAAGTCTGCAATGAGCCAACAGCTCAACCATGCACACCAGCCCCTTTGCTTTCTTGCAGGCTCATATGGGCCTGACTACTATTATCTTCTTCTTTAATATTCATCTTCACTGGTTTGCTTTTTTCTTCACCCATTCACTGTTTGCTGTCAGCAAAAGAGTGCTGGATTTGCTCAGCCCAGAGAGGAGTTGTCACCTGAGTAGGGACAGTCCTTGTTACACAGGCTGGAGACTGATGTGATGGAGGGCAGCCCTGTGAGAAAGCACTTTGGGATGTTGGTGGATGAAAAGCTGGACATGAGCCAGCAATGGGCAATGCAAATACTTATCTCAGTGACAGTATGACTTCCCCCAGCCCCCATCATCCCCACTCCTCCATATCATGGCTTTAAAAAAAGCCCCAAACACACACAAACCCCCTCAAACAAACAAAACCCTTCCAGTCCTCTCTCAGCAGGCAGAGACCTATTTTTTTCTCCCACTCTTCTGCCTGGCTTATGGCTTTTTCTGTCTTGGTGTGAATCATAGAATAGCTTATGTTGGAAGGGACCTCCAAAGGTCATCTTGTCCAACCCTTTCTGCAGCCAGCATCCTCAGCTAGATCAGGTTGCCCAGTCCGTGGTTAGCCTCACCTCAAATATCTCCAAGGATGGGGCTCTGACTACCTCCCTGGGCACCCTGTTCCAGTGTTCCACTGATTCTCTTCTCTCTGTCTCTTGGTTTTTCAGTTCTCCTGCCCACACCCTTGCTCCTGTGTGATTGTTTCTGTTTTTGCACCTTTTGGCCACCATGGTTGTTTTTTATTTGCCTCAAGTAATCACACTACTGTCTTTTACCCTCCCAGCTCTGACTGGGATGATCATAATCCTCCTTAATGCATGAAAGCAACCTTGCTGCCATTTAGGACTACAGCTGGTGCTCTGTGGCATCCAAATAGTCACCAGCCTCGGGGGAAAAGAGGATTATTCTATCACGTGTCTGCTGCAGGTTCACTCTTCCTTAGCCAGTGATCTGAGCTGGGTCCATGGGATGGGGAGCCTGCTCTTCCTGGACCTACTTCTCATGGTGATTAAGCCTTGTTGCCCTTCTCTGGAGACATTCAAGTGTCTCAATGCCCTTCTTCAATTGAGGAGCCCAGAACTGGACACAGTGCTCCAGGTGTGGCCTAAGCAGTGCTGAGTACAAGGGCACAATGACTTCCCTGCTCCTGCTGGCCACACTATTTCTGATGCAGGCCAGGATGCCATTGGCCTTCTTGGCCACCTGGGCACACTGCTCCTCTCAGTCTTCTGTTCTCCAAAGTGTCAAATGTGCTACTCTGCATATCTCTAGTTTACAGGAAAGCTGAGCTGAAGTTAAGGCTTTAGAGTTAAGAGTAACAAGATTTCACCAAGTCAGTGTCAAAATGTTGCATGCACTTCACAGCATCACAGTATCACCAAGGTTGGAAGAGACCTCAGGGATCATCAAGTCCAACCTGTCACCACAGACCCCATGACTAAACCATGGCACCAAGTGCCACATCCAATCCCCTCTTGAACACCTCCAGGGATGGTGACTCCACCACCTCCCTGGGCAGCACATCCCAATGGCAAATGACTCTGTGAAGAATTTCTCCTCACCTCCAGCCTAAACTTCCCCTGGTGCAGCTTGAGACTGTGTCCTCTTGTTCTGGTGCTGCTTGCTTGAGAGAAGAGACCAACTCCCTCCTGCTACAACCACCCTTCAGGTAGTTGTAGAGAGCAATGAGGTCTCCCCTGAGCCTCCTCTTCTCCAGGCTAAACAATCCCAGCTCCCTCAGCCTCTGGTTGCTCTTATTTCTTGGCACCTGTCATAGGCAAGATGGAGATTCTAAGCTACATTGGGTCCTTATGCTCATGCTTGGGATTTTTTGAGAGGGCCACCTGTAGCTCCTTAACATGAATTGACTTTTGTGTGTGTGTGTGTGTAAATCTGTTGCAGTTAATCATGTCCGTTTTCGAGAACAGCATGAAGGAAAGAGGCATCACTGAAAATGAAGCCTTTGACTGGGAGAAGGCTGGGACAGACATCTTGTTATCCACTAGCACCTCTACTCCACCACAGCAAAACACCAGGCAAACAGCAGCCATGTTTGGGTGAGTACTGCAGGTGTGCCAGTGAGCCTCCAGACATCCTCAGTAGCAAACTCCCTAGCAGGTTCATGTTGGAAAGGTCACAGCACACAGAATTAAGCAGGTTGGAAAAGACCTTTAAGATCATCAAGTCCAACTATCACCCAACACCGTCTAATCAACTAAATCATGGCACTAAGTGCCTCATCCAGTCTTATTTTAAACACACAGTGACTCCACCACCTCCCTGGGCAGCACATTCCAATGGCCAAGCTCTCTTTCTTGAAGAACTTCTTCCCAACATCCAGCCTAAACCTCCCCTGGCACAGCTTGAGACTGTGTCCTTTTGTTCTGGTGCTGGTGCCTGGGAGAAGAGACCAACCCCCACCTGGCTACACCCTCCTTTCAGGTAGTTGTAGAGAGCAATGAGGTCTCCCCTGAGCCTCCTCTTCTCCAGGCTAAGCAACCCCAGCTCCCTCAGCCTCTCCTCACAGGGCTGTGCTCCAGACCCTCCCAGCTTCACTGCCCTTCTCTGGACACATTCCAGCAACTTAACATCCTTCTTAAACTGAGGGGGCTAGGTTTCAGGGTTGGGGATTGTGGTAGGTTGAAGAGAAGAGGAGGCTGAGGGGAGACCTCACTGCTCTCTACAACTGCCTGAAGGGAGGAGGAAACTGCAAGGGAGAGGAAATGGCCTCAAGTTGTACCAGGGGAGGTTTAGGTTGGAGATTAGAGCAAACTTCTTGACTGAAAGGTTCTCAGAGATTGGAGATGGTTGAATCCTCATCTCTGGGGTGTTTCAAAGTGGCAGAGATGTGGTTCACCAGAGTTAGAGAATGGTTGGAGTTGATGATCTTAAAGGCCTTTTCCAACTGAAGCAGTTCTGTGACTATAGAAGACAAAACCTTAATATAAAAGAAGACAAAACCTCCAGTGCCTGTTAAGCTTCACTAGCTCATGCAAAGAAGAGAAGTTTCTTCTAAGTTAAATATTGTTTAATGGGCACTTCTGAAGAAATTTGCAGCCTTTGTGGTCTAGTGGTCATGGAGGTATTGGGCAGAAGGTTGGACTTGATGACCTTAGAGGGCTTTTCCAACCTCTGTGATCCTATCCATCCCTTTGTCTTTGTGACTCTCAGGTGGAATCCTCCCCTTCTGTTTCAGGTTGTCATAGCTAGGACAATGCTGGACTGCCTGTTTTTTCAGTCTGGTAAGACCCTAAAAGCTGCTGAGGAGTTTGTGTGGGGCAGTGTGTTAGGCCTTCTGCTTTAAGCACCAATAATTTGACCTTCCTTCTTATCTCGTCCACAGGGTGGTTAACGTCACTCCGGTACCCGGGGACTTGCTTCGTGAGAACACTGAGGATGTCCTCCAGGGTGAACATCTGAGTGACCAAGAGAATGCTCCTCCCATCCTGTCAGGCAGGCCAGCAGAAGGTCTTGGTCAGACTCCAAACACTGCTTTCAATGAGGCTGAAGTGTGGGAGGAGACAGATGTGAATCGCAACAAACTCAGGATCAGCATCAGCAAAGTAAAGAACATTTTATTCATCTCCTGTGGCTGCTGGATTCATAGCCTGCTAGCTGCCAGCTGCATCCACTGATGTAGCATCCCAAAAAGCACTGTGGACTTTCCCCATGGAAGTGGGAAATGACAAACAAATCACAGAGTAAAAGCCATTGGGATTAATTTAGATCTTGATGCATTTGGGGGGCCTGTGATGCCAGAGTGAATCCTCCATACAATCACCACATCCTTAGCTAGGATCTAGATGCTTCAAGCAATGGGAGTTGAGACCTTGCATAGCTGATAAAATATCAGAAATGTCCCAGGGCTGGAAACTGTAAAGCAAAACTTTGTTGTGTCCTAACCTCTTGAGTCAATCATTTTGATCAGAGATTTCTTGCCTCCTTCCTGGGAGCGTTCAAGGCCAGGTTGGGCAGGGCCTTGAGCAAGCTGGTCTAGTGGAGGTGTCCCTGCCCAGGGCAGGGGGGTTGGAAATAGATGATCATTAAAGACCCCTTGCAACCCAAACCATTCAGTGATGCTATGAGTCTTCATAAGCCATCTTTTTCTACATCTTGGATCCTCCCTGATTTTTCTCGTCCATTTTTTACACTTCCCTCCCAAAGGGTAGCACAAGCTATAAAAAGCATCTAATGATGGTTTCACTCCTGTGAGGAGTGAAAGAGTCACTTAATATTCTCACACAGCTCTGCAGTCCACATTCATGGTAGGGCTTTTTAGCTTTAGTGTGTCCTAAATTTGGTTTTCCTCATAACCCCTGAAAGCTTCTCAGTCCTTGATTGTAAATTCCTTAGAGGCATCCCCACTGCATGATGATTCTGTAGAGAATCTAGGAGTTTATTTATTAGCTATTGGAAGGAAATTAGCATTTGTTGTGCCAGTCTCAACTGTTGTATCAAAATCAGAGTGTCATGTGGCATGGTATCAGGTAGATACAGAATCTGTTAGCAGAGAAACCTTCATCAAACAGGCTTAAAACACTATCGGGGTGTACTGAAGTCACTTTACAAACCTGTCTTTAATGGACATTTGTGGACTAGAATGTTAAATCTACCAGTCTTCTGGATCAGACCAGAATTCTGCTGGCACAGAAGGACTCCTCCTGTCAGCCTTGTAAATGTCTGCACTATCCTTAGTCCTACTAGAAATTATTCATGAACAAGAAATAATCTCATCTGACGGGATCTGGTGAGGCCACTCGTTGACTACTGGGTTCAGTTTGGGGGATTGTCACTGCAAGGAAGACATTGTGTGTCCAGTGAAGGGCAGCAAAGCTGGTGAAGGGTCTGGGGAACAGGTCTGGTGAGGAGCAACTGAGGGAACTGGGGCTGTTTAGTCTGGAGAAAAGGAGGCTGAGGGGGAGGGAGACCTTCTCATTCTCTAGAGCTCCCTCAGAGACAGGTGGGGATTGGTCTCTTCTCCTAGTTACAAGTGACAGGATGAAAGGAAATGGCCTCAAGTTGAACCAGGGGAGGTTTTGATTAGAAGAAGAAAACTCTTCACTGAAAGGGTTCTCAAAGACTAGAACAGGCTTCCCAGGGAGGTGGTTGAATCCCCAGCCCTGGAGGTATTTAAAAGCTGTGTAGATGTGTTGCTGAGGGACATGGTTTAGCACCATCCTTGGTAGAATTAGAGAATGCTTGGACTGGATTTGAAAGGTCTTTTCCAATCAAAATGATTCCATGGTGCTTAAAATTCATCTAAGCAAATAATTTGGATGAAGTATGGGAAATCACCAGCAGCATTCCCCAACACCAAAAATTCTAAACCAAGTTCAAACCCCTTTTTCATCTCTCACTGATCAACTGTGTGCATTCCTAGACGTTCTCGCTGGAGCACAAGATGAAACCAGCAAAGCCTGGCAGAGTGGGAGAGTTCTACCTCCACAGCACACCACACACAAAGGAGCATTACAGAGAAATCTGGCAACTCCTCTGAGTTTTGCTGTTCCTCTGAACCACCAGGCACCTTGATGCTCTCCAGTCAGTCTGAGATGTGCACAAGGGAGTCTTAAATGTCCTTTCTGCATCCTAGCTGTACATCATGTCTGAAGTACCCACTGCTATCATTCACAAGCCCTGTCTTAGCAGCAGCTAGAGGCAGGAGAGGTTTCTACAGGATCCACAGCATGACCAGGTGACTCTCTTGCTGAGAGAGAGATGCTGTTTCTTGTCAGTTCAGCTTTGTTGAGCCTGGGGAGTTAGTCAGGATGTCTGTGAGCTCTTCAGCCTTGACAAACTCCCTAACTGTGCAGCAGTCTATGAAATAGAGCCCAAGGGCATCATGCTCTCCAGAGCTAAAGAAGTCTGTCCTTACTGTGAGGGTTGTTATCTCTAGTCTGACTCTTGCCTGTCCTTTCACTGTGCAAGGCTTGTGATCTTTACTCTGACTGTTCTCTGGGTGTCATTTTTTATTTAAGATGCAATCAGCACGCAGAGGAAGAAAAGGAGACTGCAGATTTCACATGTAAGGGCACAGCTTCACCTCTGCTTGCAATCTCAAGCATCCCTTGTGCCTTTCATTACTGCAAGGGCAGCTGGTGTCTAAAATACTCTTCCTCTGTTCACAGCTTCACCATACTTCATCTTCCAGTCTTGTAGCTCTAGGGGTAACTCTGGGTGTCCTTGCCTCGCTCTTTGTTTTTAGTTAATGAGTAGATCTTGCCAGGTTTTTTTCTTCCCAGTCCTCTCTAAGGTCATCCTTAGTTCTCTGTTCACACAGTTTAGATGATCTTCTATCCCACTCCTCCCGTTTATGTGCTAGTATTTCCTTGCTTATTGTCACTGACCTTTCTTCATCCTCCTCTGGTTTTCCTTCCTCCACTGGATCAAAGTTGTCATTCTGTATTTTTGAAGGAGCTTGGGGCACAGTGGCTGGAAAGCTGCCTGGCACAAAAGGGTCTGGTGGTGTTAGTTGACAGCCAGCTGAACATAAGCCAGCAGTGTGCTCAGGTGGCCAAGAAGGCCACCAGCATCTTGGCCCAGAGTAGCAATAATGTGGCCAGCAAGAGTAGAAGGATCCTGCCTCTGTACTCAGCACTGGTGAGGCTACACCTCGAATTCTGGGTTCAGTTTTGGACCCCTCACTACAGGAGACATTGAGGTGCTGGAGTAGATCCAGAGAAGGGCAACAAAGCTGGTGAAGGGTCTGGAGAACAGGTCTGGTGGGAAATGGCTGAGGGAACTGGGGTTATTTATTCTGGAGAGGAGAAGGCTGAGAGGAGGCCTCATTGCTCTCTATAGCTCCCTGAAAGGTTGGAGTGAGGTGGGAGTTGGTCTCTGCTCCCTACTATCAGGTGATAGGATGAGAGGAAATGGCCTGAAATTGTGTCAGGGAGGTTTAGATTGGCTATGAGGAAAACTTTCTTTCCTGCAAGAGTGATCAGGCCTTGGAACAGGCTGCCCAGGGAGGTGGTGGAGTCACCATCTCTGGAGGTGTTTGAGAAACCTGTGGCCATGGCACTTTGGGACATGGTTTAATGGCCCCGGTGGTCTTAGGTTGATCTTAAAGATCTTTCCCAGCTGAAAATATTCTCTGATTCTAATGTCTTTGGTCAAACTTTGAGGTTCTCTCTTTGTTTACCCCCGCTACAGACTCAGTGCATGGTGGAAGAGGAGCAGAGAAACGGCGTCTGCCCCAGTTCCCCTGTCCGTGTGCCTCCGGAGTCCCCCACTGCACAAGTGCGCTCCCTACGATACCGCCGTGTGAACAGCCCCGAGTCGGAACGCCTCTCCACGGCCGATGGCAAAGGAGATCTGCATGAGCGAAGGTTTGCCACCCTCTGGCCTCCTCCTGCTTTTAGATGTGTCCTCAGGACTGAGCATTCGATGCCTGTTCAGTATCTTGGTCAGTGATCCGGGCAGGGAGATTGAGGCCATCCTCAGCATGACTCCAAGCTGAGCGCTGCGGTTGTGTGGTGGGTTGAAATTTCCCCCCCCCCCCCAGTATTAACTTTGCCAGAGCAGCTCAGTTGGAAGCAAAGGAAAGCTGTGTTTACAAGCCAAAACTACAATCCACAATGGAATGCAATGAATATGTACCAAATATGCAGCAGTTACAATATTTACAGGTGCTTACTATTAAAAGCCAGCACAAGAACCCCCCCTGGTCAAAGACCAGGGGAAGCCTCCCTCTCCCTGCCTCCCCCTGAGCCCCCTGTACAAAAGAAGGGATGAGAGAAAGGAGCAGAGAAGTTAATACCACAACAGTGCAGCCAAGGTCAAGCAGAAGTGAGTTAGTATCTCTTCCCAGAGCAAAGAAGTGAGAAGGGCAATTGTTTTGAGAGCAAGATCTTATGGTAGATATCTCTTTAGGGGGTTCAATAAGGCAAAGTGCAAGGTAATGCACCTCTGTCAGGGCAGTCCTCTACACCAATACAGGCTGGGGGATGATGAGATTGAGAACAGCCCTACAGAAAAGGGCCTGGGGGTACTGATGGACAGGAAGCTGGGCCTGAGCAGCCAGTGTGCACAGGCCCCAGAAGGTCAGTGGCATCCTGGGCTGTATCAAAAGAAGTGTGGCCACCAGGTTGAGAGAGGTGATTCCACCGCTCTGCTCTGGTGAGGCCTCTCCTGCGGTACTGTGTCCATCTGTGGGGCCCCAAACACAAGAAGGACATGGACCTGCTGGAGCAGATCCAAAGGAGGGCCATGGGGATGATCAGAGGGCTGGAGCACCTCTGCTACATGCACAGGCTGAGAGAGTAGGATTTGTTCAGCATGGAGAAGACAAGGGTCTGGGGAGACTTGCAGCTGCATTTCAGTACTTGAAGGGGACCTACAGGAAGGCTGGGAGGGGCTGTTTAGAAGGGCTTGTGGTGATAGGATCAGGGGGAATGGTTTAAACTAGAGCAGGGTAGATTTGGGTCGGACATCAGGAGGAAGTTCTTGGCAATGAGGGTGGTGAAATACTGTGAGAGGTTTCCCAGAGAGGTGTTGAAGACCTCATCCCTGGACACATGAAAGGTCAAACTTGACTGGGCCCTGTGCATCCTGATCTAGTTGGAGCTGTCCCTGCTCACTGCAGGGCGGTTGGACAAGATGACCTTTGAGGGTCCCTTCCAACTTGACTCATTCTATGGTTCTATGACCCCGTTGTCCACAAGGAATTTGCTCACACTAGAGCACCTTAAGGGGAGCATCTTCATGCCATTGGAGGCTCTAAAGAAATGGTTTTGCTCGAGCCTGTCTTTCTGAAGCACACCAAGAAATGAGCCAGGTGAACCCTGCAGGTGTCCTTCTCAGCTCTTGAGATTCCCAACTGTAGCCACAGACCTGATGTGTTTTTAATGGCTTCATGTTTTGCCTTTAGGTCTCGAATGGATTTGCCTGGCTCTCCATCACGGCTTGTGTGCTCTTCCCAGCCAGCCCAGATGCTGTCCATCGACACCGGCCAGGCTGACCGGCAGGCGAGCGGCAGGATGGATGTGTCTGCGTCGGTGGAGCACGAAGCTCTCAGCAACGCCTTCCGCTCGGTGCCGCTCGCGGAGGAGGAAGACTTTGACAGCAAGGAGTGGGTTATCATTGATAAGGAGACAGAGCTGAAGGACTTCCACCCAGGGGCTGAACCGAGCACCTCTGGAACCACGGACGAGGAGCCTGAGGAACTGAGACCTATTGAAGATGGGGAGGAGAGAAGGCGCTTGGGGGCGGACGCTGCAGTCAGACCGAAGACGCACGATGGGCGCAGCCGGGGTATGCAGCCTGTGACTGAGGAGGACAGTTCCCACAGGCACGAAGGACCTTCCCAAACAGTATCTGACAGTAAACACGAACAGCAGACAGGAAGTCCAGCCCACTCCCCCCTCCATTCAGCACCAGCTATCCGACAAAGGAGACGAGAATCTGAACCTACTGGTCCTCAGAGACAGGTAAGAGCCCTGGGTCTGTATTTCTTTTGCCTAGTGTAGCATCATCTTAGGAAACTCAACTGTGCTGGAGAAGTCTGTGATTCCAAGCATGGCTGCTCTTGTGAAATTCTTCCTGACAGTGCTTGCAACTGTTGTGAACACCTTAGGAGCACTCCCTATAGCTAGTAACATTGTCCCCTACTAAGGACATGCTGTTACCAAGGTTTTGCAGCCATTTCCACACAGGGACAAGTGAAGAGCACAGTTGTAGTTGTGGATATCTTTAATCAGTTCTCTTGCTGCTCTCCCACAGTGGTTTGTTAACAGCTGCTTAGTTGTATGGAGGTGTCACTAGCCAGGCTCCTCCGTGTAGCTTCTCAGCAGCAACAGCAGTGCATGGCAAGAGAAGGTCCTCTAATCTAACAGTGCATTAGCAGTGGGCAGGCCTGCAGCAATGCAAATCATGAAACAACTCCCTGAAATTAGATTTGCTTCTGCATGCCTCATAAAAAGCTCAGAGAAACCAGCACACACATCCCATCAACCTTCCTTGAGTGACTGGCATAGTTGTGTTACCAAGTATTGACTCACAGAAATATTCTTGACCTGCTGTGTTTTGTCTAGGCAATTGTAGAGGGCTTTTTTTGCCCTTCCAGTTGTGATATTTATTTGTTTGTTTGTTTGTTTATTCTCCTGTGGTCCTCTGAAGATACACCAAGGTTCAGTTTTGAGGGGGAGGTAATTAATGGGATTACCTGGAAAAACATGATATCCTTCTAGGCTCAGAGTTCCTCAGTCATATCTAATCTTCATTTCTCAGGCATTTAGAGGAAGGCTGTCCCAGAGTGTTCACTACAAGAGGCATGAAAACCATTCTCCTGAGGGCTTTTTGTGTTTGTATGATAATGAAGATCTCTCATTGGGATCCATAAATGCAGCCTAAGTCTCTGTCATGTACAAGTGATACCCTCCTGTGGCAGGTACTCAAGCAGTCTTCTTAATCCCCTCTGGAAGATGGCAACTCCATCTCCCATTCCCTCTTGAGCTGACTTTCTAGAAGAGTGTTCACTAGACTGGAGCATGTTAAAAGAACATCCTTCCACTGAGGCCTTGCCCAGATTCTTCTCTGGATCTTGGAGAGAGAGAGAGAAGAAAACTAACCCAAAAAAGGGACTGTTCAAGAAGCTGTATGAAAAGAAGCAAAGCAAAGCTTTGCCTGCCAGGCAGAGGTGGATGAGGCTGCTGTGTGTACAGGAAAGACAGAAATTCTGACTGCAGGCACTGGGAGGTTGCCCTGCTGAGCATGGAATAGTAGCAGGATGTGCATGGAGACTTTGTCCAGTTGCAAGGTTGCCAGAGGGAGGTGTTTGCTGTATAAAGCCAGCAGGTTGAATGCCCCAGATATCTAGAGACTCCATAGGCAAGATCAGCCAAGTTGGAAGGGTCTGTGTCTGAATGTGCTCTGTCTATACCCTTGGTAGGCTGCTCAGTGCAAGATGTGCCCTTAACCCCTGCAGTGCTCCAGGCTTGGGGCACAGTGACTGGAAAGCTGCCTTGCAGAAAAGGATCTGGGGGTGCTGGTTGACAGCCATCTGAACATGAGGCAGCAGTGTGCTCAGGTGGCCAAGAAGACCACCAGCATCCTGGCCTGGATCAGGAATAGTGTGGTCAGCAGGAGTAGGGAAGTGATCCTGCGCCTGTACTCAGCACTGGTCAGGCTGCACCTCAAGTACTGGGCTCAGTTTTGGGCCTCTCACTCCAGGAGGGACATTTTGGTGCTGGAGCATGTCCAGAGAAGGGCAACAGAGCTGGTGAAGGGTCTGCAGAACAGGTCTGGTGAGGAGCAGCTGAGGGAACTGGGGTTGTTCAGTCTGGAGAAGAGGAGGCTGAGGGGAGACCTCATTGCTCTCTACAACTCCCTGAAAGGAGGCTGGAGTGAATTTGGGGTTGGTCTCTTCTCCCTAGCATCAGGTGATAGAACAAGAGGAAATGGCCTGAAATTGTGCCAGGGGAGATTTAGGTGGGAGATCAGGAAAAACTTATTCACTGCAAGAGTGGTCAGGCCTTGGCACAGGCTGCCCAGGGAGGTGGTGGAGTCACCATCTCTGGAGGTGTTCGAGAAACCTGTGGCCATGGCACTTTGGGACGTGGTTGAATGGCCATGGTGGTCTTAGGTTGGTGGTTGGACTTGGTGATCTTAGAGGTCTTTTCCAACCAAAACAATTGTGTGATTCTCTGTGCAAGATCTGCAAAATGCAGGGAGCATGACCAGAGTCAGTTGGTAAGAACCAGCAGGAGCAATTTGCTGACATATTCAGGGTAGCTAAAGAAGGCTGGAAGTGCCTTTCTGGCCATAATAGTGCTGTGTGAAATGACTGGGGGCTGGTGTGATGCAGTATGAAGACTTGTTTGTCACTGCAGGCTGAAAGAAAGATATATTAATGGAATTGTGGCTGGTCACTGCTGATGTGTTAGAAAGCCTTTTTCTCCACCAGACTGTGCTTTTTTTTTCCTGTCCCCCCCATCCTATATTGTGAAATACCCTCTGGGATCCTGGGAACTTGTAATGCATGGTGGTAAACTTGCTGTAGCAAAGTGGAGGTAACAGCAAAAATGAGCAAAGATGCCATCTGCAGCACCACTGGGATGTAGGAACACTGCTGCTGCCCATATTGGGTGATATGAATATCTAAAGGAGGGTGGGGCCAGCCTCTTCTCAGTGGTGTCCAAGGACAGGACAAGGGGCAATGGACACAAGCAGGAGCACAGGAGGTTCCATGCAAACAGAAGGAAAAACTTATTCTTGTGAAGGTGCCAGAGCCCTGGGACAGGCTGCCCAGAGGTTGTGGAGTCTCCTTCTCTGGAGGCATTCCACACCCACCTGGATGTGTTGCTGTGTGATTTGCTCTAGGTGATCCTGCTTTATCAGGACTTGATGATCTTCAGAGGTCCCTTCCAAGCCCTACCACTCTGATTCTGTGACTGTGTAATGGTGCTACTCTGGGAAATACCCATACAGAGGAAGCTCTGAGTAGCCTGGGGGAATTTGTGGCACAGATATTCTCACATGTTAGATATCTCCAAGTTTCAGCTGACAAGAGGAGAGCTGTAGTGGAGCCTGAGACCTCATGAGGAGTCCTGGTATAGAGTGAGAACATACCTGTCATGGAACTGTCCAAGCCCTTGCATCCCTGCGCTGCTCAGTGCAGCACCAAGCACCCAGCAAGCTGCTTCTCAGAGCTCTTGGAGTTTGCCTTAGTGTGCATGTTTCAGCAAGCTATTAACTAATCTCTGCTCCTTTTTATGCATTAATGTGCAGATAAAGCTATAGAAATAACTAAAGATGGGGGGAGGGTGACAGGATTGAATCTGCACTTGCTGCTCATGGCCTGGATAAGTGGACCCTTCACTGGGTAAAAAACTGGCTGATGTCCAGGCCCAGAGAGTGGTGGGGAAGGGAGTTAAATCCACTTGGCAGCCAGTCACAAGTGGTACTCCCCAGGTCTCAGAACTGGGGCCAGCTCTCTTTAACATCCTCATGAATGATCTGGATGAGGGAATGGCGTGCTCCCACAGTGAGCTTGCAGGTGACACTAAACTGGGTGGGAGTATTGACCTGCTTGAGGATAGGAAGGTGTGATTCTGGGAGAGCAGTGTTGGCTTAAGAAAATGCAATCTTGCCTTCTCAGGTTTCCCACTTCCCTTTTGAAACCTGCAGAGATTTCCTTGCAGAGCCAGGAAGGGAATGGATTTGAAAATGTAATGCCAGAGAAACTGGTCTGGGTTTTGGAAATCGAGGTTGCTGACCCCAGTGAAAGTGCTGGCTTCAAGGCAGAGGCAGAAAGGGGAGGAAGGGCTTAGCATTTTCGGGGTGAAGAACCTGAACTCGTTCCTGTTATGCCTCTCTCTCCCATTCAGTGTGTAAAGGGAAGGTAGGGACTGCGATCGCATCTTGCCACAAGCTGTTCCTCTGTGAGTATACTCTTCCCTCTCCTGGCCATCCCAGGATCACATAACCAGAAAAGGCACCCAAGAGTGCATCTTCTCCTCATGTCCTCCCGTGTCACTGTGTTCTGAGTTTTTCACTGCAAGGTCCTGCCGGCCTTTCCAGCTGCTGCCTGTCCTCTGCTTACCCAAACTGGAAGCATTCACACTCCCCCTGCCGGCACTCAATATATCCAAGCGTATCAGAGAGGCCAGCAGTGGAAGTGTGAGACAAGGAAAGTCTGCTGACAGCCCTCTGAGTTGCCTTTGCAGATCCCTGGAGCAGGTTCTGATCAGCCTCGTTGTGAAAGCCCCCCTGAGAACCCCTCACTTTGTCCATCCATCCAATCATTTTAGCCCCAGGCCCTTCACCTTTCCTCGTAGCCGTGGTTTCCAAGCGTGGTCAGAGCTTACTGTGAGCTGTATGCAGGCTGTGTGAGTAGTCTAATGACAGCCCAAGACGAGTGATGCCAGAGGAGCAGAGAGGAAAAGCCAGAGGAGGGGCCGGGCGCAGCAGAGCCCGGCGCCGCTGGTGTCGCTCGTGTCAGCGTGTGGCTGGGGAGAGCGTGACAGGCCCCCTTGTGATGGCAGGCTCCCGTGGTGCCCCTAGGGACCTCCTCAGGCCCAGAGCAGTCAGTCAGCCCCACCTGGTAGAGCAAAAAGCATTTTTCATCCGCCAGCGAAGATGTCTGCGAGCATGCACGTCACAAACCAGGGGCGAGTCAAGTCTTTGCCTGACACCTTTTCCTCCACTCTTCTTGGTCTTTTTCAGTTGGAGGAGGACAGGCCTTCTCAGCACTCCCTCCCGAGGTACAGCCCCCTGAGAAGACTGGCGTCCTCCGTTTTCTCCTCCTCAACCCTGGAGACAGAACACTACCCTCACGTTGGTGGCACTTTCATACAGCGCAGCCGTTCGGCGGAGAGCAGCCCCGTGCGCATGCCCCACCGCAGGCACATGCCCCTCACGGCAGGAAACCACAGACTCATGCCTTCCGTCCTCCGCATTTCCAGGTCCCAGCTCCAGCAGGTGTGGGCCCGCTTCACACACAAAACATAGCCCGTGCAGGGAAGCAGCAGCAGCCTCTGTAATGCAATAATAGATCCCACCTTGCCCACAATGTCTCGCCACTTTAATGCAATATTGAATTCCCAGACAACGCTGGCCTAAGGTACTGTAACTTCCAAAGTCGCCCCTCCCACCCCTCCCCCCCGCCCCCAACCCTCACATCCCCCAGGAGAGCCTGGAAAAACCAACCAACCAACCAACCAACCAACCAACCAACCATCTCTGCCTCTCTAAAGCCTCCCAGCAAAAGCGGGCGAGGGGGGGCAGCGTGGCCGAAGATGAGAACGCAGAGGGGGACCGTGTGGTGTGTTGGAGAAGGAGGTGGATGCCAGGGCTCACCCCAGCCCCGCGCTCACGTGTCCTGCGGCCTTGGGGTAGGAAGGGCAGGGCTGCAGGCTGCGAGGAGCGCACGGAACCAAGCCACAAACGTTGTCAAATCATTACTGGAGCGGAGAGGCCGCGGAGGTATCAGCGAGCGTTACCCTCCCCAGGCAAAGTGGTTCCAGCATCCTCGCTGGTACCTTAGACCAGGGTCAAAGCTGTAGGCAGTTCTACTCCATCTAGATCTAGGCAGACTCCCCTGGAAGCTCACCTGAGGCAGGCCCTCAGGATTTGTCCCTCTTACAGAGTTACAATCGTGTATCTCTCTGTTACTTCGACTCTGGCAATCCCCTTGCCTCTCTAGCAGTTTGGTTTCCATACCCTGACCACCTAGTTCTGTCTCTCTGGCTTTACCTGTTAACGTGGCAGTGGACCTGTTTGTCTGCACTCCACTCCTAAGCTGCTCCAAATCTACCTGCCTTCCCCAAGAGGCACTGACTGTCAAGAGCTGGAGAGCAAAGATTTTCTTACTGCTCCAGCTTTGTGCTGCACTCTTTCTAAATTCCAGAAACTCTAGTGCACCTGCAACTTTTCAGTGACAGAGCAGCCCTGCTTCTTGGCCTTGCCTGGAAATGCCTGTGATGAGAGATCTCACTTGAGAAATAAACTGGCCTCAGCACTTGGTCTACAAAGCCCCCCAGAGCCCTTCTCTAAACCAGATTTGAATCTCAGAGGAAAAGGGAGGTCATATTGAAACTGTCATAAGTATCCTTGTTTCCCAGGTTTGTCAGCATCACTGCAGCATAAAATGCCAGGCTGGACAAAGACCTTCAGTAGTTAAGTGAAGGTAGTAAGTGTCTTCTACTGAAATGAGCCTTTGGCCCAGTCTTCTGGGAGAGGAGGCAGTATGGATGCTAAGGCTAAAGAAGAAGGGGTCCTTGCTGATGCTCAGGGCTTTTGGAAGGTGTGTGAGTCCAAAGTCAAATACTCTGCAGAAATTATGTGAGGATGCAAAGGCAGGACACAAACAAGCAAACACATGGAAAGCTAAGGCAGATGTGAAACCAGCATGGGCTAAGTAGTTGGAAGGAAGTTGTGACACAGAAGTATTACTGCATAGGCAGAGTGTTTCATCACTTGCAATGAGCACTTCCTTTCAAATACTGATCTCTGTAGCTATGTTTACCCCACCCGAGGCTTCCCTAATATCAGATCCACCCTTCTATCACAGAATTGTCAGGGATGGAAAGGATCTCAAGGATCATCTGGTTCCAACCCCCCTGCCATGGGTAGGGACACCTCACACTAGATCAGGTTGCCCAGAGCCGCCTTCAGACTGTGCAGCCCCAGGCAGGGTGGGGGAGCGCTTTCTGAAGCTCACAGGACCTGCCCCAGTGGCTTCAGGACATCATAGAACGCTCTGGGTTGGAAGGGACCTTAATGATCATCTAGTTCCAACCCCTCCACCATGGGCAGGGACACATTCCATTAGCCTAGGTTGCTGGAGGCCTTGTCCAGCGTGGCCTTGAACACCTCCACAGCCTCCCTGGGCAACCATGCTCAGGCAGGCTGGGTGTGCACTGCCTCTTGCAAGCCCACAGTAAATCCTGGCAGGTATAACGATAGAGATGGAGGAGGCAACATACCCCCCTTGAGAAGATTCAGCTTATGCATGGCCAGTCTGTTCCTACAAGCATCAGTGACATCAATGCCTTTGGATTTGCCCCCAGTACACTTTGCTGCCCAGTCACCACTTCTGCCCACAATGTGTTGGTCAGTGTCATTTTCACCGAAGGGCACTGGGCATCGCCAGAAATCCTTGGACCGAATGAGCCAGTAACCTAACCCTGTTTGGCACCACTTCTCTTGTCAAGCACAGAAACTAGAAAGAGCAGAGCTTTGCTTTTTCTCAGTGTGACATGAGAAGGGATGATTTCCCTAAGCAGACTCTGCTCTGCTGGTGTTTTTCCAACGCTCAGTAGAGACTTGAATAGAGCAGCAGAATCGAGAGGAAAAATTGACTTTGGGCAACCAGGAGAATTGAGAATCAGTAGCTCTTAAGAATTTTTAGGTCATAGTCTCCAGAGTATTTGCTTTTCAAGGTCAATTCTAGGAATGAAGATCATAGAATTGTCAGGGTTGGAAGGGACCTCAAGGACCATCTAGTTCCAACCTCCCTGCCACAACCAGGTCACAGCAGGTTGGTCACAGCCATGTCCAGCCTGGCCTTCAAAACCTCCAGGCATGAGGCTTCCACCACCTCCCTGGGCAACCTGTGCCAGGCTCTCACCACCCTCCTGGGGAACAACTTCTTCCTAACATCCAATCTGACTCTATCCATTTCTTTTTTTTTTCCATCCCCCCCCAGTCCCTTCATTCCCTGACACCCTCAGAAGTCCCTCCCCAGCTTTCTTGTAGCCCCCTTCAGACACTGGAAGGCCACAATTAGGTCTCCTCTCAGCCTTCTCTTCCCCACTGCTGTCTGTTGTCCTAGTTTTACAAAACCTGTGTTTTAATTTCACCAGTGAGAAAAGAGCATAAACAGGATACCTGGTTGTTTGTAAGCTCTGCCCTGCCTGTTTCAGACAAAAGCAATGAGCAGCTGATGAGGAGTTCACAAAATCCAGAGCAGTCCATTTTAATCCATAAAGTCTACAGGGCAGTAACCTATCTAATGCTACAGAGCTGTGCTTACCAAGTAAACTTGGTACTGTGCTCCCCCTCCTAAGTTCAAAAGTCTGGCTGATAAAGAGGGTTGGTTTTTAGTCTCCAGTCAGACTTCCTTGTAGCTAAAGCTATTGACAGATTGGAAACCACCTAACCAAACACAAGAAGTTTAGCTGTTGGTGTCACAAGTGGGGATGTTTCTCACGCAGTCTTCCTGGCTGCAAAAGACCTTTAAGATTGTGGAGCCCAACCATCCTCTAAATCAGCCAAGTGTGCTGCTGAGCCACAGAATCATGCAATTATTTTGGTTGGAGAAGACATTTTAAGGTCATCAAGTCCAGCTGTTGACCTAACACCACCATGGCCACAAAACCATGGCACTCAGCACCACCACTCTGCCTCTTCTGAACACCTCCAGGGAGGGGGATTCAACCACCTCCCTCGGGGAGCCTGTTCTAGTCTTTGAGAGCCCTTTCAGTGAAGGATTTTCTTCTAATCTCCAACCTACATCTCCCCTGGTGCAACTTGAGCCCATTTCCTCTCATCCTGTCACTTGTTACCTGCCTCCAACCTCCTTCCAGGGAGTTGTAGAGAATGAGAAGGTCTCCCCTCAGCCTCCTCTTCTCCAGTTCCCTCAGCAGCCACTCCTCACCAGACCTGTTCTCCAGACCTTTCACTAGCTTCGTTGTTCCTCTCTGGACACACTCCAGCACCTCAATGTCTTTCTTGTAGTGAAAGGCCCCCTGATCTCCTGCCCTTAGCTCAGAGCTATTCCTTGCCTTTAGTGACTGTCAAGAAGGAAAAAGGAAGTCCCTGAGTGATTTGGCAGTGACAGGGAGATCAGTGGCTTAATGTATTCTCCTGGCAGGCCAGCTCTGCAGAAACATCTGGATCACTTAGTAAGTTTCCTGCATTCAAAGTAATTATTACATTCAGCCAGGGACAAGTCACATTTCAGATATGAAGAATATAGGTCATGCACAGAGTGGGAGAAGCTGTGCCTTGGGAGGTGCTGTCTTCCAAAAGGAGGTGAAAGTTAGGGCAAATAATTAGCTGCATATACATTTTCATTGTGCTGCTACAGGCCCTGCCCCCACCCCCCCAAACACAAGTATTCCTAGATGTAATCAGCAGGAAAATGAGGATCTGAGCAGAGAGGAGAGATCTTTTGTACTGGTGAGATCACTGCCAGGCACCAGCTCCAAGTCTTGTATGGAAGTTTTTCCCCAAAGATTTTCAAAACCTGAAAATAAAAGAGGAAGGCAGCAGTGATGCAGAATTGTTTGAGCCTGTAGAGCCTGCCTTGTGCAGTGAGATGGGAGAAGTGATAGAAGCACAGAATGGTTGGGGTTGGGTGGGACCAACCCCCCCACCACCATGGGCAGGGACACCTTCCACTAGACCAGGTTTCTCAAGGCCTCATCCAGCCTGGCCTTGAACGCCTCCAGGGATGGGGGCATCCACAGCCTCCCTGGGCAGCCTGTCCCAGTGCCTCAGCCTGTCACTGAAACTGAAAAGGGATGTGAGTGCTGTTAGGGGAGCCTGCCTGAACAGAACAAGATGGGCTTTTTAATCCACCTAGTGGAAGTAGGAGGCTGGGTGTTGGAAGTTCAGTAACAAAGGTCAAACTAGATGTTCATTTGCAAGACCTGGGTAGGTGGATGGTAAACCCCTGAGCTAAGGCCCTGGCTTTGCTGTTCTGGTGCTGGAAGGTGGGATGTTGATTTCTGAACCATCAAAGCTGGGCTCTACACCAGAGTAACTGGGCATGTTGCTGTCACCTGGGTCTTCTGGGAAGTTTTATTGCCTGATCAAGATGACATTTACCACTTAACTCTGAACAAACTAACTGGTGCTAATGGCTGGGGTCCTGATGTTAACACAGGAGTGTGCAGAGAGTATTAAGGACTAGTCCATTTGCAGATTTATTTTTAACATACTCATCTAATGCTGTAATAATTTCTATGGAATCCACATACTGCTGAGGAACAGTTGGTAAATTAAAGACATGTGAAAACAGCTCTCTCTTTATACATGTGGAAATGTAATACATTCACATTAAAACTAGTTACAGTGCAACTCTAAAAACCCAAAACAGGGGGGAAAAAGAGATTACATTTATACTGGAGGTTACATTTATATTGCATTTATTTATTGTGCTTCATTTAGAGTGACTGCAATTATAAATGTAAATGTGACCAAAGATCCAAGCCCCAGCTGGAAAGCTCAAGGGAAGTAGCAAGCAACCATTTCCCATTGAGGTCTTTGTTTACCCTGGTTGAGTTAGAGGAAGAGAAGTGATGATTCTCTGAGAGGCACCCTCCTCCCCATCAACCCCATCCCATCCAGCCCTCTCCCCTGTGCCAGTGCTGGTGTGGTGGCTTGGGCCTGCACAAGGACAAGAAAAGCTGTTTTCAGCTGTGGTTCATTTCCCCACTTTGGTTCACTGCCCTTCTGCACAGCTGGCAAGGGGCAGCAGGGAGAAGGAAGCAAGTGAGGAAGGGGTGTCAACACAAAAAGTGCTGAGGGGGCTACAGAGTGAGAAGTTGGTTGCCCTGCTTGGTGTTGCTTACATTCTTCAGCTGGGGTAAGTCACTGCAAATCAATTCTAGTGAAATAAAATCCCCTTTCAGCATCAGACTCTTAGGCAACTTGTGTTGATCAGAAGGGTCCAAGAGCAAGGTTTCCATCCCAAAAGAGATTCATGGAGTCATAGAATGATTTGGGTCGGAAGGGATCTTAAAGATCATCTAGTTCCAACCTGACTGCCATGGGCAGGGACACCTTCCATTGGACCAGGCTGCTCAAGGCCTCATCCAACTTCTCAGCATACAAAATGAGGATTGAAATGAGCATTTGCCACTCCTTTGGGCTGTGGCAGTTATTAGCATCAGAAGGTCAGGTAGCTGCTGCTGGGGTCTCATTCTCCACTCCAGTGAGCAAATGCACATCAGTTGTATATAGGTACAAAAGCCATCTCTTGAGATCTTGCTCTCTTGCCTCTTTTCACTTTCCTTCTATGCATTGTGGGAGATGTTTCCAATTTATCTCCTTCTCCCCAGCCTCTTTCCCACAGGAAGGAGCTAATGAGATGTGATTGCTGTGAAAATGGTACTGTAAATGCTTGAGTGAAGCCAGCATGAGCTGGGTACAGGTATTCATGCCAGGGAAGGTTTTTGTAGGAGGGGGTTGGCTGAAGCTGTCCTGACAAAGGTGCAAGTTTGCAGCTGCCACTGCATCTGCATTAGGAGCATCCTGCTGAGATACCTTTGCTGACAAAGTCCCTGGTGTGTACCTTTGTCCACCATTCCCATATATTTTTGCCTGTGTTGAGGTGAAAGAGTTATGTTTCAAGTATTTTCTATTGCAGCGATGGCAGAATGCAAGCTAGAGCTGCCTGTAAGTCAGCCATAAGGGTGACACAAACCCATCCCTATGCTACCTCTTTGTGATGAAAAGTATCTCTTGCTCTTCCACTCCTCCTCTTTGGTGTGGGCACGTTGTGGTGGTCAAGGCTGCTGTAAGACTGTTGTTCTGAAGGGGACACGCTGGTTCAAAGGTTTAATTTGCCAGGCTAAGTGTCTTTGTGGTTCCTAGAGACTTCCAACCTGAACTGATGCTTTCCATTCTGCATGACAGGTGTTGCCTCCAGGACCTTTCCTTCAGCTCTTCCCCTGTAGTTCATGTGATGATTCTTCAAGGGTCCCCAAGGGCAGAGGCAGATCAGCCAGTCTCTCAAATCCTGTGTCCAAATGACTTTAGAGGAGTGTATAGGAAGCTGTTCTAGCTGCCTCTCAGTTACTAGGTACTCACCTAAGGGAGAGTTGGAGTGCACCATCTCTCTTCCAATGTTGGGAGACTTTGAGCAGCACCTGAGCTGTGAAGGATGCTGGCAGTTGCCACCTTCCCTGCCCAGGATGAAGAAGCTGTGCTTGGACAGTTGGCCCCCAGAGTGAATTGAGTTAAGGCATCTGACTGTGGGACTGGCTGAATTTCTCCTCTGGCACCTTCTCCATTGCTCCATGCTCAGCTGCTATGTTTAAGTCTGACTCTAGATGCAAGAGCAGCAGTCAGCTGTAGCCCTGAGCTGTTGGAGGGCTTCACATGCAATGCAGTGAGGAGGGAGAAGCCCCTCACCTTCACCTTGCTGCTTAGAAGCTGTCTTGGGTCCCGTTGCCTCTCTGTTCCCCTCTCTCTGTCCTGTCTCTTCTCCGTGGGTCAGAAGCCATTTTTCTCCACCCGGGTTACCAGCGCGTGTCCCACTCCACACAGTCACCTGTCCCTGTGGTCTACCTCTGTCACCAGTTGTGGCATCTCATCCCTCACATCCTTGGTGTGTCCCTGGCTACCTGCACTACCTCCTGCCTTTGCTGTTCCCAAGACTCTGCCAGGCTTGCCTCCCGCCCCAGTTTCCTATGCGCTGCATGTCTCACCCTGCAGTCCCCGCAGCACTTCCCTCAGCTTCTTGCCTTCTCTCCTTCTGTTTTCCTTGGAGGAAACAGTGGGAAAATGGCACATTTTGGCACTCAGAGCAGCCTCAGCTCTACGTGGAGTCTGGGTGAGGAATAGTGATCACACTTTTAAAGGCAGTTTGATTTCAAAGAGGATAATGGCAGACAACCTCCATTTTTCAGGACAGCTCCATGAATTTCAGATCTCGATGCCCTTAGGACTTAGCAGACTCCCCTAAATGATTGTGTGCATGAGCAGCTAAATTTAGAGAGCTGGCCATGCTCCTTCCCTTAAGACACAGCTACCATCTGTGGCTGCAAAACATGGCAGTAGCTGGTTCAACACCATTTCTGTTGTGAGCTTGTCTCCAAGTTCCATTTGAATTGGTGCCTGCTCTCTGTGAAGGAGAAGGTGTCTCAACACAAGCTCTTCCAACTGCATGCTTTCTGGGCTGGCAGAAGGAACTGTCACCCATTCTCCAGCCTGGGGGTTGTGGGGATGGGATGGATCCAGAGATCAGAACCAGAAATCAACAGGGCACTTCCAAGAGCCAGGACAGGGCAGTTTGAAGTGCACCAGGGCTGACACTTTGGTGGTTAACTCTAAACTCTTCCTCAGCAGCATTGCCTCTCGCTGCCTGCCTACTCTGGAGGTGTCACAGAGCAGTGGATCTCTTCCTGAGGGTTGCTGCTCTCCACTTTGGCACACACAGTGACAGTTCTTCCCTCACCCAGCCTGTGCCACTGGTGTTAGGCCATCGAAGTATCTTGTTGGCAGCCAGCTCTCCCCAGCTGCTTCTGCAGCAGTCAGCCCCAGGTGTTGTAGGAGGAGGCTGCATGCCTGTATGAAGCAGTCAGTGGTCTTTTTGCCTTTTTGAGGTGGAAAAATACCCAATAAATATCAATTTTTGATATTATTTTTTTTTGCATACAGGATTTCTGGAAAGAGCTCTGTTCTTTCTGACTGGTAAGCAATAATAAGCAAAGGTGTCCTCAGCATCTTCCCTAGCCTGCTTACAACTTCTATCATAGAGCTGCTGCAGTTGGAAAAGGCCTCTAAGATCATCAAGTCCAACCATCTGCCTAAGACCACCATGGCCATTCAACCATGTCCCCAGGCCACACGTTTCTTGACCACTTCCAGGGATGGTGACTCCACCACCTCCCTGGGCAGGCTGTTCCAAGGCCTGACCACTCTTGCAGGAAAGAAATGTTTGTTAATACCCAGCCTAAAGCTCCCCTGGCACAATTTCAGGCCATTTGCTGGTCGAGTGACTTGTCAGTAGTTGAGCTGCTTGTCTTTTCCAAAGGTTACTCTAAAGCTGATTAAGAGAAATCCTCTTTACTAACTCCTCTAGGTTGCATCTTCTTGGAGATGAGAAACAAAACAAATGCCATTAGGAGATTGCTCTGCTCTGTGCTTCAAACATTTCCTCCAAAGGGCTGCCTTTGGAGCGGTTAACTACCTCATTTGTCTGTTGTTTCAGTAGCATCCACCAGGCTTTGGTGCCATCTTTATCACAGCCTCTTCTGAGAGAACTGAGAAGTTGTTTTGTGGTAGAATCCTTCTGCAGTCAGGTGAAAAACCAGGGCAAACACCTCACTTTAGCCTTTCCAGAGTTTATTCAGACACAATACTAAGTAGTCACAGCCCTCACACCTTCCTGCGGGCTCTTAACCCAAAAGATCCTCAAGTGCTTTATTTTCTCTCCTGTGAGTCCTTCCCCTGCTGTTTGACCTGCGGGGACTGCTGGAGGAAGTCAGCAGCCAATGCAGCCTTTTCAGAGCAGGTCAGGATGAAGCCCAACACGAGGGTTTGATTGCACAGGGAGAATTTTAGGAGGCTAGAGGACACTTTCATCCTCTGGAAATTGTCAGTGGGACCTCTGTACCAAATAGTATCTCATACAGTGTCCTCGAGGCATTTCTTTGACTATGGATCACCAGGAACTTTGCTTCTTCTCTCGTGGTAAAATGCACTCTCTGAGTCTGGTGCTGTGATCTGATGTAAATAAACCAAGGCAAGCAAATATTGAGCACTGCTGCTTCAGTCCTGCGTTGTAAACGAGCTCAGCGACGGGATGCGCTGTGAGACGGAAGAGCAGGGAGCCTGGAAAGACGTGTTCCATCCTTTCCCTGCTTTCTAATGCCCTTCCCTCTCACACCTCCATCAGTCAGTTTTCCATGATGTCTACCTGTGGAACCTCTAAGTGCTTGGCAGGGGCACAGGATTAATCTGGGGAAATGCACGGAGACTCTCTCCTGCTCATCTGGAGGGACTGGTGACAGGTAACCCAGGGTGTTTGTCCAGGGGCTCTAGCATCTCTTCCTTAGGCCAGGTGATGTCCACTCACATTTGTGTCACAGCCACATAGCACTGAGCCAATTATTTGATTCATTTTTATTGTAAACTGCTGGATTAGATGAATTTTATTAATGGTTGTCAATGGAGGTTTATTCACACCACTCTTTGACCTTTACCTGGATCTGAGACCATTTTGTAGCTCTGACATTGAATAAGCAAGGGCTCTTTTATTGCATTCTATTAAAAACCAACCAACCAAACAAGGAGGGTTTTGTTTGAATTGTTTATGTTTCTGGGGTTCCTTTGGTGCCAAATGACCTGTTTGGAGATAGCTGTTGTGTGTCTGTCTAGTTCTCCTTGGCAGTAACAGATCATAGAAAGGTAGGGCTGAAGGGTTAAAGCTTAGAGAGCAGAGCTCCAAGCACTGCTAGGCTAGGGACTAGGGATCAAGTCCAACCCCCCCTGGCCAAACAGGATCACCTAGGGCAGATGGGCTAAGGCTTCAAGAGGCTAGCTGAATAAAACTGCATTTCCTAGCAGACAAGGTCTGAAGCTTTGAAACTCATGAGTGATTGGCAGCCCCCTAAGTTCCTCTTAGTGTTTATAGTGAATAAATTGCCCCAGAGCGTTCTCAGCTGGAGGATATTGGGTGCTTCTCTTCCTGAGCTGCTTCCTCCTGTACGTTGCCAGCCCTCCCCAGAGTGACTGGAAGAGATGCCAGTTCCTGGAGAGACTGACCAAAGTTAAGTGAGATGTGCTTCCTGATGTCACTCTTGTCCCCAGGGTGGTGTTGGGCTGCTTTTTGCTGGAGCTTCCGTTCCTGATGGTGTGCACGTTTGTCTGTGTTCATGACCCGCACGTGGAGCGCGAACGGCCACATGTGGTCATGCCTTACAGAAGCATCTCTTGTGCCAGCCAAGGGCCACAGTGCACACAGCCAAGTGCCCAAAAGGTTGGTGCCAAGAGCAGATCTCTGATCAGTGACAGAGAGTGTCCCTGTGGTGTCTGGTTGGGCTGGCACATTTGGCCACCTCTGCACATCGCAGGTCTGACTTGAGCAACGCCGTCCAGCCCGCAGTGTGGAACAAGTGTCCCTCTGTTTGCCATCAGCTGGTGGCAGAGCGTTCTGGTGACAGGAAGGGTGCTGCTGCCACCTGGGATGGAATTTCTTGGTATGCAAACACCTATTTTGGGTACTGTTAAAGCATTCAATAAAACATGCAAAGGCTGATGATGGTCACGGCGCTGCCTTCCTTGGGGCTGCATTTCTGTACCACGCCTTTTGTGTTGGAGTCATTGCAACACCCAGTTCTGCAGGACAGGGCGACATTCCCTCCTGGGAAAGTGTGTTCTGAGTGTGGTTTGCTGTGTTTGCAACTTCCTCGTGTGAGGCCTGCCGTGGGAGCCAAGCAAGCAAGCAAACAAAACCGATGCCACAATGAATGTACCTTTTACACAAGCTGCTATCCACGTAACCTGGGGATTGGAGGAGAGATCCCCATCTTACACTGACTTGCATGTTCTCTCTTAGTGTTGGGAAAGATTGTTTGGAGGTTTTATTTTTTCATATGCAAAGTATTTCAAAGTTGGTTACCTCATCCTAGTGCAATTGCCTCAGAAAGAATCCCCAGGGCTTCCTCCACCCCCTCCCCGCGAGTTCCTCGATGTCGTTGACGAGTGCAATTAATTGATCTGGCAACCTGAAAACACAGGAATGGCAAATGTCCTCTGAACAAGTCAGCTCAGGAGATTTCCATGGGACTTCTCTTGCCCCTTCAGCTTGATCCTTCCTAAAAGAAAAGAAAGCCAGATCAGGTTCTTACACAGCGCTGCTGACTTGTGCTTAAGAAAGATGTTTAGCTTTCAGATTCTCCTTTTTGTTGGTTTTTCCCCTTTCCTTCTTTCTTGCTGCTATTCAATTGCCTTTACAGTTAGGGACTAGAACAATTTTGGGATCATCATTTTCCTTCCACTTTGCTTGACATTTCCTGAGCCTCTTCTGAGTGAGAAGCATGAAATGGTACCTCCCCCCCCCCCCCAATGTCTTTTCAGACAGGGATGCTCTGCATTGACTCTTGCTGGAGGCACTGGTGGGTGCAGAGGTGGGAACCTCAGTGGCAGGCATACCACCTTTACAGAGCTGTTGCTTCCATCCAAGATGCTAGGAAAAGTGGCACAAACCCAGCAACATGTGAAAGCACAAATAGGGAGGAGCAGAGCAATTATCCAGCACAGGACTGGGCTGTCCTATTCACCTTGGGTTAAAACAAACAAACACAACCAAAACAGCAGCAACCACCCAGCCCCAACAGCAATGAAGAGAAAGGTGGTGGAGTGTTTGATGGTGAGATGCTGGAAAGAAGAAGATCTCTCTGACATTTATGGTGCTGATTCTTGGAACACAGAGATCCTGCAAGCAAGCCTGGCAGCTCTGAAGAGCCCTGCTACTTTTACCTCATCTGATGCTGATGTTGAAGGAAGAGCTGCTTCAGAAACTTGGATTCTATTGATTTATTCTTTCGTACCACTTGCTGTGGTCAATCCTGCCAGGTCTCCCGGTCCAAAACAAGCTTAGTCTATGCTGGCAGAGGATAATGTCACTTGCAGGATATGCTAAGGTCCTGATAGCATCCAAATCAAAGCTGTTAGAGGGAAGACCAGACTATGACTCCTGCTGTCTGCATGCCATCTGCATCTCTCAGGACTAAGGCCTCTTCCCATTCCCAGGGGAACAATTAACGTCATGTGGGGAACTTGACTTCTGCTTCTCAGACTTGCCAGCTCCCATGAAGAATCTCAGGGACCAGCATATCCTTCCTTTGCATTACCTTGTGTCACCTGTTAGACTTCTGTTGCTGCTAAGCAGGAGAGAATTCAAGCCATGTTTAACCCACTGCTGCTCAAGCAGGAGGTGAACGTGGCTTCCTGTAGTGAATTTCGACTGAGAGGAGACAAAAGCTGTAGGTAACCTGTTGTGCTCCCTGGTTTGCTTGAGAAACTTCATCTGCTGGGACTTGAGTTCACTTGGAGCAGTTGATCTCAGGAAAGTCCCCTTCGAGCAGCTCTCCAGTATTGGGAGGCACAGCAGAAGGGCTTCCTCAAGTTGCCAGAAGTCCTCATCGATTGCTAGGGACAGAAGGTTTGAAGGTGCTGTGGAAGTTGGTCTCAGGTGCAGGGCAGCAGGGAGAAGGGAGGGGAAGCAGCCTGCCATAGCTTTAAAGGAGGTACTGAGTAGGGATCCATTGGGAAGGACATAGTTGAACTGAAAGGATCCAAAGCTTGTTTTCCTTGAGTCTTTTTATTCTTCCTGTATCTACTCCCTTAAGAACCTAAGGTCACCCCTTTTTTTGTACTGCAATAACACTGTAATATATGCTTGCACTAATTCTTCTGGCACACTCAGCATGCAAGACCAAGTGAAAGCTTTTTTTTGCCCCCTCAGAAGAAACCCCCTCCCCCCCCCCCTGTATGATTTGTGTACATAGAAACACCCAGAGAGGGTTTGGAAAGCTGTTTCCTTGTATAAAAGCATGCCTTGATTTACCTTGTATGTAGACCATGCTGTAAATGCTGCAGAGTACTGTAAAAATCCTACACTTGAAACCACAATGAACAGGCAATGTCATCAACAACAGAAACAACAGCAACAACAAACACAAAGAGAAGCTGTGCAATGGATTTTGTGCCTTTTTTAAATCCATGTATGTTAACCCAGACAATCTGAGAGAAAAAGGTTAAAAAAAAAAGGGGGGGGGGGGAGGGGGGAAATAATAATAATAATAATAATTAAAAAAAAAGAAGCTTGTATACTACCAAAATCTTATTAAAGAATCAAAGGCAGCACCTTGGTGATGGCTGGTGTTTGGGGTTTCTTTGGGGTTTGTTTTTTGTTGGCTTTTCTTGCTTTGCTTTTCTCCTTCTCCTTTGCTTTCTGGCCCTAGGAAGGTGTCCTCCGCTCCGCCTCAGGTACATGGGAGATGAACTCTGGTAGAGAACTGGGAGGTCAATTGCCATTTCCTGCTGTGGTCACTGAAAACTGGCACTTGGGGCAGGTCTGGAAAGGGCAACAAAGCTTGGTGGCCAGGGGTGGTGTGTTTCATGTAGTTCAGGAAGGGCCAAGCTGTGACTTCAGCTTATGTGAATTTAGTCTAGTACCAGTCAGCCACCAACTTGAAGAGGTTGCTGCTCACCCTGACTTAGGCAAGTTTGTAGAGCTCTGCTGTGGTGGCTGCCAGCAGATGGTTACCAGCATCCAAAGTGACCTAGGCTGGTACAATTCAACCCCTACAGACACAGCAGAAACAGTTTATCACACGAAGGATCTGAAGAACAGGTCTTGTGTGGAGCGGCTGAGGGACCTGGGCTTGTTTAGTCTGGAGAAGAGGAGGCTGAGGGGAGACCTCACTGCTCTTTACAACCCCCTGGAAGAAGGTTAGGATGAGGAGACTGATCTGAGACTGCCTTCAGCAGAGTCCATCTGCTCCATGAGGAATACCTCAATGTGTGTTTTGGTCTGCCTTCGGAAGGCTGTACGTGGCAGATGGTGATCTGTCAAACCCTACTGAAGGAAGTGGTGGGAAAGTCACCTGGCAGAGAAGGGCCTGGGGATGCTGTTTAACAGCCAACTGAACATGAGCCAGCAGTGTGCCCAGGTGGCCAAGAAGGCCACCAGCATCCTGGCCTGGATCAGCAATAGTATAGCCATCAAGACCAGGGTGCTGGCTGTCCTCCAGTATTCAGTGCTGGTGAGGCTGCACCTCGGATACTGCGGTCAGTTTTGGACCCCTCACTACAAGAAAGACACTGAGGTGCTGGAGCAGGGCCAGAGAAGGGCAACAAAACTGGAGAAGGGTCTGGAGGAGGGTCTGTGAGGAGCATCTGAGGGAACTGGTGTTGTTCAGTCTGGAGATGAGGCTGCTGAGGCTGAGAGGCTGCTCACTACAACTGTAGTGAGGTGGGGGTCCATGTCTTCTCCCATGTATCAGGTGATAGAACAAGAGGAAATGGCTGAAATTGTGCCAGGAGAGGGTTAGGTTGAATATTGCTTTCCTGCAAGAGTGGTCAGGCATTGGAACAGGCTGCCCAGGGAGGTGGTGGAGTCAGTGTCCCTGGAAATGTTCAGGAAAGGTGTGGCCATGGCACTTTGGGAGGGGGTTCAATGGCCGTGGTGGCCTTGGGTTGGTGGTTGGACTCAATGATCTTAAAGGTCTCTTCCAACCAAAACAATTCTATGCTGCACTAAAGCCATTGTGGTAATCACATTGTGAGATGTGGTTTAGAGCGTGGGCTGAAACAGAACAGGAGAGAGATGTGGCATTTTCTGCCTTTAGGTTGGGCAAACATTGTGGTTTGTGGGTTCCCCCCGCCCCGTACCTGGTGGCTTTTTGTTTGTTTTCACCAATTATTGCATTTTAAAAGTTTAAGAGATGGGAGAGAGAAAACAACATCCCCAACTGTGCAGTGTGAGGAAGGTGTTCCCTTTCCCCTGCATCACTGGAGAGCTCCTCAGGACAGCAGGCTTAGCTGGTGGACGCTGAGCCTTGCTCTGTGCAGTGCCACAGACTGCTTGGCTGCAGGAGCACAGGCAGGCTCTGGGGTATCTTCTCTCTGCCCTCACCAGAAAGCCACCCAGGCAGAGCAGGGTACTTGTCATCACTCTTCATTGCTGCAAGGACCTGGTTTGGGTGTGCATAGAATCATAGAGTCAGTAAGGTTGGAAAAGACCTCTAGGATCATCAAGTCCAGCTACCGTGCCCTGTAAACCACGTCCCAGGGAGCTCTGTCTGTGTGCTTCATTTTGAACACCTCCACCACCTCCCTGGGCAGCCTGTCCCAAGGCCTGACCACTCTTGCAGGAAAGACATTGGTCCTACTCTCCAGCCTAACCCTCCCCTGAAACAATTCCAGGGCATTTCCTCTCATTCTATCACCTGACACTAGGGAGCAGAGACCAACCCCCAGGGGGCAATGATTTGGTATGGGGCAGGACATAGATGAGCACAATAATGAGCTGGATGCCAGTACTGCTCCCGGCCCCACCAGCATGCTGCTGTCTGAGAAGAGATATGGCTACATTCCTCACTGCAAGGGAAGCTGGGAACTTCTAAGGCATGCTTGGAACCTTGCTGTAGCAAAGTGGAGAGGGCATCTTGGCTAATTTTTGCAGTATTTGCCTCCCCTCTGGGATGTAGGAGCGTTGCTGCCGTCCGTGTTGGGCGATACAACTATCCAAAGAGGGAGCCTCAGGAGGGTGGAGCCAGTCGCTTCTCAGTGGTGTCCAGGCATAGGACAAGGGGCAGCAGACACCAACAGGAGCACAGGAGGTTCTTTGTAAACAGAAGGGAAAAATTCTTCACTTTGAGGGTGGCAGAGCACTGGGGACAGGCTGCCCAGAGAGGCTGTGGAGGCTCCTTCCCTGGAGGCATTGCAAGCCCACCTGGATATGCTCCTCTGTGATTTACTCTAGGTGATCCTGCTCTAGCAGGGGGGTTGCACTAGAGGATCATCAGAGGTCCCTGCCAACCCCCAGCATTCTGTGATGCTGTCTGCTCTTCAGGTCATGTTGTCCAGCTCCATGCCATCCCTAATTGCTTAGAATCATAGAATCAGCCGGGTTGGAAAAGACCTCAGAGGTCATCAAGTCCAACCTACTACCTACTACCTGACACCCCATGACTAACTGAACCATGGCTCCAAGTGCCACATCCAAGCCTTTTTTTGAACACCTCCAGGGACAGCAACTCCTCCAGCTCCCTGAGAGCTGAGGGATTTGAAGGTTTGCACATGCAGAGAGGAATCCCTGATCCTCCAACTTTACCATCAAACACAGCATCCAGAGAATGGGATGAAGTAGAGCAGCAGGGGAACTGCCACTGGGAAGGAGGGACTCTCTCCAGTCCAGCACAAAGCAAGGCATTGGTCAGGGCTGGTTCATCAGGTGCCAGTCTCACTGGGAAAGCGTGTCTGTTTGATCTGGGCCCCAGGGATAGCCCTGTGGCTGCCTTTCTGGGAAAACCAAGTCCAGCCAACAGGCAGAACCCACTCAGGCTTCTGAATGGAGTCCTTTCCAAGAAATGCCTGAGGGAGGAAGCCAGGTGGGTAATGTCCTTCACCCAGGGTGGTTAAGTTCATCTTGCCAGTCCAAGTTCCACACCTGTCATCCTGACACCAAAGGCAGAATGGGTCAGTGAATGCTTAATACAGGAGCATCCCAGGACTGGGCTTCACCTTGAACTGAAGAAGAGAAGCAGCTGTGGGCCAGAACATCTCTCTTATGAGGAAGGACTGGGAGGATTTGGTATTTTGGGTCTGGAAAAGAAAAGACTGTGGGGGGATCTCATCAGTGCTTAGAAACACTGAAGGGGTGTCAGGAGGATGGGACCAGGCTTCCTCCAGTGGTGCCCAGTGACAGGACAAAGGGTAATGGGCACAAACTAGGACATAGGAAGCTCCATCTAAACATGAGGAGGAACTTCCTGAATTGAAGGGTGCCAGAGCACTGGCACAGGCTGCCCAGAGAGGTGGTGGAGACATTCAGAACCCGCCTGGCTGTGTTCCTGTGTGACCTTCTTTAGGTAAAGCTGCCTTGGCAGGGGGATTTGGACTCAGTGATCTCTAGAGGTCCTCTCCAACCCCTGTGTGATTGTGTGTGACTTCAGAGGCCCTGCCAAACCCAACCTGCATTTTAATTTCTAAGCTATCAAAGGAAGTATTAAAGGGATGCCAGCTTGCCAGTGTGCAGAACAGCTTGATGCTGCCCACCAGTGGATTCGAAATGTCCCGTGCAGAGCTTGTGTTTTTCAGGCACAGGAGCACAGCAGTTGCTCTGCACTGAGTAACAAGCAGATGTTCAGCACAATTTGAACCTGTGTCATCAGACTGAAAAGCTGTTGAGGACTTTTCCTTTCCCACTAGAGATGTGAGAAGATCTCTTCCCACCATCAGGTTACCAGCAAAGGTAACCTGTTCAGCCTGGAGAAGAGGAAACTGAGGGGGGATCTCGTTCATACTGATCAGTGGCTATTGGGCAAGTGTCAGGAGGATGGAGCCAGGCTCTTAGTGATGTCCAAGGACAGGACAAGGGGAAATGGACACAAACTGGAACACAGGAGGTTCCATGTAAACATAGGGGGAAAACTCCTTCCCTTTGAAGGTGGCCAGGCACTGGAGCAGGCTGCCCGGAGAGGCTGTGGAGTCTTCTCTGGGGACAGTCCAAACCCACCTGGACACATTCCTGTGTGGTTTGTTCTGGGTGCTCCTGCTCTAGCATGGGGGTAGGACTAGACCCCTACCATTCTCTTAAGACAAATTTTGGAGCCCTTCTGTCCATGGTTCATACTCTTCAAGGGTAATATGCAATGTGTTGTTAAGAGGCTGAGCTTATGGAGAGGCTTTCATTTTCCAGCTCTCTTAATGGAAGGATGACCCAGGTGGCTATTTTAAACCCCACCTTGTGAAGTGGCACTGCCTTGGTTTTCATTTACAACCAGCTGTTATTCAGTCCACTCTTTGATGGCCAATTCCTATCTATTTGCCCTTTTTTTTTTGGCTTGTTTGGTCAAGGCATGCATGTGAGCTGCTGCTTTGCTGTTGGCACCATCTGCTGTCACCACACAGTCTGAGCCATGCTGCCCCCTCCAACTGTCCTGGTTGGATGGTTGCAGTGTGCCCAGGAGGTCAAGAGGGCCAAGGGCATCCTGGCCTGCATCAGGAAGAGTGTGGCCAGCAGGAGCAGGGAGGTCATTGTGCCCTGTGCTCAGCACTGCTGAGGCCACACCTTGAGTCCTGTGTCCAGTTCTGGGCCCCTCAGTTTAGGAAGGATGTTGACTTGCTGGAAGGTGTCCAGAGAAGGGCAACAAGGCTGGGGAGAGGCCTTGAGCACAGCCCTGTGAGGAGAGGCTGAGGGAGCTGGGGTTGCTTAGCCTGCAGAAGAGGAGGCTCAGGGGAGACCTCATTGCTCTCTCCAACTCCCTGAAGGGAGGTTGTAGCCAGGTGGGGGCTGGTCTCTTCTCTCTAGCACCCAGCACCAGAACAAGAGGACACAGTCTCAAGCTGTGCCAGGGGAGGTATAGGCTGGAGGATAGGAGGAAGTTCTACACAGAGTGAGAGCTTGGCCATTGGAATGTGCTGCCCAGGGAGGTGGTGTAGTCACCACCACTGGAGGTGTTCAGGAGGAGACTTGATGAGGTGCTTGGTGCCATGGCTCAGTTGATTAGGAGGTTTTGGATGATAGGTTGGACACGATAATCTTGAAGGTCTCTTCCAACCTGGTCTATTCTATTCTATTCTATTCTATTCTATTCTATTCTATTCTATTCTATTCTATTCTACCCCAGAGTCTAATAATCTTAGAATCACCATATCATAGGGTTGTTTTGGTTGGAATAGACCTTTAAGATCATGAAGTCCAGCCATTCTCTAAGTCTGCCAAGGCTGGTGCTAAACCCTGTCCCTCAGCACCACATAATGACACTTTGTGTGTCAGCTTTCATGACATACTTGTTGATCATATTAGTGAAAGCAGAAGCCTGTAGAAGACAGAGTTAGGAGCTGCTGGAGAGACATGGGAGCAGAGGAGAGGGGTGAAGAGCCCTGCATGAGAACACCAGAGCACTACAGGGACAATCATAGAACCATAGAATGGTTTGGGTTGGAAGGGACCGTTATGATCATCTAGTTCCAGCCCCCCTGCCATGGGCAGGGACCCCTTCCACTAGACCAGGTTGCTGAAGGTCCTGAACAGCCTGGCCTTGAACACCTCCAGGGAGAGGGCATCCATAACCTCCCTGGGCAACCTGTTCTTGTGTCTCACCACCCTCACTGGAAAGAATTTGTTCCTCATGTCCTGTCTAAATCTCCCCTTTTCCAGCTTCAATCCATTTTCCCTCATCCTGTCCCTACAAGCCCTTGTCAAAGTCCCTCCCCAGCTTTCTTGCAGGCCCTTTAAGGTACTGGAAGGCCACTATAAAGTCTCCCTGCAGCCCTCTCTTCTCCAGGCTTGAACAGCCCCAACTCTCACAGCCTGCCCCCTAAGGGAGGTGCTCCAGGCCTCTCCTCATCTTTGTGGCCTCCTCTGGATTAGCCCATTCACAATGGTGAGTGGTACTGCAAATTGATCAGGAAAGTCCTCTAGCCCAGAGGAGCTCCTTGAGCTCACTGTGGCCTGAGCAGAACAGAGAGCTGCTGAAGGGTTGCAGTAAGGAAGGAGTGACTGTGTATTACACACATGCAGAGGAATGTTGGTAAACACGAACAGCTCCTGAGGAACTGTTTGCAAGCAGCTCTTTGGAGTCCAGCTTGAAGACTCTAATGAAGGAAGTCCTTTGGCACATTGGTTTTTTGTCCTTTATTGACAGCTATCTGTGAATCTCTTCTCTCTAAGCTTTGTGTCATAGGAGAGTATCAGTCAGGGTTGGAAGGGACCACAAGGATCATCTAGTTCCAACCCCACACTAGGTCAGGCTGGCCAGAGCCTCATCCAGCCTGGTCTTAAACACCTCCAGTCCTTGTATGAGTAGAATCATAGAATGGTTTGTGTTGGAAGGGTCCTTAAACATTGGAAGGTCCTTAAAGGTTGGAACCCCTCCCATCGTGGCCAGGGATACCTTCCACTAGACCAGGTCACTCAAAACCCTGTCCAGCCTGGCCTTGAACACCTCCAGAGAGCATCCACAAACCCTGGGCAACCTGTTCCAGTGCCCAGGTGAAGTGATCACTGCTCAGGCAGTGGTGTTGGAAGTGTGGTGGACAAAGTGCTTTCCTCTGCTGTTAGTTCTGATGTCTTCCCTGTCAGTGCTGTGTCCAGAGACTAACCCTCTGCTTTTCTCACCTCTGCCCTCTTGCAGGCCTATCTGCTGAAGTCATTTGAGATGAATGGTCTGCCCAAGGCGGTGCCTTTAAGTTTGCCTTACCAAGACTTCAGAAAGGATGTATCAGGCTACTGGGAAAAGCCTAAGGTGTCCCAGCGCATCAAGAAAGTGGATTTCCTAAACGTCGTCTTGACTGCTCCTTGCAAGCCTCTGGAGCCTTATCTGGAAATCAATGGGAAAGAGGAGGAGGAGGAAGATGAGGAAGAAGATGAGGAGGAGGAAGAGAAGAAGAGAGGAGGAGGAGGAGGAGGAGGAAGGGAACGAGATCGACATGCAAAGCGGTTCCAGCAGCGAACTGAGTCAGAAGAGCACAGAGCGCAGCCAGGAGTGCGCTCCATCCACGCTCCTGGCGGATGACCAGAAGGGCTCCAAGGGTCGAGCGTCCACCGCGGATGGGGACCTGGAGCTCGAGGAAGGCTCAAAAACCTTAGTCCTGTTCTCCCCAGGAGATCTGAAGAAGTCTCCGATGGCCACAGAGCTGCCTCCGGAGGTCGATCTGGGGACTCTGGCGGCGGTGACGCCGCAGAGCGAGCGGCCGCAGCCTATGGGGAGCCAGCTGGATGTATCCGAGCCGGGGACCCTCTCCTCAGTCCTTAAATCCGAACCAAAGCCCCCGGTGGCCGTGGCCGCAGCTTCCTCCCCCTTCACCAAAGTGGAGCGCACCTTCGTTCACATCGCCGAGAAGACACACTTGAACGTCATGTCCTCTAGCGGCCAGCTGATGAGGCATGAGGAGTACTGCCCTCTGGGCCAGTTTGAGGAAGTCATCATTGAGGAGGAGCTGGAGGACAACCTGGCCCTGCTGGAGAACGGCAGCATCCACTCGGGGCTGGAAGGGGCAGAGACGGAGAGCTGCGCGCTTTCGGCTAACCCCATCGAGACCGCCTCCGAGGTGGTGGGGGAGCAGCCGCCCCTCCCCAGCGGCATCACGAAGCCTCCGGAGGACAAGCCGGAGCCAGCTGAAAAGGCAGTGCTCTCCCTGGACCTGGAAGAGCCTGACAAGGGGGTGACAAGGGACCCTGACCTCGAGAAGCCAGCGCTGGCGGCGGAACACCTGAAGCGAGCGGAGCCCCTCCCCGAGACGCCACAGCAGGGCCCCAGGAGGCCGCTGGGCTCCAGGTACAGAAGTCGGATACCCATTCTGTTCTCTGAGGAGGACACCGGCTCAGACCTCTCAACTTCACTCTCGGCCAAAGAGAGGCTCTACAAGAGGGCAAAGCAGCCTGACTTGGCTCGCCTGGTGATGGAGAAGAGGCAGAACCGCCTCCTGCGGCTGGCCTCGGGGCCGTCCTCCTCGGCGTCCTCCAGCGACGAGCGGCGGCGAGCCTCGGAAACCCTGTCGGCCACCGGCTCCGAGGAGGACACCCACGACTCTGACGACTCCATCCCAAGGAAAGCAGGGAAGGAAAAGGCTCTCCTCCTGGGGAAAGAAGAGAGACCCTTAAGCACAAAGAGCAGGATCCCTCGGCCCATCACGCCGGTGAAACCCCTGCTAGAGGTGGTGAAGCCTGAGAGCTCCGTGGCCGTGCTGTGTAGCTCCCCACAGGATGCAGCTGTTGCCTACAGGTAAGCCCAGAACGGTGGGCAATGGGCAGAGCTGGACTTGTTAAGGAGCACAGCTGGGGTTTTGCTCACCTCCCACTGCTTTACCCTTCTCCTGGCTCAAATGCTTGGTCCATTGCTGTTCCCTATGGTCATTCCACCTCGCCAGCCTGTGACATTTGTGCTTCCCTGTCTCCTTCAGCTTAGCCTGGCCAAAGGGCCAAGCTCCTCTTCGCTTGCCCTGGCTTTGAGGCCCTCCTCCCTTCCACAAGCTGTTACATTTGGTGTGATCCTGCTAATAGCAGATCCCTCCAGTGCTGAGCTCTGAGTTTAACAGCGTGCTTGGCACAGCCATGAGCCTGACTTTTGAGATGGGCTGTGAGGGCTGTGAGGTTGCCTCAGAATATGGCCAGCATGCAAAGAGCTGAAGAGAGGGAGGTGCACACACCTGGCAGTGACCTGCAACAGCGTGGCCACCTCCCTGTGATCTGCATTCCCTACACATCCCTGTGCTTTGAGATTTGTTTGGGGATACATGGCTCTCCATCAGATAAGGACAGAGATGTAACTGCAGGTGGACTTTCTGAATTCCTCAGTATTTGGCTTTTCTGCCTGGCCTCGGGCCTGCAGGTCCAGCCCAGGAGCAGAGCTGCTGCTGTGACTCTGTCACAGGTCCAGCAAATTCTGCTGTGTCAGAGAATGGGGTGAAAGGAGAGAATCCCTGTGGGCTGGTTTGCCTTCAGAGACAGTTACAGTCCAAGGCCAACTGGTGCAATCCAGCTCATGGCTACATACCCAGGCCGTATCTCCTGCCTTGAAAGAGCTTGCTGCATCCATACTGCAGGTTAAGAGTCCCAGATATGTGGGGCCCAGATATACTGTGGCCACACAGTGCCTGCACACTGTCCCAGAGGGTGCTGGAGGGTCAGGGCAAATGCTGGTTACCAGCATCAGGAGGATGGTGGTCAAACCAGTGCCCCATCTTCTTCATAGCTGCCATTGTCCTGGTGCTGCTGACTCCTTGTAATTCCACACAGTCACAGAATGTTAGGGGCTGGAAGGGACCTTGAAAGATCATCCAGTCCAACCCCCCTGCCAGAGCAGGATCACCTGGAGCAGATCACACAGGAACACATCCAGGCAGGGTTTGAGTATCTCCAGAGATGCTCCAGCAGCATTCAGACCAAACCTGCCGGAAGCCCAGAGCCCCTTGTTGACCTTCCTTCTTCTCTTCCCCTGCAGACTGCAGGCACAGAGACCAGCTGGAAGCATCCCAGTGGAGTGCCGGACAGCGCAGGTGCCGGGTCGGCTTCCTCCTTCACCCAGCTCCACCTCTCTTCCTCCGCGGAGCAGCTCTCGGAGATCCAGCAGTGCTTCCCCTCGCAGTCCTGTCCTCCCTTCAAGAAACCCCAGTGCTTCCCTCAGAAGCCAGCTGCCAGCCCGGAGGGAAAGTCCTTCTCCCTGCCGACAGCATAAGCCAGGGACTGCTCTCCAGCGCGTTCCTCCTTCCCCCCGACCTCAGGCCCCAGATCCCCTGCAGTCTCCTGGTGTGGCCAAAAAGCGGCCAAAGGGCAAACCCCAGACTCAGAGTCCAGCAACCAAAGGAAAGCAGGTGTCCCTGGAAAGCAAGGCAGCTGCCAGATAATGTTCTTCTGCCAGCCCAGCAGACTGGGTAACTTCTGCATATAGTATACACTCGAGATGCTGCAGCACAGCCTCCCACGCTGGACCCACGAGTGTAGAGCAGTAGCTGTACTTCAATGCTTCACTCACTCACCCCACACCGATGCGATCAGCTCCCACGGGCCTGAGAGCCTCTGAGCCACGGAGCCCTCTGCAAGGGAGACATCCGGCCTGCAGCTCACGCTTGCTACCGCCCAGCACCAAGCAGCTCCCCGGGCAGCCTGCCTCACGCCTGACCCTCCTCCCTCCCCAGGCAGTCCCCTCTCTCCGTTAGCAATACTGTCACCAACACCGACCCCGTGGCTTTGTCAGGAGGGGCAGAGGTGAGGAGAGCGAGGCCTGCTGCAGAGGAGGGCTCCTGTCCCGCAGGCACCTCCCTCCGCTCTCCTCGCTGGCCAAAACCCGGCGTGGGCCACCGACATCTGCCTGAGTGCTGCCTCCCCTTGTGCCACCTGGGTTAGCAAGGGCTTGTCACCATCTTAGCCAAGAGGGATGGAGGCATCCTTGTGTGCCGAGATAAGAGCAGGGTCAGGGTGGAGGGAGCTCTCCTTTCAAGGGATGGGAAGGGGTGGCAGGCAGGGCTTGCTGGGTTCTCTCACCTGCTCAGTGGCACTGCTGCTGTTCCAGCAGATGCCTGTGTTGGGTACTTAGATGGCAGCAGGGCTGTCCTGGCAGCTTGCTGGGAAATCAGGAGTGCTTGCTAACTGATGTAGAAGGGAGCACACTGCAGCTGCTTCTGTCTCAAATGCCAAACTGTGATCCATGGAGGCCACATGTCCCAGCATAGGTGGTTCCTCTCGACCCAGCTGTGGTTGTTCCACCAGAGTTCCAGCCTGAAGATGTGCATAGTCACTGGATGCCTTTAGCCTGGGTGCCCCTTGCACCGACATCCCTCATGCTTTATTGTCATGCTCTTGGTGAAGCTTGTGAATTTTGGTTGAAAGTTCTCTGACATGGCAGTGTGGGAAGTGATTATCCTGTAGTATAGTCCAAAGCTGCTGCTGTGTGGTGAGAGGTTTGCTGGCACACCCTGGGTACCTTGGGCTGAGTCCTGGAGGTTAGGTTCGTGTTCTTCTCTTCCTCAGTGCTCAGCTCTTCCACACGCTGCATGAGAACAATAGGAAGGTGGAAGCGAGGGCTGTGCTCTTCAAGTCATCAGAACAGAAGCTCAGTGCTTGGCTAGGACTAAATCCACCTGCTTTTTTTAGCCCCCCCAGAGTAATTTGGAAGGTTTGAACATGAAAGCCAGGAGCATTGTTACCTGTCTGAGCTTGATGAGATCTTGAAGGAGTCACAAAAATCTCCCTGCACCTCACAGAGGGAAACACTCTAGACTCAAATTCTTTGGGCTTCATGCCACTGACATGCCTACAAGAGGCTTTGCATGGGGCAGAGCAAAGCCACAGCTGCTCTGTGCCCCCATCCCACAGCTGCTCTGTGCCCCCATCCCCACAGCTGCTCTGTACCCCCATTCCCACAGCTGCTCTGTGCCCCCATCCCACAGCTGCTCCGTGCCCCCATTCCCACAGCTGCTCTGTGCCCCCATCCCCACAGCTGCTCCGTGCCCCCATCCCCACAGCTGCTCCGTGCCCCCATCCCCACAGCTGCTCCCTGCCCCCATCCCCACAGCTGCTCTGTACCCCCATCCCACAGCTGCTCCGTGCCCCCATTCCCACAGCTGCTCCCTGCCCCCATCCCCACAGCTGCTTTGTACCCCCATCCCCACAGCTGCTCCCTGCCCCCATCCCCACAGCTGCTCCCTGCCCCCATCCCCACAGCTGCTCCGTGCCCCCATCCCCACAGCTGCTCCGTGCCCCCATCCCCACAGCTGCTCTGTGCCCCCATTCCCACAGCTGCTCTGTGTCCCCATCCCCACAGCTGCTCCGTGCCCCCATTCCCACAGCTGCTCCGTGCCCCCATTCCCACAGCTGCTCCCTGCCCCCATCCCCACAGCTGCTTTGTACCCCCATCCCACAGCTGTTCTGTGCCCCCATCCCCACAGCTGCTCCGTGCCCCCATCCCCACAGCTGCTTTGTGCCCCCATCCCCACAGCTGCTCCGTGCCCCCATCCCCACAGCTGCTCCGTGCCCCCATTCCCACAGCTGCTCCGTACCCCCATCCCCACAGCTGCTCTGTACCCCCATCCCCACAGCTGCTCTGTGCCCCCATTCCCACAGCTGCAGCCTTAGCTGCAAATGTTTGCTATTTGCAGCCCCCAAAGCTTGGTAGAGGACCCCCAGCAGGAAGGAACTTGACTGCTGGGAGCACAGAAACCTTCAGCACTGATGGCTGTTGAGCCCAAGGAACGCTGAAGCTGTCCACATCTGCAGGAACTGTTTTGGAGAGTAACATGAGAGCTGGCTAGTTGGGGAGAGGCTAGTTGGGAGGACTCATGGGTGCCTGGAGAGGGCCATGTCTAGAAGCAGGTGACAGGAGTTACCTCTTTATGTCTGCCTGTTGCCAATGCTAAGCATTTATTCCAACGCCCAAAGCATTTGCTGCTTTCCATTGGCACTGTTGACCCTGGCAGAATAAGAAGCACAGCTTACAGCCTGCAAACAGTGCCCTCACCTTTGCAGAGAAGCATTAGGAGCTCCAAGGTCAGGTTGTGGTTTGGTGGACTGATGAGCTGAGGTTGCTGCCACAAGCAGTGGTCACTCCAGGTCCCAGCAGCTCCGTGGCACTGTCCCACCCCTTACACTGAGGCAGCTATTTTGGTGCAGTGACTGGAAGTGCTGATCCAGCATGACACCCACCAAGCACTCTGGTCTGCTGGGTTGGGCTTTCATCTGGTTCAGCATGAGGGGAAGGAGAGGACAGAGTGTGTGACCTCTTCTTCTCGTGGCAGTAGAATTTGATGTGACTTTGAATATGCCCTGCTGGAAAACACAATAAAGCCAAACACTGATTCTTTCCAGAACCACAAACCCTGATGGCACTCCTTGTGATTTGTTGGGGGACTGTTGGATGGCTAAGGTCTTGTCATGAAGCCTTTACCAGATGCTCCATCCAGGTCTTGGTTGCACATGCCCAAAAATGGCATGGAAAGGGCTTGGACAGAGGACTGCAGGACTACTGACAGGGTTAGCAAACCTGCCTCAGCTTGGCTGGTGAATAAAGCACAATCAAGGTGTTTGTTCAGAAGAAGCTTTAAAGGAGAGTTTTCTGTGGCCCAGCTACACTCATCTCAGGAAGGAGGCTGCAGGGCAGAGGTCTTCCATCCAGCACAAGAAAGATGAAAGATCTTTAAGACAGCCAGCTGAATATGAGCCAGTGAGTGCCCAGCAGGAGCCTGGATGCTATCAGGAATAATGTGGCCAGCAGGACCAGGTAAGGGGTTGGTCCCCCTGTGCTCAGCACTGGTCAGGCACCACTTTTGAGGACTGAGTTCAGTTGAACCTGAGTTCAGGTTTGGGTCTCAGTTGAACCTGAGTTCAGGTTTGGGGCTCTGACTACAAAAAAGACATTGAGGTGCTGGAGCAGGTCCAGAGAAGGGCAACAATATGGTGAAGGGTCTTGAGGACAGGTCTGGCGAGGAGCAGCTGAGTGAACTGGGGTTGTTTAGCCTGGAGAAGAGGAGGCTGAGGGGAGAGCTTTTGGCTGTCTGCAGCTCACCCCAAGGAGGCTGTAGTGAGATGGGTGTTGGTCTCTTTGCCCAAGTGACAAGTGACAGGACAAGAGGAAATGGCCTCAAGTTGCACCAGGGCAGGTTTAGGTTGGACATTAGAAGAAACCTCCTCACTGAAAGGATTCTCAAAGACTGGGAACAGGCTCCCCAGGGAGGTATTTGCATCCCCTTCCCTGGAGGTGTTTCAAAGAGGCTGAGGGACATGGGTTAGAGCTAGGGAATGGTTGAACTTGATGATCTTAAAGCTCTTTTCCAATCCAAATGATTCTGTGATTCTAAAGCAGTGGAGGTGGAGCAGCTGAGCATGGCAGGCTTTGGTTGTGTAGCAGTTGTCTAGTGACATCTTTCACAGGAGCCTGGGGGCTTGCCAAGAGATTTGCAGAGAAGCCCTAGCTGTCTTCTGAGAGCTGACCTGCCATGAGCCAGCCACAAGCAGCAGGCAGGATGCCAGTGACACCGAGGTATCGTCTCTCTCTGATGGAGTAGCTTCCTGGTCCTTCGGGACACGTGCCAAAGCTGTGACGATCTGCAGAGCCACCAGACAGGTCCCACAGGTTTCAGAAATCCAAGGCAAGAGCTTCAGCAGGGAAAACAAAGCCTGGGCAGCTGGGGCAGAGAGAGCTGGGGCTGGCACAAGTTGTCTCTCCTTGTGACTGTGCTGCCAGGCTCCCTGCCCCAGCACAAGCCTCCTTCCCAGCTGTCCCTGCCCCCAGAGGAGAGCAGGGGAGTGCATCAGCAGCATGGTGCTCCTCAGTCATTTTGGGTGAGGGTGGGCTGTGCAAGCTGTCTGATGGCAGCAGTGCTTGTTTGCAGTCAGGGGAGGGGAAGATGGCTTCCCAGCACTTTGCCACGCTTCTGACAGCTTCTGGCAGCAGGCTGACACTGTGCTTCCCCAGCAGTGCCATGGCTGCAGGGTCTGTCCCAGCCAGCTGCAGGTGGCTGTGCCCATTGTGTATTGAGGGACCTCCTGGGACAGGCTGCCATCGTGCTTCCATCTCTGCATGAGTGGCAGGAGCAGACAGAACCTGTCCAGGTTAATGCCATGGAGGAGCTCGAGCAGGTCCATAGGATGGAGCTGCTTAGGGATTCGTCTGGTGGGCAGCACAAACACTTCTGCTTGTCCTGGGGCAAAAGGTGTTTCAGCAGCAGGCTTCTTGGAGTCAGCTGCCTGTGGACTCTCTGAGAGGCAGGAGGCTTTGCCTAAGGAAAGGATATTATTAGATCTATAATGGCAACTGGATAATATAGGTAGTGCCCATTACATGTGGTGGCTAAAGGCTGGAGAGGATCCTGCTGCCTTCAGCGCAGTGCTCGGGTGACTTCTGCTGTGCCCAGAACTGAGTGGATGGAGTAGATGTGGATGGAGGAACTACCTGAAGCTCTGAGGTTCTACTTGCCCAAGTATGAGCCAGGGGCAAAACACCCTGGCTGGGATGGTTGGCAGCCATCCTGTTTGCCACCAGGTCGGTAAGAACTGCTGGAGTGCCACACAGGCACGTTAGGCAGGAGTTCTTCACCATGAGGGTGGTGAGAAACAGACTGCCCAGGGAAGCCTCATCCCTGGAGGCTTTTAAGGCCAGGCTGGATGTAGCTCTGAGCAACCTCATCTAGTGTGAGGTGTCCCTGCCCATGGTGGTGGTGAGGTGGAACTGGATGATCCTTGAGGTCCCTTCCAACCCTGACAATTCTATGATTCCATAGCTTTGTGTGATGTGTATCAGGGTCTGGGGAGTCCCTGCTGAGGTGGCTGCCCTGGGCTAACACAAGCCTGGGCTGTTGGCTAGTGAAACACTGCAGTCCAAACAAAGTTGTGTTGGGGCCAGAAACTCTTTGGTGTTTCTCCTTTCCGGCACAGAGGTCTTTTTTGCAGTGTAGATGCTGTGTGAGAAGATGGCTGAGTACCTCTTGATAGCCTGACCAGCTGCAGCAGCAGCTCGAGAGCCCCTGAGCACACTTCTTTCTTCTCTCTCCACTTTACTGAGCCATGGCATGATCCCACCACTAGTCCCTGGGCACAGACACCGATGCCCACCTGCGGCCTTGCCCCACACGTTGATCAATGCAGTTAAGTTAGTCCTGTTGAACACAGTGAAAGTCCAGCTGTGGACACAAGTCTGGTTCCAACATGACTCCTTCTGGCTTAGCTGAAGTGGGTTCCACAGAGAACATGGGGACCACTTGACAGTTTGCAGCCACCATCTGCTTGCCAGATGTTGTTACATCTGCATGCAAGGGAGCGAGCCTGGGCTCCTGTTCAGGCCTTGTCTTGTGGTGCATGCCTGTACCACTGATACTGGCTGGGTGCCCCTAGGCTCCCCTGCAGAGCCTGGTTTGCTCTTCCTCAGCTTGTTGCTGCACTCCAAGCAGCTGGGACCATGCTGACCATAACAGTAGAGCCATCTGGCATTAGGCAGGTTAGCAGCATCTCTGTGAGCAGCAGGGTCAGTAGCTCTGTGAGGCCAGAGGACAGTCCTGGCTGAAGGCTGTGGGGAGCTGTGATCCTGAGTACAGCCAGAACCCCATGGAATGCCCTAACTCTCCTCTCTCCTCCTTTCTGACAGACCTCCTCTAGCAAACCTTCTCTTCAGAGTCCCTGGGGCCACCCTGCAGGTCAGTCCCTCTCTGGTTGGGGGACTGAAGCCTCCCTGGATTTCTGCAAAGGTTGAGGCAGACTTGGCCTCCAGCCTGTGCAGCTGGCTCTGCACCCTGCAGGCTGGTGCTCCAGCTTGTGAGCAGGGACATTATCCCTCCTGTTTCTGGAGCTGCAAAAGCCTGGAAAGCAGGTCTAAAGTAGGAAGTGATGTCCTCTGTGCTGAAAGGAGGAAGGGAGCTACCACAGCAAATCCAGAGGTGGGTTCCTGGTAGAGAACAAGGGGAGAGCTCCTCTCGCTCTCAGCTCCTAAAGCAGAGGGGGTCTGCAGGGGTGAGCTTTGGCAAGGGCACTGCTGGGGTGCTATCAGCATGGGGCTTGTCTCTGCCCTAAGTGCAAGGTCTGACACAGGGTCAGTGGAGGTGGCAGTGGCAGATGTGTACTCAGCCCCTGGGTGAATGGCTGCCAGGGGACAAGGCAGAGGCTCTGGCACCGCTGCCTGCAGAGGTGGTTGTGATGAGCTCTGCAGGAGGTGGGGGCAAGAAGTCCAGGCCTGAGTGCCTGTGTGAAAACCAGCGTCAGCACCACTGCTGCGCTGTGGGAGCTGGGCTGCTGCTTCTCCAAAGAGGACCTGGAGCTGGAAGCACAGCGAATTTTGTCTGTCTCCTTTCCACACGGCAGCGCCTGACCGCCCCCCCTGCCGGCGCTCCCGGCGCGCACCTCCCTCCCCTTCGCCTCGGGCACAGCCTGATCAAAGTCTCTCTTTGGCCTGGAGACGGGACTTCTGCTCCGTGGTACTGCCTGCCTGGAAGAGCAACTGGGTCCCCAGGTCAAATCTCTCAACATATCTTCTTCGCATTCTGTAGGGCAGCGGCGGGAGAATGTTTACACTCTGCAGACAGAATGTACGACTCCGACCGAGGAACCACGCTCCGGGTCGGCTGCATGGCAAACGTTTTTCTTGGCCACAAAATCTGGCATGCATCAGAGAGGCCCCCACCCGTGTACAGAGCCACCTGGCATTTGTCACACAACTTCAGATCACCTCTGACAGAACACAGAAAACAGAACCAAACCGACAATGAACATGAAAGATGCAGACGGTGAGGCCGTTCCTGGCTCGCAGCAGGCACGGCTGTCGTGAGGTTTGCTCTCGAGGGGATTCCTGACCATGCCATTAAAAGCCTGTCTACCTTTTCACTGGTGTCTGCTCCCCTCTTTCTTGGCCTTGCCACCTGTTGGGGTAGTGAGAAAGTGCAGTTCTCCCCCCTCCCCCTCAACAAACCAGAGCCAGCTCAGTCAGAGAAGCAAATGGAAAAGGCTGTGTTTGTACCAGCAGAATGAAATGCACTGAATGTGCACAAAACAGACAGAGGGAAAGTGGATCTTGAGGGAAAATTTGTTAGTTCAAAGCAGTTGTTGTTGGGGGGGGAAGTTAGTTTCTTATCTCATTAATCTGAGGTCAGCACCGGCCAAGAACAGAACAGAAGGCTGGGCTGCAGCAGGAGAAGTGTGGCCAGCAGGGCAAGGGAGGGGATTCTCCCCCTCTGCTCAGCCCTGCTGAGACCCCACCTGCAGTACTGCCTCCAGTTCTGGAGCCCCTATTCCAAGAGGGATCTGGAGGTGCTGGAAGGTGTCCAGAGAAGGGCCACGAGGATGAGCAGAGGGCTGGAGCACCTCTCCTGTGGGGACAGACTGAAGGAGTTGGGGCTGTTCAGTCTGGAGAAGAGAAGGCTCCCAGGTGACCTCATTGTGGCCTTCCAGTATCTGAAGGGGGCTACAAGAAGGCTGGGGAGGGACTGCTCAGGCTATCAGTGATAGGAGTGATAGGACTAGGGGGAATGGAATGAAGCTGGAGGTGAGGAGATTCAGGCTGGAGAGGAGGAGGAAGTTCTTCCCCATGGGAGTGGTGAAGCCCTGGAATGGGTTGTGCAGGGAGGTGGTTGAGGCCCTGTCCCTGGAGGTGTTTAAGCCCAGGCTGGATGAGGCTCTGGCCAGCCTGCTCTAGTGTGGGGTGTCCCTGCCCATGGCAGGGGGGTTGGAACTAGCTGATCCTTGTGGTCCCTTCCAACCCTGACTGAAACTATGAAACTATGAAACTATGAGCAGTCGGTGGCTACGCCTGGTGCCTGGCTGCATGGACACATTGGGGCCAGAGAAGTACAGCAGTCAACTGATCTGCAGCTCAAGCAGCTGCAGTATGAACAGCAGAGTCCCAGAAGCTGCAGAGCAAGGACCTCACTCCTGACATGGAAGCATAGAGTGGGTTGGGTTGGAAGGGACCTTAACAATCATCTAGTTCCAACCCTCCTGCCGTGGGCAGGGACACCTTCTGCTAGACCAGGTTGCTCGCGGCCCTAGCCTTGAACACCTCCAGGGAGGGGACATCCACAGCCCCTAGAGAGGCTGGAACTGCTTAGCAGTGTTTGCAACAGGCTGTTGAGGAGAGTTCCTGTTCATGGCTGCTAGAAGACCAGCAGTGAAGTAAAACAATTTGTCCTTTAGTCCAACTTCAGCTTAAACTGTAACTGGAGGCACAGCGTTGTCAAGTGTCCCTGCTCTACTCCTCTCTGCTTCCTTCATGCCTGCCCTGGGATGAGCACCCAAGTGGTCTGTAGCACAAACCAGGGCAGTGAACTCGTTAAACATGAGCCACCAGGAATGCTGCTGAAAGGTCTCCTAGGGTCACAGCTCGCCGTCCTTTGCCTTGCAAGCCTGAGCCCACGGTGGCAGCCTTCTCAGTGTGCTTTGTACCCTTGCAGCATTTACTGTCTGGGTGACACTCACTCTGGGCATTCATCCACAGCAGGAGGCCCTACCAAAAGCTTTTCCAGACCTCCCATCTCTGCTTTGCTGCTCTGCAGCCCTTTCTTGATACCTCTCTCCCGCAGGCAATCGCCAGCCAAGGCAATGCAGGCGTGCAGCTCTCGGTGGCATCTGCACTTTGTCTGTGCCCAGCCTCTTAAGTGCCTGCACCCCCACACCAAATGTCACCTCTCTCTAGCTGGATGGCCAAAGAGGAGCTGCTTTAGAGCACAACATGCCCCAGAAGGACAGCTTGGAGAAAGGAGGTGGGGGTCAGTCTCTTCTCCCTAGTATCAGGTGATAGAAGGAGAGGAAATGGCCTGAAACTGTGCTGGGGGGGTTAGGTTGTGTATGAGGAACAGTTTCTTTCCTGCAAGAGGTCAGGCATTGGAACAGGCTGCCCAGGGAGGTGGTGGAGTCACTGTGCCTGGAGTGTTCAAGAAACCTGTGGCCATGGCACTCTGGGAGCCTACTCTCTCTCCTGCCCTGTTTGCATCCATCCTGGAACCCATCTCTCCTCCCTTCTGGGCACCCATACTCCCAGCCTCCAGACCACGACTTGACACAAGCCATACTCAAAACCTCTCAGCTGATGGGACCACATGTGTCAGGTTACACCCATCCTCGGAGGAGCTGGAAAGAACCCAGGCCCCAGGTGGGCAAAGAAACCTGACCCAGGTGGGCAGAGAGGCTTGGTTCCCCCTCCCAAGGGGAGGGGTCCCCAGGGCAAGGTCTATTCCACTCCCCCTTCCTGGCCAGCAAATCCTATTTAAGGGGAGCCATCTGTGAGGTTCCTTTTCTTGCCTGCTTGACAGCCATCTCTGCTTCTGCAGTCACCACGTGGCAGGGCTGCCTCCCTGCTGCACCCACGCTCCTCAGAGGATCCACGCTGACATCACGGGGATCCTCTGCCAGCTGGGCCGGGGTTTGTATGCCTTTCTATTTATCCTTTTCCTTATCCCTTTGTCACTTTCCCTGCTGCTCAAATGCCACATCTGTGTTGTTAAACTTACCTTTGTTTGCTTCCAAATTGATTCCAAACAGTTTGTCTTGTGGTTTTAACCTCTCCTCTCTCCTGCCTGCTTTGCTTTTACCCTACAAGGAGAAAAGGGAGAGGGGAGGCAACCTCAAGCCGTTCTATTTGGGCTTCTGGGCTTTGGGAAAAGCTTAAACTACGATACCACAGCAATGAGACTTTGGTGCCCCTGAGCATCCCCACGGAGTGAGCCAACCCCCACTCTTCTGGGGGGTGGGGGTGCTGTTTCGTGGGCCACTGGGCTGTCTGGTGCTCAGCTCCTACTGGACAGAGTTTGTTGCATCACCTGAGACTGCATATTAACCTCCCCCCCCAAACCAACAGTGCTTTCACAGCAGTCTTTCCCTAGCCTCCTTTCCCAGCAGGGATCTCCCTCTCAAAAACTACCACAGGTAGTTGTGCAGGGAGGTGGTGGAGTGAGCAGCCCTGGAGGTGTGCAGTAATGTGTGAATGTGGCATTCAGGGACATGGCTTAATGGCCATGGTGGTCTGAGGCTGATGGTTCAAGAGAGACAGGGACCTGCTGGAGGGAATCCAACAGAGAGCCAGGAGGATGATCAGGGGACTTGAGCATCTCCCCTGTGAAGAGAGACTGAGAGCCCTGGGGATGTCTAGTCTGGAGAAGACTGAGAGGGGATCTGATCAATGCCTATCAATATCTGAGGGGTGGGTGTCAAGTGGAGGGGGCCAAGCTCTTTTTGGTGGTGTGCAGTAATAAGACAAGGAGCAATGGAGACAAACTTGAACACAGAAGGTTTCAGCTCAACATGAGGAGAAACTTCTTTACAGTGAGGGTGCCAGAGCCCTGGAGCAGGCTGCCCAGAGAGGCTGTGGAGTCTCCTTCTCTGGAGACTTTCAAACCCCAGCTGGATGCATTCCTGTGCAGACTGCCCTAAGTGATGCTGCTCTGGCAGGGGGGTTGGACTCGATCTCTGGAGGTCCCTTCCAGCCTCTCATGTCCTGTGATACTGTGGTCCTGTGGTTGGACTCGATGATCTTGGAGGCCTCTGCCCACTGAACCAGCTCTCCTGTTCCATGAGCAGGAGGAAGGGACTCCCAAAGAGGAGGCAGCTTGTGCTGGGCCCACTTCAGACGGGTGCGTTGTGTGCACGCAGGACAATGCCTTTGGCTCGACCCCAAGTGAAGAGTTTCAGTGTGACTTTTGGCAACCTTTCAGGGAGGTCCCAAAGTCCACCAAAGCAGCTGCATGAAAAGCCATGGGAAGCTGAGCTCCTGAGGACAGAGGCTGCTGCTGGAGCTCATGGTGCGGCTCCTTTGCACGTAGCTTGCTCCGAATGAGCAGACGCCCCAGAAAGGATGAAATTCGAGGACCTCTTGCTGGAAGTGGGTGGCTTTGGCAGATTCCAGGTCTTGATTCTGTTTAGCCTCTGCCTCCTGAGAATCAACCTGCCCATGCATTTCCTGCTGCACAACTTTCTGGCTGCCACCCCCTCCCACCGCTGCGCGGTTCCGCACCAGGAGGCCTTTGCGAACCTCACCGCGGAGGAGGTTCTGCTCGTCAGCATCCCCCGGGAGCCCGACGGCACTTTCAAGTCCTGTGAGATGTTCTCCCAGCCTCAGTTCCACCTGCTGCCCAACTCCTCTCTGCAGCCAGGGAACAGCTCCAGCACCCAGCACTGCCAGCACGGATGGGTCTACGACCACTCGCAGTTCACCTCCACCATCTCCACCCAGGTAACACCTGGCCTGTGAGCTGACCAAGGATGAAACCAGCTCAGGGCTTTGAGGAGCAGGCAGGAAGGTGTTCACTTGGGTGCACAGAATCAGAGGGGAGGGGAGCCTTGACCTTTTAGCCAGTGGAAATTGCTTGTTCAGAGAAGGTTTCCTCGGATGGGGAAGCTCTCTGCAGCCCATGGAAGCCAACAATGTCTGCAGTGTTCCAGGCACTTCTAAGGAGCAAGGCAGGGGAGGTGCTCCCCACAACAGATGCTGAGCATGGAGCCTCCTGGCGCTCCTCCCACGCTGCAGTGGTCTCAGGACACGTCCAAGGGGCCAGGGCTCACTCAGGAATGTTTTGCTCTTGCAGCACGAAAGGTTGATCAAGGTCTGGTTGGCCTTGTCATAGAAGCTGTGAGGCTGGGTTGATGATTGAATCACAGAACTGTTTTGGTTGGAAGAGACCTTAAAGACCATGGAGTCCAGCTTCAGCCCAGCACCACCCTGGCCATTAGCCTGTGTCCCCAGGCGCCACGGCCACAGGATTCTTGAGCACCTCCAGGGCTGGGGACTCCACCACCTCCCTGGGCAGCCTGTGCCAGTGCCTGACCGCTCTTGCAGCGAAGAAATTCTTCCTAATCTCCAACTTAGACTCCCCCTGGCACATTTCAGGCCATCTCCTCTCTTTCTATCACCTGGTACTAAGGAGAAAAGACCAAACTCCCTCCACCCTCCTTTCAGGTGCACCCAAGCAGGTTGAGAGCTATCACAGAGGTCAGGGAAGGAAAAAGGGGAATTCTCTGTGATTAATCACACCCAGCAAAGCTTTCTGGTGCCAAAGAGGTGTCCAAAAAGAGGCTGCCACAGCCAGGGATAGGTACCTGGGAGGTCTCTGAGGTTTGTAAGATGCAGCTCCACACTTTACAGGACTGTCCTGTGTGCAGTGCAGGGCTGGATTCTCCCCCCCCAGTCACATGTGTCTAATATCCAGTGCAGGACACAATGGCTGGCCAGCAGAGGGGAGGGGTGTGAGAAGGCAGCAGAGGCTGAAGGGAGCCCCTCTTGGCCTTGTGTTTCAGTGGGACCTGGTGTGTGAGCAGCGTGGACTGAACCAGGCAACCGCAACCTTCTTCTTCGTTGGCGTTACGCTGGGGGCCGTGATATTCGGATACCTCTCAGACAGGTTTGGCTCCTTCCAGGCTGTCCCTCCAGGGCTTTGGTCTCATGGTGACAGCCTCCCAAAACCTGTGACCTGCAGAGGGCAGGCAGAAAGGAGGCAGCAGATTTGCACAGGGAGAGGTCAGCTGCTCACACGAAAGCTGGATCGAAGTCACAGAATCACAGAAGCAGCCAGGCTGGAAAGGCCTCAGAGCTCCTCAAGTCCAACCTAGCACCCAGCCCCTCCTGACAACCAAGCCATGGCTCCAAGTGCCACATCCAAGCCTTTCCTGAGCACCTCCAGGCATGGGGACTCCACCTCCCTGGGCAGCACATTCCAGTGGCCAATTCCTCTTTCTGGGAAGAACTTTCTCCTCACCTCCAGCCTCAACCTCCCCTGGCACACCTTCAAGTGTCTCAATGTCCATCTCCAACTGAGGAGCCCAGAACTGGACACAGGACTCCAGGTGTGGCCCCACTGAGTACAGGAGCAGAATGACTTCCCTGCTCCTCCTCCTCCTCATGCTAGGAAACAATGCAGGGGCTAAATGCTCCATGGATGAGAAACTCAGCAACCCACCAGAGAAGCAGCTCTGGCCTTGGATTAGGAGTAAGATGCACTGCAGCCATGACCACAGTCAGCACTGCTGCTGCAGCAGTGAAAACTGAAAGAGAACTCCACTGCCTGTGAGATTGAGTTCAGAAAAGACAAATGTCCCAAAGTAAGGAGGTAAATAAATACAGGGAGCAAGCTGGCTAAACCAGGACCAAAGCAAGAGGGTAACAGAGGAGTTAATTCCTTGCAGGTTCTATGGAAACTGGTCAAGGACACCTAAGTGAGGGGTTCACAGTAAATGCATGCACTAGATGCAGGGGGGAAGTCTTCAGGAAGAAGACTTCTCCTCACCCTCTGCAACTCCCTGGGAGGAGGTTGCAGCCAGGTGGAGGTTGGCCTCACACGCAGCAAGTGGCAGGACAAGAGGAAAGCAGCCTCAAGTTGTGCCAAGGGTGGTTGAGGTTGGATATGAGGAACAATTTCTTCCCAGAAAGGGTTCTCAGGCTGCCCAGGGAGGTGGTGGAGTCACCATCCCTGGAGGTGCTTAAAAGTGTGTGGCTGTGGTGCTTCAGGATGCACTCTGCAGACTCAAATGGCTTTTTTAATTCATCCCCTGGCTTGTTCAAGTTTGCTCCTCTAATTGGAATTTCTGCCTTTAATCCTTCAGGGGCTGTGGTGTCCTCCCCCTCCCTTTGCAGACAATTCCAGCAGCCTGCCTGTAGCCTGCAGTTCGACCCTGCCAGCTTGCCTCTGCTTTCCTTAGCAGGTGGCATGCATTTGCTGAGAGAGCCTAGCAATGGCTCCATAAATAGCTGGCTTGCACCCTGCAGGGAACCTCGTGGGTTTATGTCCTTCCTGCTGCATTTTCAAGGGGGAAAAGAAAATCTTCTTTGTTAGGCAGTTACCCTGAATGAGAGCCATCAGTGTGCCCAGGAGGCCAAGCAGGCAAACGGCATCCTGGCCTGCATCAGGGCTAGTGTGACACCAGCAGGACCAGAAGAGGGAGAGTCCCCCTGGAATCAGCACTGGTGAGGTCATATTTTGAGGAGTGGGTTCTGTTAGGGGACCCCCAGGTCAAGAAAGAGACTGAGGTGCTGCAGAGAGCCCAGGGACAGGCAAAGGAGGTGGTGAAGGGTCTGGAGAACAGGTCTGGTGGGGAGCATCTGGAGGAGCTGGGGTTTAGGCTGGAGCCTAGGGGGAGACCTCATTGCTCTCCACAGCTCCCTGAGAGGAGGCTGTAGCCAGGTGGGTGCTGGTCTCTGCTTCCTAGTAACAAGCACTAGAATGAGAGAAAACAGCCTTGAGTTGCACTGGGGAGTGTGAGTTTGGGTAGCAGAGGAGACTTCTTGGCTGGAGGAGTTCTCAAACACTGAACTAGGCAGCCCAGGGAGGTGGCTGGAGTCCCCAGCCCAGGGAGGTGGCTGAGTCCCCAGCCCAGGAGGTGTTGGAAAGAGACAGAAATGGGATTGAGCCCTGGGAGGAGGAAATGCTGAGCCAGACCCACAGGGACAAACAGGAGAGGGAGTGAGGTGGCAGCAGCACGGGACTGCAGGCTGGCACCACTGCTTTTGACAGTGATGGTGAATAGGTTGTTCTGACTGGTGATGCTCTCTCCACTGGAGAGCCTTGTGCCCAATTCTCTATCATAGAATGGTTTGGATTGGACCTTAAAGATCATCTGGTTCCTACCCCTCTTCCATGGGCAGCAACATCTCCCACTAGCCCTGGTTGCTCAAGACCTCCAGAGCTGTCTCCTCCTCTGGGGAGCACACTGGTTGGGCCACACCTGGAGTCCTGTGGCCAGTTCTGGGCTCCTCAATTCAAGAAAGATGTTGAGTTGCTCAGACCTGTCCAGAGAAGGGCAACAAAGCTGGGGAGGGGTCTGGAGCACAGCCCTGGGAGGAGATGCTGAAGGAGATGGGGTTGCTTAGCCTGGGGAAGAGGAGGCTCAGGGGAGACCTCCTTGCTCTCTACAACTCCCTGAAGGGAGGTTGTAGCCAGGTGGGGGTTGGTCTCTTCTCCCAGGCAAGCAGCACCAGAACAAGAGGACACAGTCTCAAGCTGTGCCAGGGGAGGTTTAGGCTCAATCTTAGAAAGAAGTTCTTCACAGAAAGAGGAATTGGCCATTGGGATGTGCTGCCCAGGGAGGTGTTGGAGTCACCCTCACTGGAGGTGTTTAGGAAGGGGCTGGATGGGGTGCTTGGTGCCATGGTCTGGTTGATTAGGTAGGGCTGGGTGATCGGTTGGACTTGATCCTGGAGCTCTCTTCCAAGCTGCTGATTCTCTGTCTCTTTGCACAGCAGGCACTCTTTGCATTTCCCTGCTGGAGCCTTTGCCTCACCCCCTCCCAAGCCCCACTCCTGAGGCAGGTTTCCAGCTGCCATAACCCAGCCTGTGCTCGTGGCAGGTTCGGACGCAAGGCCATGCTGCTGCTGTCCCTCCTCTGCTCTGTGGTGTTCGGCATGCTGAGCGCTGCCTCCGCCTCCTACCTCATGCTGGCCGTCACGCGGACCCTCACGGGGGTGGCCTTGAGTGGGGTCTCCATCATTGTCTTGCCTCTGGGTAAGTACATGGGGATTTGTGGGTGCCCAGTTGTACTTTCAGGCTGGTGTGGTGGCTTGAGAGCAGAGCAGAGCAGAGCAGAGCAGAGTAGAGTAGAGTAGAGTAGAATATAGACCAGGTTGGAAGAGCCCTTCAAGATGTATTTATAATTCATAAACAACACAAAGCCAGGGGGCTGCCAATAGCTTCCCCCTCTCTCCCCCTCCCAGCAAAGGGAAAGAGAGAGAGAAATAAAGAGCAGAGTGTAGTTTGTTAGTACTTAGCCACAACAGGAGCACAGCTGTGGTGGGTGAAATTCCACACACACACACACACACACACACACACACACACACATTAACTTTGCCAGACCAGCTCAATATGAAGCAAATGGAAGCTGTATTTCCAAGCAAAACTACAATCTACACTGGAGTGCAGTGACTATGTACAAAATATAGAGCAGCATAGAATTAACCAGGCTGGAAGAGACCTCCAAGATCATTGAGTCCAACCTGTGTCACCCAGCGCCATCTAATCAACCAACCCACGGCACCAAGCGCCACATCCACTCTCTCCCTAAGCACCTCCAGGGATGGGGACTCCACCACCTCCCTGGGCAGCACATCCCAATGGCCAACAACTCTCTCAGTGAAGAACTTTCTCCTCACCTCCAGCCTAAACTTCCCCTGGCACAGCTTGAGACTCTGTCCTCTTGTTCTCTCTCCTGAGTGAAGCGAGCGGAGAAGAGATCAGAAGGAGAATTATTTCGGCACAGCCAATCTTACACCAGACATCTTTCTCCAATGAAAGGGTTTGGAGTAATCTTTACTCTCCCTCTTCACCCCCAAGAGGGAACTCTCTGCAATTTTCTACTTTTCTGCTCAGACTCTGTAGCTAAGTTTTGAAAGGCCTGGCCTGAACCTGCCCCCACAGCCACAGCCAGCAGCAGCCAAGCAGAAGCAACCAGCTGCTGGAGCAAAGCAGCCCAAAGGAGTTAGTTTATGCAACTGTGTCAGGTATCAGGCCATCATTTAGGCCTTGTCATTGCTTTTCCTTTTGCAGCCAGGGTGATCTGTTTGCATCCTACCACACTCTGCTCGAGACCTGTGGGCAACTTTGGAGGCATCAGCCTAGAACTGCCACCCTGGGGCACCTCTGACAGGCAGCAGGGAGGGAGGGACTTGTCTAGCAGGCAGGGCAGAGCTAGCAGGAACAGGAGTTTGGGAAGTGATGTGCAAGCAACTTCAGCCCAGGCAGCCAAAAGAGCATCCCTCTTGGGAAGCAGCTCCAAGAACTCTCTTCCTGTTAGCTTAATTAATGCTTTGACAGTATTACAGGGAATCAAATTAAGACAGGCACTCAGTGGCAGCTCTGCTGTGACACTCCTGCTTGCAGTTCCTGCCACCTGATTCTTGTTTAGTGTGAGACACCAGCCTGGTCCAAACCCAGAAGTTTCTCCCTCTTGGGAAGCAGATCCAAGAGCTACAATTTTCCTTTAGCTTAATTAATGCTTTAACAGTGTTAAGTGGAGTCAAATTAAGACAGGGACTCAGTGGTAGCTCTGCTGTGACACTCCTGCTTGCAGTTCATGCCACCTGATTCCTGTTTAGTGTGAGCACCAGGCTGGTCCAAACCCAGAAGTTTCTCCTAAATCCCACTTTTTGGGTAGTTTGGGTGCTGCCTCTCAGCACAAGAACCAAGGTTCTCCTCTTGCTGCAGGTAGGGGAATGTCCTGGAAAGGTGTCCCAACGAATTCTCTGCATGTGGCCCTTCTGATGGCAAGGGGAGACCCTAGAGCAGCCTTCCAGTAACTGAAGGGAGCCTACAAGAAAGCTGGGGAGGGACTTCTGACAAGGGCTTGTAGTGAGAGGGCAAGGGGGGCTGGATTGAAGCTGGAAGAGGGGAGATTTTGACTGGATATTAAGAAGAAATTCTTTCCATTGGGGCTGGTGAGACACTGGAACAGGTTGCCCCAGGGGTTGTGGATGCCCTCTCCCTGGCCATGCAAAGAATTCCTTCCTAATCTTCAGTCTGAATCTGCCCTTTTACATCTCAAATCCATCCCCCTTCATCCTTGCCAAAAGTCCCTCCCCAGCTTTCTTGTAGGCTCCCTTCAGTTACTGGAAGGCTGCTCTAAGGTCTTCCCAGAGCCTTCTCTTCTCCAGGCTGAACAGCCCCAACTCCCTCATCCCGTGCCCACAGGGGAGGTGCTCCAGCCCTCTGATCATCCTCGTGGCCCTGCTCTGGACCCACTTCAACAGCTCAATGTCCTCCTCACCCAGCCAATGTTTGTGCTTGGGATTGCCCTGACCCAGGTGCAGGACCTTGCACTTGGCCTTGTTGGCTTGGGCTCACCTCTGGAGGCTGCCCAGGTCCCTCTCTGGGTGCCATCCCTTCCCTCCAGTGTGTCAGCTGGACCACACAGCTTGGCAGCATCTGCAAACCTGCTGAGGGTGCCCTCAATCCCCCTGCCCATATCTCTGGGATGGGAAAGGGGGTCCAAAGGAAAGCATCACCTAAGATGTGTCACTCTGTGCCCACTATTCTTCTTTTAAGGCTTTATTGTAGTTGCCTACAGCCAAATATTGGCCAAAGAGTGGAACTTTGCTGGAGGAGGTGTCCAGGGGTTTTTGCTTCACTTTTGCCCTTGTTTAAAATCCCTGCAGACCCCTTCAGGTGGAAGTCCTGTGTGTCCCAGCTGAATGATCCCTCCCTCTTGCAGGGATGGAGTGGGTGGACGTAGAGCACCGGACCTTCATCGGGATCCTGATCAGCGTCTTCTGGAGCGTCGGGAACATGCTGCTGGCCATGGTAGCCTTCTTGGTGAGGCAATGGCACTGGCTGCTAGTAGCTGTCACAGGACCTTGTCTTCTGAGCATTGTCTGCCTGTGGTGAGTGCAGCACCCCGCAGCCAGACAGCTGGTGGGGATGGGAGCAGGTGGGGATGGGAGCGTGGCAAAGGTTGCAGTGCTGATTATGGGACAGCCTCTGCCCTGGGGAGGCTGCATCTGGGATACTGTGTCCAGTTCTGGGCCCCTCCCTTCAGGAAGGACCTCAGGGAACTGCTTGAGAGAGTCCAGCACAGAGCCACAAAAATATTAAGGGAGTGGAACATCTTCCTTAGGAGGAGAGACTGAGGGAGCTGAGGCTCTTTAGCTTGGAAGGGAGGAGACTGAGAGGGGACCTCATTCCTGTTTATAAACATGTAAAGGGAGAGTGCCCAGAGGATGGAGCCACGCTCTGCTTGGTGGCTGTGAGCAACCTGCTGCAGTGTGAGGTGTCCCTGCCCATGGCAGGGGGGTTGGAACTGGCTGAGCCTTGAGGTCCCTTCCAGCCCTGGCAATAGGAAAAGCATTTTCACGGGCAGAGTGGCCAGCGGTCAGACACTGGAACAGGCTGCCCAGGAAGGTGGCTGAGTGGATGTGTTTAAAGCTCACTTAGATGTGGTGCTTGGGGATATGGTTTAGGGGTGAACTTGGCAGAGTAGGGTCAGTGGCTGCCCTTGATGATCCCAGGGGTCTTCTCCAAGCTGATGGATTCTATGGCAAGCTTGTGTGGAGGAGCTGAAAGCTTCCAGATGCAGAAGAGCAGCTCTGCAAATGCACTTTTGCTCTACACATACTTTTCACCTACTGCTTGAACAGTGACAGCAGTTGTTCATTAGGTCTTTCTGCAGCCTGCTTCAGGGCATATTAATCATCAACAGCTTGCAGGGAACTGGCCTTGAACCGTTCCCACGGGAGGTTCTGACAACCCTGTGACCTCAGGAGACCTCACAGCCTCATACTTCTCCAAGGTCCCTAGGCTTCCCACTGCCTGCACAGGATGCCCAGCAGAAGGCCTCCACGAGAAAGGCAGATTCTGTTCTCCACTTCTGCCAGGGGACAGGTTTGATCAGGAGAAGGCAGGGTGTTCCCTGCTGCAGTAGGATGCAGCCACTGAGGGGTGTTTCAGGTATCCTCTGGAGCCCGACTGCTATGCTAACCCCCAAAACACCAGGTACCCGCCGGGCCAGAGGGGCTGCACTGCCACCTGCACACGTAGGGATGGACTGCAACCAGACACAAGATCAGGGAGAAGTCCAAGGAGAGGCCTTCTCTTCTCTTCTCTTCTCTTCTCTTCTCTTCTCTTCTCTTCTCTTCTCTTCTCTCTCTTCTCTCTCTCTTTCTCTTCTCTTCTCTTCTCTTCTCTTCTCTTCTCTTCTCTTCTCTTCTCTTCTCTTCTCTTCTCTTCTCTTTCCCCCTCTTCTCTTCTCTTCTCTTCTCTTCTCTTCTCTTCTCTTCTCTTCTCTTCTCTTCTCTTCTCTTCTCTTCTCTTCTCTTCTCTTCTCTTCTCTTCTTTCTCTTCTCTTCTCTTCTCTTCTCTTCTCTTCTCTTCTCTTCTCTCCTAAGATGCTGGTTTATGACAAGTGCTAATTTGCTTCTGCAGCAGTACAGCATCACCTGGCACTCAGTGACTGGCATAGACACTTCACTGGGGGCTGCAGCCACAATGACCTAGACCCCTGATGGTGGTCTTGAATTGTTGTAACCCCCCAATAAGATGAGCAATGAACAAGCCAAGCAGAGAGCTTACTAAATTCTCTCTGCACAGTAGGTTTTTTGCACCCTATGATTTCAAAGTTGAGAGTCCCTCTCCTCCCCCCAAAGCAAACCATGAAAAGCATAAACTCCCTGGAACTGATTTTAATTGGCAAGAGTTTGCAGCTTTAAGCAGATCAGAAAATTCAAGGCTCTGATCAAAGGCCACCTGATGAAATTTTTGACTAGGCAGACTTCACGCAGCAGCCTGTGCTCCTTCGGGGGTAGAGCAGGCTGTACCCGTACCGAGGGTGTACATCACTCCTCTGCTCACGAGCAGCAGCCTGTGCTCCTTTGGGGGTAGAGCAGCCTGTACCTGTACCGAGGGTGTACATCACTCCTCTGCTCACGAGCCACAGCTGCTGTTCTTACCTGAAGCTGCAATTTCCTGGAGAGACTGTGGCCAGAGCCATGCCTGAGGGGTGGAAAACACGGGATGCCAACAGGAGCATTGTCTTCTCTCCTCCCTCCAGGTGGGTCCCAGAGTCTGCCCGCTGGCTCATAGCCAACGGCCAAGTGACACAAGCTCACAGGCACCTGCTTAGGTGTGCACGAATGAATGGAAGGAAAGACTTCACTGTCTCACCAGAGGTGAGGAACTAAAGATCCAGCCCCATGTTCCCCCTCCCCGAGTTTCCTCTTTGTTTGACTTCTGTGTGATAGCCGCAGCGATGCTGAGCCTGCAGGGTGATCGGTGAGGTCCACAGGGTGCGCTGCTCTACTCTAGGCAGCAGCTACATTCACTCCTAAAGGTAAAGCAGCAGCTCAGCTTCCATGGGGCAAGAAACCCTCTTCACTTGGTAGAGCCTTTCCACCACTGCTGTGACAAGAAGCCTCAATGCACTGGACTAAAGATGCAGCAAGAGAGAAACACAGCTGACTGGAAATTAGGCAGGGGCACCACTCAGCTGGTGCTGAACTGTGTCCCTCAGCACCACAACTCTGCACCTTCTAAACACCTCCAGTGATGGGGAGTCAACCACCTGCCTGGGCAGCCTGTTCCAGTCTGGGAACCCTTTCAGTGAAGAAGTTTCTTCTGACATCCAACCTAAGCCTCCCCTGGTCCCAAGACATGTTTCTGATAACTTATGCCCAGAGAATCATTCTGCAATGGAAATGTATGAGAGGAGAGCAAGGTGGAGCTGGAGCTGGGAAGGGCACAGGGCCCATCCTGTGCAGGTTTTCAGGTCTGGATCCTAAATGTAGAATCATAGAATTGTCAGGGCTGGAAGGGACCTCAAAGCTCAGCCAGCTCCAACCCCCCTGCCACGGGCAGGGACACCTCACAGTGCAGCAGGTTGCTCACAGCCACATCCAGCCTGGCTGCAAACACCTCCAGGGGTGAGGCTTCTGCCACCTCCCTGGGCAGCCTGTGCCAGGCTCTCACCACCCTCATGGGGAAGAACTTCTTCCTCACATCCAATCTCAATCTCCCCATTTCTAGTTTTGCTCCATCCCCCCCAGTCCTATCCCTCCCTGACACCCTAAGAAGTCCCTCCCCAGCTTTCCTGTAGCCCCTTTCAGATACTGGAAGGTCACAATTTCCTTTCTTTCTGCCTCTCTCAGGCCCTCAGACAGATGGCAACAGACACAAGTCCGGGGAAGAGCTACTCCTACCTCAGCCTGTTCAGGACACCAGTCCTGCGGAAGATCTCCCTCTGCTCCGGGGCCGTGTGGTAAGCTCTTGGCACCGGGGCACACCCAGGCTGTGCCTAGGGGAATTTCCCACAGATCTTGAGCAGAAAGTAGTGGAAAGTAAATGAATTGCCACTGGATGTAAAAGAAGGAAAAGAATAGGTCTCAATAATTCCATTGCTCTGAAAACCAACATAAAATTAGTTTGCAAACCCTCTCCTCTCTTTGGCTTCCTTCGCTCTGCCTGGTGCTTCTGCTGGCTTTGCTGACCTGGGCTGTGCTCTCGTTGTGGCTCAGTACTAACAAGCCACTCTCTGCTCTTTTGTTCCCCTTCCTCTTTCTTTTCCCCTTGCCTGGGGAAGAGAAGAGGAAGCTGTTGGTAGTCCCCTGGTTTTGTCCAGGGGGTTTCTCCAGCTGGTTATAAACTGTAAGTGCATGTGTGGCTTGTACATACCCATTGCATTCCAGGTTTTGGATGGTAGTTCTGGTTCTAAACACAGACCAACTGAGCTGGCCTGGCAATTTTATGTTGGGGTGTGTGTGTGTGTGTGTAATTTTCACCCCAGCCCAACAGGGGATTTGGGCTGCAGCTCCTCAGATGCATTTCCCTGATGCCCATCTCCACCTCCACCACTCCTGGCAGGTTTGGTGTCGCCTTCTCTTACTACGGCATGAGCCTGAAACTGACTGGCTTTGGGCTCAACATGTACCTCTCCCAGTTTGTTTTTGGCATCATTGAGATCCCAGCCAAGATGATCATGTACGTGCTGGTGAACCGAGTGGGACGGCGGCAGAGTCAGGCCTGGAGCCTCATCCTGACCGGAGTGTGCATAGGAGCCAACATCCTCATTCCTAAGTGTGAGATGCTCTTCAGAGAATCATGGCTTAGGTTGGAAGGGGCCTTAGAGATCCTGATGGAGCAGGTCCAGAGGAGGGCCACAAAAATGGTCAGGGGGTTGGAGCAGCTCTGCCTCAAGGACAGGCTGAGGGAGCTGGGGGTGTTCAGCCTGGAGAAGAGAAGGCTCTGGGGAGACCTAATAGCAGCCTGCCAGTACCTGAAGGAGGCTACAAGAAGGATGGAGAGAGACTGTTTACAAAGGCCTGTAGGGATAGGACAAGGGACAATGGTTTCAAAGTAGAGAAGGGCAGATATAGACTGGATATTAGGAACAAGTTCTTTACTATGAGGGTGCTGGAACACTGGCACAGGCTGCCCAGGGAGGCAAACCTCATCCCTGGAGGTTTTGAAGGCCAGGCTGGATGTGGCAGTGAGCAACCTGCTGTAGTGTGAGGTGTCCCTGCCCATGGCAGAGGGGTTGGAGCTGGCTGAGCCTTGAGGTCCCTTCCAGCCCTGACAATTCTATGATTCTGACAAATGTCTTTTCTTTCCTCCTAGCCTTCACCTCCCTGCGCTCTGTAGTGGCCACTATGGGCAAAGGTTGCTCAGAAGCTGCATTCACTACTGTCTACTTGTACACCTCTGAGCTCTACCCCACTGTACTGAGGTAAGAGATGCCACTCACCTGAGTGCTCATCCACAGCCTCAGTGGGATCTCACCCTCAGGCCTTGCACATCAGCACTGTAGGTGCTGTTGGCTGGACTGCAGGACTGATGCCTTGCCTCTAGAAGTAGCAGGTTCTAGGAATTACACCAGGAAGGGGCAGAAAGTTGTCCTGCTTTCACGTTGGGGTCTGTGTGGTTAGGTTATGCTGGCAGGGAGATGTAGCAAAAGGTGAGCACTGTTCTGTGTGGGAAGATTTTTGAGGTCCAGAAGGCATCTGTGCTTAGAAAAGTTTTGGTCTCCTGTGAAAATCTGCCAATAATGCACCCAAACCCCAACCACTTGAAGTAACAAGCTGTGTGAGAGACACACACAGCCAGGTTTGACAATCCTCTGGACATGAGGTGATATTAAAACAGAGGTTAGAGAGCCTCTCAGGAGGGAGAAGGATAGCTTATTTGAAACAACTGGGTGATGGTAACATAAAGCCCAATTGAGCATCAGCATTGTTTGGGATATAGGTGGGACTGGTGGAAGGAATTGCTTCACTGGTTTGCCTGTGGAAGTCTGAACAATCCCTCACAATAGCATTTGGGCTGGGGAAGACCTTTAAGAGCATCAAGTCCAACCACTCTCTAACTCTGCCAAGGCTGGTGCTAACCCTGGCCCTCAGCACCACATCTCTGCCTCTTTGAAACATGTCCAGGGATGAGGATTCAGTCACCTCCCTGGGCAGCCTGTTCTGGTCTTTGAGAACCTCTCAGGGAGGAAGTTTCTTCTGATACCCAACCTAAACCTCAACCTGCCCTGCTGCCCTGCTTCATTCTATGAGTTCTTACCAGGGAGAGGAGACCAACACCCACCTCACTCCAACCTCCTCTCAGGGAACTGTAGAGAGCAAGAAGGTCTCTGCTCAGCCTGTCCTCTCTGGACTAAACTATCTCAGTTCCCTCAGCCTCTCCTCACCAGACCTGTTCCCCAGACCCTTCAGCAGCTTCTTTGCCCTTCTCTGGACCCACTCCAGCACATCAATGTCTCTCTTGTAGTGGAGGTCCCCAGACAGAACTCAGTCCTCACAATGTGACCTCACCAGTGCTGATTCCAGGGGGACTATCCCTTTTCTGGTCCTGCTTGTGTCACACTAGCCCTGAGCCAGGCCAGGATGCTGTTGGCCTTTTTAGCCACCTTTGAACACACTGGCTGATGTTCAGCCAGCTGATGATCAGTGCCCCCAGGTCTTTCTATACTGGGCAGCTTTCCAGCCACTCTTAGGTTTGCTCTCAGCAGATCAGAGGGCATCCTAGGGGATGGCTAGAAAGTGCACTCAGGGTTTTAGGCATTTACAGTTGAAACAACTTCAGAGCAGATATTTTTGCTGTGGACCTGCAGCTTCTTTCTCATCATGACATAAATCTATTCTCACAGCAGCTACGTTTGCTCTCTGGGAAATGTCATTGTAGGATGATCAGAAGAAAGGAAAAACAGCTCCTAGGGGGGGAAAAAATCAGTCTGTCAGTGGAAAAAGTTTTGGGGGGGGTAGGGTAAAAGGTCTGAGCTTTTCCCCAAGGTCTGATATGATGAAGCATCCATCTCTTTCTCGTGGTGGTCTGCACCCCCACGGTGCCCTACTCTTTCAGGCAGAATGGGATGGGGTACACCGCCTTCATGGCACGCCTTGGGGGGTCTTTGGCCCCACTTGTGTTCCTGATGGACGAGGTGTGGAGGTCTCTGCCCGAGGTGACCTACTGCGGCGTGGCAGTGTTCTGCGGCTCCGCGGCTTTCCTGCTGCCCGAGACGCTCAACGTACGCCTGCCCGAGGGCATCGAGGACGTCGAGAAGGCGCCGTGAGTCAGCTCTGGGGCAGGCTGCCAGGAGAGGCTGGGGACGTCCCTCTTCTCCGCCTGTAACTCCCCACCTGGGGGGGGGAGCAGCAGAGGAAGGACCAGCCCAGTGGGGCTCGGGGCTGTCAGGCTTCCTGCTCCTCTGGCCAGCAGCCCAAACATGTTTGTTTGTTTGTTTGTTTGTTTGCAGAATGAAAGGGTCATCACAAGCCTGTGCTGCCAAAGGCATGCCCCTACAGCCCCTGCTGAAGTGAGGGACTCTGCAGGACAGCCGCCAGGCAGGACAGCCGCCAAGCAGGACAGCCACCAGGCAGGACTGCCACCAAGCAGGACAGCCACCAGGCAGGACAGCCACCAGGCAGGACAGCCGCCAAGCAGGACAGCCACCAGGCAGGACTGCCACCAAGCAGGACTGCCACGCAGCTGTGCTCACACCTGTCAATAAAAGAGCCTTTGCTACCCACCTAGTCTCTCTCTCCAGGGAAGTGGGGCTGAGGACACTGGGGGAAGGAGGATCATGAAACCAGCTGCAGGGAGCTAATGCACTCTGCAGTGGGGCCAAGAGCAAGGATGCAGAGGTCTAACAGGGGGTGGTAATAAAGGCACCCCAGTCTTTGGTCTTGCTGGACTAGCAGCTCCCTTCAGATCCCAGAATCACAGAATGATAGGGGTTGAAAGGGACCTCCAGAGATCAAGTCCAGCCCTGCTGCTAAGGCAGGTTGCACAGGAATGCAGCCAGGAGGGTTTGGAATCCCTCCAGAGAAGGAGACTCCACAACCTCTCTAGGCTGCCTGTTCCACTGCACCCCCAAAGTAAAGAAGTTTTTCTTTGTTGGCAGAGCCTTCCAGAATAGAATAGAATAAACCAGGTTGGAAGAGACCTTCGAGATCATCGTGTCCAACCTATCATCCAACACCACCTAATCAACTGAACCATGGCACCAAGCACCCCAGCAAGTCTCCTTCTGAACACCTCCAATGATGGTGACTCCACCACCTCCCTGGGCAGCCCATTCCAATGGGCAATCACTCTCTCTGTGTAGAACTTCTTCCTAACCTCCAGCCTAAACCTCCCCTGGTGCAGCTTGAAACCCATGGATGTGGCACCTTGGGTGTATGGTCTAGCAGCTGTGGAAGTGCTGGGTAGAAGTTTGGACTTCATGATCTGAGAGGTCTGTTCTAACTTTAATGAGTCCATGGTTCTGTGTCTCAAAGGGAGTTGGGGTGGGGATGGTGTTGGCCTCTCCTCTCCCATATAACTTATGACAGGACAAGAGGTGAGGGCCTCAAGTTATGCCAGGAGAGGTTTAGATTGGATATTGGGAAGAATTTTCTTTACTAAGTGTCGAGGCATCGGAACAGGCTGCCCAGGGAGATGGAGGAGTCACCATCCCAGGAAGTGTTAAAAAAACTACGTGGCACTTTGGGACATGGTCTGTTGGTCATGGAGGTGTTCGGTGGAAGGCTGGCCCGGATCTTCTCAGAGGTCTTTTCCAAGGTTAACGATTCGGCGTGTCAGGGTGCAGGATGATCCGGGGGCCATGCGGGTGCAGGGGTTCCCCCTGGCTGCGGGAAGCCGCCCGGGCTGCGGGGTGCTCCGGAGCCGTCCCGGAGCCGCCCCGCCGGTCCCAGCCCCTCCCCGCAGGCGGTCCCTTGCGGCCGGGCGGGGGCTTCTTCTAGGATCGGAGTGCGGGTTCGTGGCTGGCGGGGTCCGGGCGCGGCTCGGAGGGCAGCCGCGGGCAGTACCCCCATGGCTCTGACAGCCGCCCGGGCGCGGGTGCTGCGCGCCCTCAGCCGCTGGCCCCCGCCGGGCCGGCTGCCCGTGGCTGGCCGCAGCTGCCGCCGCGGTGCGGGGGGCTCCGCGGAGCTGCCGCCGGGCGGCTACGGAGCCTGGCAGGAGCGGGCGGCCCGCGACCCCGCCGGGTTCTGGGCGGAGGCGGCGCGGGGCACGCTGTGCTGGGACAGCCCCTTCCACACGGCTTGCCAGCCCGGCCGGCCCGCCGGCACCGCTCGCTGGTTCCTCGGGGGCCGCCTCAACGTCTCAGGTAAGGACTCCCCGGGACCGCGCAGCTCCTCAAGCCCCGCCGCCCCGGGCGACTGCCCCGCCGGCACTGCCTGCTGCCGCCCTCGGCATGCCCGGGGGTACCCCCTGGGGTAGAGATATATGTACACGTTTTTTGCCAGCGTCCCTATTTTCGAGTGAAAACCCCGAGGATTTCGGTTGGGCACTGTTTCGAGAAAATCCGCGGAGTGTTGCAAAATATCCTCTCAGGTGCTGCGAGGAGCAGCTGAGGGAGCTGGGGCTGTTTAATTTGGAGAAGAGGAGGCTGAGGAGAGACCTCACTGCTCTCTACAACTCCCTGGAAGGAGGTTGGTCTCTTCTCCCTGGTAACAAGTGAAAGGAGGAGAGGAAATGGCCTCAAGTTGCATCAGGGGAGGTTTGGGTTGGATATTAGAAGAAACTCCCTCGCTGAAAGGGTTCTCAAAGGCTGGAACAGGCTCCCCAGGGAGGTGGCTGAATCCCCATCCCTGAAGGTGTTCAAGAGTTGCAGAGATGTGGTGCTGAAGGATGTGGGTTTAGCACCAGCCTTGGCAGAATTAGAGAATGGTTGGACTCTGTCGTCTTAAAGGTTTTTTCCAGTCAAGGTGGTTCTATGATTGTTCTCCCTTCCTCTGCTGGAGTGGGCACACAAGCAGGATCAAGAGTTTGTTCTGATCTAGGAGGACACTGCATCCTTCCCTCCCGTGGTTCTGACCCTAGGTGGTTCTCTCCCACCTGGTTCAAAGGTGGAGCATGAGGAGAGTGACAGAGGCAGGGAGGAAAGTGCTCTCCTTCTCGTGGGTAGAAGCAATTAGAATCTGAGGCTCAGATGGAGAGGACAGTCCCTGCTGGGGCCAGGGAAGGGAGCTGACTGTACAGTGCAGCTCCAGCAACACTGCAGTTTGAAAAGGAAAAGGAAGGTCCCAACCAGTGTGCAGGCAGCCCTGCTGCTGCTGTCAGCTGTGGTTGATGTTTGCAGTCACAGTGTGGCTTTCCACCAGCAGCTTGCAAAAGCTTGCTCTTGGTGATCTAAACTGCCTTTTGCTACCCAAGCAATTCAATGCTCCTGTGAAATGCAGGCAAGTAAGTAGGGGGAGGAAAATTCCAAGCTGGAGATTACTCTGGCTAAGCCTCTTGCCCTGGCACTGCTACCCCCACAGCCGTTGTTGCTTCCACAGAAACCCTGCCACAGCCCCTCGGCCAGAGTGCGGCATCCCCGAGGCAGGGAGGCCCTGACCTCAGTTGTGCCATCCTCAGCCCTTAGCCAGGGACACCTTGATTTGGCTGTGTTGCCCTCAACCCCAGTGGTTGACTGTGGGGTGCTGCTTGATCTCCTGGTGGACTCCACAGTGCTGACACAAAGATGAGGCAAAGATGGGAGTGCCAGGCCTTTGTAGGACTCTTTGAAGCGAGAGGAGGTTGCTCAAGGCCTTGGCCAGCCTGATCTTGAACACTTCCAGGGATGGGGCACCCACAGCTTCCCTGTGAAACCTGTTCCAGGGTCTCATCACCCTCACTGGAAAGAATTTCTTCAGTCTAATTCTCCCCTCTTCTAGCTCAAAGCCGTTCCCCCTTGTCCTGTCACTGCAAGCCCTTGCCAAGTGTCCCTCCTCATCTTTCTCGTAGGCTCCTTTCAGGTGGGGGAAGGCTGCTTGGACTTTGTTTCTTCAGTTTCCCATTCCTGGGACTGTGTTCCACTCAGGGGTAGTGCAGATGCTGTAGCACCTCTGGCCACCTTGTTTCACAGCACGAGCAAGCTCTCTTCAGGTCTTCCAGAGAACGCCAGGGAGCATCTTCTCCCAGGAGATAATGGCCAGAAGTAGATCCCAGGTGAGAGAAGGACCTGAGAGTGCTGGTGGACAAGTTTGCTATGAGGCAGCAATGTGCCCTCATGGCCAAGAAGGCCACTGGTATCCTGGGCTGCAAAAAGAAGAGTGGCCAGCAGGTCAAGGGGGCTTGTTACCCTTTCTGCTGTGAGGCCTCATCTGGGATATTGCATCCAGTTCTGGAGTCCCCAGTTCAACAGAGAACTGCTGGAGAGAGTCCAGTGGAGGGCCACAAAGATGCTGAGGGGACTGGAGCATCACTCCAATGAGGAGAGGCTGAGAGAGCTGGGGCTGCTTAGCCTGGAGGAGACTGGGAGGGGATCTCATAAACACTGATCAATATCTACAGGGCAAGTGTCAGGAGGATGGAGCCAGACTCCTCTCAGTGGTGTCCAGGGACAGGACAAGGGGAAACAGAAGCGAACTGGAGCACAGGAGGTTCCATGCAAACATCAGGATTTTTTTTTCAGGTTGAGGGGGTGTGAGCACTGGACCAGGCTGCCCAGAGAGGTTGTGGAATCATAAAATCATAGAATCAAAAAGGTTGGAAGACACTTCAGAGATCATCAAGTCCAACCTGGCACCCAACACCTCCTGACTACTAAGCCATGGCTCCAAGTGCCACATCCAGTCCCCTCTTGAACACCTCCAGGGATGGTGACTCCACCACCTCCCTGGGCAGCACATTCCAGTGGCTAACGACTCTGCCTGTGTAGAACTTCCTCCTCACCTCCAGCCTAAACCTCCCCTGGCACAGCTTGAGACTGTGTCCTCTGGTTCTGGTGCTGGCTGCCTGGGAGAAGAGACCAACCCCCCACCTGGCTACAACCTCCCTTCAGGGAGTTGTAGAGAGCAATAAGGTCTGCCCTGAGCCTCCTCCAGGATGAGCAGCCCCAGCTCCCTCAGCCTCTCCTCACAGGGCTGTGCTCCAGACCCCTCCCCATCCCTGTTGCCCTTCTCTGGACACCTTCAAGTGTCTCAATGTCCTTCTTAAACTGAGGGGCCCAAAACTGGACACAGGACTCAAGGTGTGGCCTAACCAGTGCTGAGCACAGGGCAGAATGACCTCCTTGCTCCTGCTGGCCACACTATTCTTGATGCAGGCCAGGATGCCCTTGGCCACCTGGGCACACTGCTGGCTCATGTTCATCTCCCAGGTCCCTTTCTGCCTGGCTGCTCTCCAGCCACTCCAACCCCAGCCTGTAGCTCTGCATGGGGCTGTTGTGGCCAAAGTGCAGCACCTGGCACTTGGACTTGTTGAATGCCATCAAGTTGGACTCTGCCCATCTGCCCAGCCTGGCAAGGTCCCTCTGCAGAGCCCTCCTACCTGATCAACACCTGCTCCCAACTTGAGTCTCCTTCTCTGGAGCCTTTCAAACCCTACCTGGATGCATTCCTGTGCAACCTGATCCAGGCAAATCTGCTTTAGCAGGAGGGCAGGATTAGAGGAGCTCTGGAGGTCCCTTCCAACCCCTACCATGGGGTGAGCAAGGCTTACTGAAATGAAGCTTTTCCAAGCCTTGCTGAGGAGGCAAGAAAACTTAGGGAGAAATGAGTAGGGTACAGTAGAGTCCAGCAGAGCCACAAAGATGCTGAAGGGAGTGGAACATCTCCCTGCTGAGGAAAGACTGAGGGAGCTGGGGCTCTTTAGCTTGGGGAAGAGGAGACTGAAAGGTGCCCTCCTTCATGTTTATAAAGATGTGAAGGTCAAGTGTCAGAAGGTCAGAACCAGGCTCTGCTCAGAGATGCAGGACAAGAGGCAATGGGTGCAAGCTGGAGCAGAGGAGCTTCCCTGTGAACTTAGGGAAAAACTTTTGCACTGTGAGGGTGACCAAACACTGGAGCTCAGAGGGGCTGCTTAGTCTCCCTCTCTGGAGACATTCAAAGCCCACCTGGTGCATTCCTGTGTGACCTGCTGTAGGTGATCCTGCTCTGACAGGGGGGTTGGACTGGATGATCTCTCAAGGTGCCCTCCAACCCCTAATGTTCTGTGAGTAGTAAGGGGAAGGTAACTAAAGTCTATACTGTAAAATGAGCAAAAGGCTCTTGTAAGCCTCAGATCAGGAAGGAAGTAATAGTGTTTGGCCTGGTTCACCTCCTGGTTCTTACTTAGCAGGGAGGTAAAGCTCTCACTTAGCTCAGCTGGGGCGTCCTGCACTAGAAATTCCCTCTGAAGCCTGCTCACGAGTGAGAGATGCTGCCTGGGCAGTGGATCCCCATCACTGAGATGTACTGCAGCGTGGCACAGTATGTGAGGGTGTTGCTGCAGTCAGCTTGCAGCTGGGAATCGCTGAGGGTCATGGATCCCAGCAAATCCCTTCAGTACAGATGGAGTGCAGAGCAGTGTGCTGACTGCTTCAGGTGCTCTCAGTTAGAGGCTTTGTCCTCCTGTGTTGCTTCAGGAGAGTAAGAGCGAGCTTGACCTGCTGGGGTCTTTGCAGTGTTGCTGCAGGAATTTACAGCACACAAAAAACCCAAACACTTCAGACAGCTGAAGAGTGCTTTTTGGTGGCTTTGAGGCTGACAGTTGCCCTCCCTGAACTGTCTGGAATTCTGAGGGATCTTAGGGGCTCATTTCCCCACCCTGGGAACGACTTACACCCTGATGTGATCGCAAAGCAGCCCAAGCTGACCCCCCCAAGGCTGCAGTGTCCTTAAATGCTCACCAGTGGGGAGAGCAGGAGGCAGCTCTTGTTGCACTTGTGTGGAAAAATGAAACCCTTTCCCACGAGTATTCCTAACATTTCCTGGAAATATGATCTGAAACTCATTAATTAGTTTAAGGCTGCTCTCTGAGTTATGCAACTGCTCTTTGAGAGTTGTCCACTGAAGTCAAGCAGCTCCTTCGAGGAGGTAAGAAAAAAACAAGTGTGGATTAGACTTGGGTTTAATCCTTCACCAGGCTAATCTCTAACCAGGTTTCTTGGGTGCATTCTCTGTTCCCTCAAGGGTGGGTGCTCCCCCAGGTTAACTTGGGCATCCTGCACAGATCTGGTTTCCTCTACCTCAAGTTGTTGCAGGTCACCTCCAGAAGGTACTTTTCATACCCTTAAGTCTGAGAGGTGCTCATCGTCCCCAGATGCCTGGTAGTGCGTAGCTAGGGTCACGGAATGGTTTGGGTTGGAAAAGACCTTAAAGATCACCAAGTCTGCTGCAAAACCATGCCCCCTCAGCACCACATCTCTGCCTCTTTGAAACACCCACAGAGATGGGGATTCAACCACCTCCCTGAGGAGCCTGTTCCAGTGCTTGAGAACCCTTTCAGGGAAGAAGCTTTTTTTCTGATGTGCAACCTAGGCCTCCCCTGGCGCGACTTGAGGCCACTTCTTGATCACCTGGTTGCCCTGCACTTGCTGCATGATGGCACTCGAGATGATCTGCACAGACTTAAGGCCTCTGTACTCCTTGAGTTTGCCCTGGAAGCTATAGTTTTTGGGTATTTTCAGTTATCTGAGGTTGAGCTCTTCCAAGGTTCCCTGGAAGGAAATCGTTTCACATGAGCTTTAGTTAGAACATTCAGAGGGCGCCGTGCTAGAAATGCACGTCTGTCAGATGTATGGAGCGAAATGCTGCTCTGGGGAGCAAAAACCATCAGAAGTACCTCTTGTCTTAGTGCTGCTGGGAGCAGGGGAGAGATTTGGGCTGGTTTAAACATAGCCAGCACAGCTAAGCTGAGCTGAATCATCTGGGAGCTCTGCTGGGGGTGCCCTGTGTAAAGCATCCGCAGCAGTTCAGTGTAGAGTGTTTGCAGTATTTGCATGCTGCAGATGTGGCACAGGGCAGCTTCGTCAGTGCTGCAAACACTGTCACTGCCAGGGCTGTAGATGAGCTTGGGGCTGGGTAGCCAGCAAATGCTGGTGCTTCATGTGCTGGCTTACTGTTACACTTGGAGTCACACCATTGTTTTGCTTAGAAATCACCTCGAAGATCAAGGAGTCCAACCACCAACCTAAGACCACCATGGCCATTAAACACTGGCATGAAGTGCTGCACCTGCTGGTATCTTGAGCACCTCCAGGGGTGGTGACTCCACCACCTTCCTGGGCAGCCTGTTCCAGTGCCTGACCACTCTTGCCATGAAAACATTTTTTGCTGATACCCAACCTCGGTGTCCCCTGGCACAGTTTCAGGCCATTTCCTCTTGTTCTGTGACCTACTACTGTGGAGGAGAGACCAACCTCCACCTCACTCCAACTCCTTTCAGGGAGTTGTAGAGAGTGTTGAGGTCTCCTCTCAGCCTCCTCTTCTCTGGACTAAACACCCCCAGTTCCCTCAGCTGCTCCTCACCAGCCCTGTTCTCCAGACCCTCCACATCAGCTTTGTTGACTGTCTCTGGACAAGCTCCAGCACCTCAATGTTCTTCTTGTAGCGAGGGACCCAAAACTGAGCCCACTACTTTTGGTGTAGCCTCCCCAGTGCTGAGTACAGGAGCATGATTGCTTCCCTACTCTGCCAGCCTCGGCCTTTCTGATCCTAGCCAAGATGCTGTTGCCCTTCTTGGCCACCTGGGCAAACACTGGCTCATGTTCAGCCAGCAGTCAACCAGCACCCCAAGCTCTCTGTCTGCTGGGCAAATTCCCAGCCACTCTGGCCCACACCATGTGGCCAGCTGGAGCAGGCCCTGTTTGCAGAGCACCTTGCACACAAGGAGGCTCTCTTGAAACCTCTTTTCTTGCAGTCAGTTGCCTGGATCGACACGTCAGGACGTCTCCGAACAGAGTGGCTTTGATCTGGGAGAGAGATGAGCCTGGCACCGAAGTGCACGTCACATACAGGTATGGCACCTTCTCCTCATGCTTGGTGATGCCTGGCGAGGTGGTGGGTCAGGAAGAAGAGCTGCTGCTCCGAAATCAGGCCTCTGTGGAACTCTGCTTGCTTCTGAGCCACTCCAGCGCACAGGGCAGGCAGGTGCAGTGCTGCAGCTGGGGTCTGGTTCCGTGATCACAGAACTGGAAAGGACTTTGAAGATGACCAAGCCCAAACGTTACCTAACTCTACCAAGGCTGGTGCTAAACCATGTTCCTCAGCACCACATCTCTCTGTCTTTGAAACACCAGGCTGGATGAGGCTCTGGCCAGCCTGACCTAGTGCAGGGTGTCCCTGCCCATGGCAGGGGGGTTGGAACTGGCTGATCCTGGTGGTCTCTTCCAACCCTGACTGACACTATGATACGCCCCCAGGGATGGGGAATTCAAACACCTCTCTGGGGAGTCTGTTCCAGTATTTGAGAAGAAATTTCTTCTGAAGTCCAACCTAAACCCCTGCTGGTGCAAAACTTGAGGCCATTTCCCCTCATTCCTCATTTGTTACTAGGAAGAAGACACTGGTATCCACCTGGCTCCCACCTCCCTTCAGGCAGTTGGAGAGAGCATTGAGGACTCTCCTCAGCCTCTTCTTTTCCAGGCTGAACAATCCCAGTTCCCTCAGCTGCTCCTCCCCAGACCTGTTCTCCATACCCTTCACCATCTTTGAAGCCCTTCTCTGGCCATGCTCCAGCACCCCCATGTCTTTCTTGCAGTGAGGACCCCAAAACTGAACCCAGTCCTCAAGGTGTGGCTTGACCAGTGCTGACTACAGGGGCATTTGTTCTGTTGCTGGTCAACAGCATGATGCCAAGTCCTGTCTGGAGGGGATGTGAAACTCGCTGTGTTCCTCTTTCCCATCCTCCTTGCAGATTGAGCAACTGCTCTGTGTGACACTGGGTTGCAATTGCTGCTGTAATTGGTAGGCTTTGTTAGACTCTAGTACTTTTCAAGCACCTTTCTCTTCCCTCTGCTCGGTGGCCTCATTTAGGAGCTAGGTCTGCCTGCAAAAATGCCTTTTAGGTCATCTGTTTCTCTGGTGGGAGTTAAAGGTTTCCCACACTTTTATGTTCCTCGATGCATCTTCTAGGGAGGCAGGTGTTTAATCTGCTGGGTGAGACAACAGGAGACCCAGGAGGTCCTGGCATCTGACCCTTTTCTGTCCCTTTGCCAATAAGGAGATTCCTGGAGCTCCTTGAGTCGAAGTAGATTCTGGAGGTCTGCTTCACCTCCAGCAGAGGTTACAGAGTGACAAAGCTGGTCAGAAGGGAGGTGTGAGGATATAAATAGCTTTGAGAGAAGTTGGTGCCCCATGCAGCAGCAGTCAGCACAGTCTGCCCTAAAGCTGTGGAAGGAGTGGATTGCCTGGGGGCTGTGGTTTGGTGTGGTATGTTATGGTACACACGTGGTGTAGCAACGCAGCAGCGTGGCTCAGGGCTCTGGGTTTTGGCTTTTGCCATTCAAGTGGGGGTAGAAAAGGAGATGGAACCCAGAGTTCTGTCAGAGCTCGGGGTGGTGTCTGTGATTTTTACCACTCTCTTCACTCTTTAAAGCACAAATATAGGCTGAGAGAGGAGTGGCCTGAGAGCAGCCTTGAAGGGAAGGACTTGGGGGTGTCTGTTTATGAAAACCTCAGTGTGAGCCAGCAGTGTGCACTGGCAGCCCAGAGGGCAAGTGTGTGCTGGGCTGCATCCCAGGCAGTGTGACCAGCAGGGCAAGGGGGGTGATCCTGCCCCTCTGCTCTTGTGAGACCCCAGCTGTGGGGCCCTGTCATGGTCCAAGCAGAAGGACATCAGACTGTTGGAGTGGGTCCAGAGGAAGCCATGAAGATGATCAGAGGGCTGGAGAACCTCCCCTATGAGGACAGGTGGGGAGAGCTGGGGCTGTTCAGCCTGGAGAAGGTTCCAGGGAGACCTTATGGCAGCCTGGCAGTACCTGAAGGGGGTCTGCACCAAAGCTGGGGAGGGACTTTTTGCAAGGGCTTTGAAGCTGGAGGAGAGGGATGTATACTGGATCTGAGGAGGGATTTTTTTTCAGTGAGGATGTTGAGACACTGGAGTAAGTTGCCCAGGGAGGTCTTGGATGTTCCCTCCCTGAAGTCCAGGCTGGACAGGGTCTCGAGCAACCTGGTCTAGTGGGAGGTGTCCCTGCCCGTGGCAGGGGGCTTAGAACTAGATGATCTTTAAGGTCTCCTCCAACCCAAAGCATTTGAAGATTCATGCCCCCATGTGTGAGCCTGAGGGTAGGTCAGAGGAGGGAATTGTGCTCTGATTAACCTGAGGAGAGCAGCTTGTCAGATAGCTTCGGTCAGCACAGCTCTCGCCTCCCCCCTTAGGCTGTGCTGCTTGAAATGTGCTGAGCTGTTCCAGACTCTCAGACCATCTTCTTGGGATCTCTGGAGATATGGGAAGCAAACAGCAACAGAACTGGGTGTTTTTCCCTTGGCCTTGAGAAAACATTTTGGAAGAAAGCATATTTTCAGCTGGTGGACCTGTGATTGCTGAGGCCTGAAGTCAAGGAGCAGACATCCCCAAACTGAACTGATCTTTGTAGGGCAGCAGGAAGAGGCAGTAAGTAACAACCAGAAAGAACATCAGAGTGGAAGATAACCTTGATAACCTCTATCTTCCAACTTATGCTTGTGTTTGAGAGCTGTGCTCCTGCCCCTCTGCCTGCTCCTCTCGGAGAGAGGTGGCTGCAGCGAGCGAGTTTCCCAAGAGACTTTGGCCCTATGGGAGGGTCAAAGGGTCACTTGGTTCTCTGCTTATCTCATGAAGTCAAGATTAGCTTTGCTGAAGACAGCCATATTATATGGGTGTGTGCATAAGGAGTTTTGCCTTTTCTGGGACCTTTGGGCTGCATTCTCAGAGGGGGCAGTAAGGTTGTCCAAGGTGTGTGGCAGTGACCTTCCTTGGAGGCTAAGCTGAGTTGAAAACTTTTGTAGAATCACAGAATGCTCTGGGTGGGAAGGGACTTCCAAAGGTCATCCAGTCCACCCCCCTCTGCAGTCAGCAGGGACATCCTCCCCCAGATCAGGTTGCCCAGAGCCCTGTCGAGCCTCACCTTGAATATCTCCAGGGGTGGGGCCTCGACTACCTGCCTGGGCAGCCTGTTGCAGTGCTCCACTACTCTTATGGTAAAGGACTTGTTCCTAACATCCAATCTAAATCTGCCCTTCTCTGGTTTGAAACCATTGCCCCTAGCAGTAGCATAGTATCTTAGCTTGAAATGTTCCTGGGGAGCACACGAGAAAAAAGAGCTGGCCCAGGAGCTGTGATGCTGGCTGAGTAATCCTCTGAGATCCCTGTGGCCTCTGCAGGACAGCTCCAGTGTAAAGAGGGAATGAGAGGGATGCTGGGTGTCAGGAGGACCCAGGCCCTGGGAGATGTGCCCTTTTCCTTAGGAGCTGGTTGTGCTGCTGATGGGACAGCAGCCTTGAAGCTGTGCTCTAGGAAGGCAAGGACTTGAATGTGGCCACTGCCATACGGATCAGCTTTGAGAAAGGTCCTGGAATCTCAGCTGGGAGGTGTGCAGGGCTTACATGCAGGGAAATTCAAGGCACTAGTGTTTTGTATTATCTGCTTTGCAAGGCTTGCTGCTGTGAGCTTCTCCTCCTAGATAAGCCCTGGGTGGCACAAGGAAAGGCGTGTTTGCTGCCATGGGTGCTCCCCCTTCTCCTCTGGGCAGCTGTCAGGGGCAAGAAAACAGCTGAGTCCTGGCCCTGTTCCCATCACAGCCTGCAAAGGAAGCAAGTGGCTGTGCAGGAAAAGGGCTGGAACAGGCTTCCTCCTCCCTGAGGAAGGGAAAAGCTTCAATCACAGAATGACAGAATGCATTGGGTTGGAAGGGACCCTCGAAGGACATCTTGTCCAATCTCCCTGCAGTGAGCAGGGACTTCTCCAACTAGATCAGGTTGCTTAGGGCCCCATCAAATTGGACCTTGAATGTCTCCAGCAATGGGGCCTTAACCACATCTCTCTGTGCAATCAGTTCCAGTATTTCACCACCCTCCATGTGAAGAAATTCCTCTCCATGTCCAACCTAAATCTACCCTGCTCTAGTTTAAAACCATTGCCCCTTGTCTCATCACTACAAGCTCTTGTAAAAAGACCCTCCCCAGCTTTCCTGTAGGCCCTCTTCAGGTACTGAAATGCTGTAATTAAGTCTCCCCAGAGCCTTCTCCAGGCTGAACAACCTTAATTCTCTCAGCCTGTCTTTGTAGGATACTCCAGCCATCTGGTCATCATCATTCTGCTCCATCAGGTCCACAATGTCCTTCCTGCCCTGAGGGCTCCAGAGCTGGGCACAGCACTCCAGGTGAGGTCTCACCAGAGCAGAGCAAAGTGCCAGAATCCCCTCTCTTGACCTGCTGGCCATACTTCTTTTGATGCAGTCCAGGATGCCATTTGCCTTCTGTCCTCAAGCTCACACTGCCTGCTCATGCCCAGCTTCTCATCCATCAGCACCCCCAAGTCCCTTTCCTCAGGGCTGCTCTCTATCACCTCCTCCCCCAGTCTGTATTGATAGTGAGGATTGCTCTGGCCCAGGTGCAGAACCCTGCACTTGCTCTTGTTGAACCTCATGAGGTGCAGCTGGGCCCTCCTCTCTGGCTTGTCCAGGTCCCTCTGGATGGCATCCCATCCTGCTGGCCTACTGACAGCACCACTCAGCTTGGTGTCATCTCAAAAATGCCTGGAAATACTTTGCCAAGGGCTGCTTCCCAATAAAGGTCTTGGGTTTTTTTTTTGGGGGGGTGTGTGCAAAAAGAACTGGATTGACTTGTTTAGAAAGCTGCAAGCTGTCTTGCATCAGGGCTTCTTGGGAGAAGGTTTCTGCCAGGCAAGCCCTACGGTGTGTCAGAGGAAATGCCTCGTGTGGGTGATGAGTTGTACAGGAGCCTTTGTTCCAGACATTGAATGGTGAGTTTTGGAAACACAGGCACTGCTGTATCAGGGCAGGGATCTGGGAGAAATATGGCCTGTCAGTGTCTGAGCAGAGTCATACAGACAGGGAGGGAAGTGCTGCATCTGTGAGGCTAACCAGAGGTGCTGGCGTGGAGAGCGATCTGCTGGCTGCGCTGGAGGGACAGCCTCGCAGGGCTTGTGCTGAGAAGCGATGCAGGTGAGATGCCTGCATGAAGGGTGACGAGTGTCTGGAATAGAGCACTGTTAACACTGAAAGTTTCCAGTGCAGCTAAGAGGGTTTTGTTTTGCTTTCTCACAGAGAGGCCTGGGGGTGCTGGGGGAGGAGAAGCTCCCCAGGAGCTCTCAGGGTGCACTTACAGCCCGGAAAGCCAATCAGAGCCTGGGCTGCAGCAGGAGAAGTGTGGCCAGCAGGGCAGGGGAGGGGATTCTCCCCCTCTGCTCAGCCCTGCTGAGACCCCACCTGCAGTACTGCCTCCAGTTCTGGAGCCCCTATGACAAGAGGGATCTGGAGGTGCTGGAAGGTGTCCAGAGCAGGGCCAGGAGGATGAGCAGAGGGCTGGAGCACCTCTGCTGTGAGGACAGACTGAAGGAGTTGGGGCTGTTCAGTCTGGAGAAGAGAAGGCTCCCAGGTGACCTCATTGTGGCCTTCCAGGATCTGCAGGGGGCTCCAGGAAGGCTGGGGAGGGACTGCTCAGGCTATCAGGTAGTGCTAGGACTAGGGGGAATGGACTGAAGCTGGAGGTGGGGAGATTCAGGCTGGAGGGGAGGAGGAAGTTCTTCCCCATGAGAGTGGTGAAGCCCTGGAATGGGTTGTGCAGGGAGGTGGTTGTGGCCCCATCCCTGGAGGTGTTCAAGCCCAGGCTGGATGAGGCTGTGGCCAGCCTGCTCTAGTGTGGGGTGTCCCTGCCCATGGCAGGGGGGTTGGAACTCGATGATCCTGGTGGTCCCTTCCCACCCTGACTGATACTCTGATACTCTGAACTGCCTGTCTGGGGCTTGCTGGACTTTCTGTGCCCTGCAGCTGAGCAGCTTGGTTTTGGTTTTGCTCTTTAGCATTTATCTGCATTGAGATGTTTCTCTTAATGCAGCCCTCAGGTGAATTCTGGCCCAGAGAATGTGACCTTTGTAGGATAAGGCTCACAAACAAATGTTGAGTGGGAACTCCTCAATGCATGGAGTTTCTGAGCTCACCAGTTTAGGGGGAGGAAGCAAAGTCACACTTGTAACAGAGTGTGTGCTTATGGAGGCAGCAGGAATGTGCCTGGGCATGGAACACCTGGGAAGAGGTAATTGACTGTTGTACTTAAAGAGTTTAGGCTGGGCTATAACTGCAGGAGGAAACTCAGTCCATGGGAAAGCCACTTTAGCTCTGTGTTATGCAGTGTTGTGGTCTCTGTGGGGGCAGCTGTTGCCAGCTGCTGCCAGAGGGCAGGCACTGAGCACATTAGGTCACCTGAGTTCCTGTGTTTCAGGAGTGGTCTATTGGCTTGATGATACAGGAAGGCTCTTAAATAGTACAAAGTGCTGTGGCTGGGATCTGAGGCTTGTTTTCCTCCTTTCTTTATCATGAGCTCAGCCTGGAGAAGGGATGGCTCTGGGGAGACCTTAGAGTGGCTTTCTCATACTTGAAGGGGGCTAGGAGAAAGCTGGGGAGGGCCTTTTGAGAAGGGCTGGCAGTGACAGGACGAGGGAGCAGGATGAGTAGAGCTGGAGAATGGTTGGATCTGAGTCACCAAGGCCTTTTCCAACCATAAAGATTCTGTGATTGGCATCAGGAGTGGGTGCTCTGCTGCCCTGCTGAGGGCCACCCCTTCCTTGGTGGGAGAGCGCTCTCCACCTGGCACAGCTGTCTGCCTGCTTCCACTGCAGGCACACAGAGCTGTTCGGGCCCTGGCAGCAGCTTGGTCTGAGGCTTGCCTGCAATTGCATTGCTCCCTGTGCAGGCATCAGCATAAGCTACGTGCAAGCCCTTGTCTACCGACTGCTTTTGTCTTGCTTAGAGGAAGGTTTCTGCTATTAAGTCAGCACATTGCAGCAGAGAGCCCTGTGAAAAGAGCTTTTGTTACTGCTGTTGGTGCTCCTGAGCTTCTCTGTGAGACTCCACAGCCTCTCTGAGCAGCCTTCATGTGGGGCTCCAGCTCCCTCAAAGGAAAGAAGCTGTTCCTTAAGTTGAAGTGCCTCATCCAGTCTTATTTTAAACCCCTCCAGTGGTGGTGACTCCACCACCTCCCTGGGCAGCACATTCCAAGGGCCAAGCTCTCCTTCTGTGAAGAACTTCTTCCTCACATCCAGCCTAAACCTCCCTTGGCGCAGCTTGAGACTGTGTCCTCTTGTTCTGGTGCTGCTTGCCTGGGAGAAGAGACCAACCCCCACCTGGCTACAACCTCCCTTCAGGGAGTTGTAGAGAGCAATGAGGTCTCCCCTGAGTCTCCTCTTCTCCAGGCTAAGCAACCCCAGCTCCCTCAGCCTCTCCTCCCAGGGCTGTGCTCCAGACCCCTCCCCAGCCTTGTTGCCCTTCTCTGGACACCTTCCAGCATCTCAGCATCTTTCCTGAAGGGCCCAGAACTGGGCACAGGACTCAAGGTGTGGCCTGAGCAGCGCTGAGCACAGGGCAGAATGACCTCCCTGCTCCTGCTGGCCACACTGTTCCTGATGCAGGCCAGGAGGCTGTTGGCTGCCTTGGCCCCCTGGGCACGCTGCTGGCTCCTGCTCATCCTTCCGTGTGCCCCAGGCTGTGTGCTCACTTAACCGATGCTGCTTGTGTGCTGCAGGGAGCTGCTGGACCTGACGTGCCGCCTCGCCAACACCCTGAGGAAATACGGGCTGGAGAAAGGGGACAGGGTGGCCATTTACATGCCTGTGTCTCCCCTCTCTGTGGCAGCCATGCTGGCCTGTGCCAGGATCGGCGCCGTGCACACCGTGGTCTTCGCCGGATTCAGCGCGGAGGCCTTGGCTGGGAGGATCCTGGACTGTAAGTAGATGCAGGCTGGGGAGCAAACCCCTCTGGGCAGTGCTCCCCAGATCTATTCTGATTGTGTGTGTGCTCAACAGCAAGAGGGAAAGGTCCTTCTCAGGTGGTGGGACGATTCACTCCTCCTGGCAAAGCACTGTGACAACTCTTTTCCTGGGTGACAGATGCAGCATTCTCTGGCCTGAAATCATAGAATGGTTTGGGTTGGAAGGGACCTTAAAGGTCATCTAGTTCCAATCCCCCTGCCATGGGCAGAGACACCTTCCTCTAGACCAGATTGTTCAGCACCCTGGCCAGCCTGGCCTTGAACACCTTGCATGGAGGGGGCATCCACAGCCTCCCTGGGCAGCCTGTCCCAGTGTCTCACCACCCTCACTGGAAAGAATTTATTCCTAATCTCCAGACTGAATTTCCCCTCTTCCAGCTTCAATCTACTCTCCTAGCTCCTATCACCACAAGCCCTTGTCAAAAGTCTCTTCCCAGCTTTCTTGTAGCCCCCTTCAGGCACTGGAAGGCTGCTGTAAGGTCTCCCTGGAGCCTTCTCCTCTCCAGGCTGAACAGCCCCAGCTTCTGCAGTCTGTCCCAATGGGGCAGGTGCTGCAGCCCTCTGATCTTTGTGGCCCTCCACTGGACCCTCTCCAGCAGTGCTATGTCCTCCTTGTGTTGGGGCCTGTCACATGCTGGTCAGAGACTGGGCTGATGGTTCTAGTTGTATTCTAGGGGACAGATCGAGACTCAAAATGGAGTCAAGGGCCAAGTGATGATTTTTCTGCCAACAACTTCACAAATGCAAAGGAGAGAGAAAGAGTGGAAGAAAATAGAAGGTCAGCTGTAATAGCTACCATAAGGGCAGACCTTCAGTGCCCCTCAGGCTAATCTGTCTTCCAGCTTGGTGGGGGTAGGTTCCATCTGAAGTTGGTGGTCTCTCCTCTTGTATCTGGTCACACAGTTTTATCATAGAATGCTCTGGGTTGGAAGGGACCTCCAAAGGTCATCCAGTCCAACCCCCTCTGCAGTAAGCAGGAGCATCCTCAACTAGATCAGGTTGCCCAGAGCCCTGTTGAGCCTCACATTGATCATCTCCAGGGATGGGTTCTCAACCACCTCCCTGGGCAACCTGTTCCAGTGTTCCACCACCCTCATGGTGCAGAACTTGTTCCTAACATCCAATCTAAACCTGTTCTGCTCTGGTCTGAAGCCACTGCCTCCTTGTCTTGTTATTACAGGCCTTTGTAAGCAGTCTCTCTCCATTCTCCTTGTAGCCCCCCTGCAGGCAGTGGATCTTCTTAGGAGAGCCACTTAGCATATGCCAAGAGCTGTTTTGCTTAACCACAGCCCTGGCCACCATGCCCATGTTCAGTTCAGCTTGCAATGGACGCTGAGGAAGGATGAGAGGGGCTAAATCTTCTTGTAGAAGTTTTGCATTGGTTTCAGGGCAGGAGGTGTTGGGCTAAAGCAGCAGAAGTCACTGTAACAGCTAACTGGGAAGAACCTCTTCTGTCTGTTGTCTTTGCTGGACAGGAATGGAGGCATTTTAAGTGCCAAGAGTGATGCAAAGGCCTGCAGTGATAGAGCAAGGGGCAATGGCTTCCAACTAGTGAAGGGGAGATTTAGTCTGGATGTTGGGAACAAGTTCTGCACTGTGAGGGTGGTTGAGCACTGGAGCAGGTTGCCCAGGGAGGTGGTTGGGGCTCCATCCATGGAGATATCCAAGGTGAGGCTCTTCACTGTGAGGGTGATGGAACACTGGAACAGGTTCCTACCCCTGGAGATACTCAAGGTGAGGCTCAACAAGGCTCTGGATTACCTGATCTAGGTGAGGGTGTCCCTGCTTACTGCAGAGGGGGTTGGACCAGATGACCTTTGGAAATCCCTTCCAACCCAAACCATTCTGTGGTTCTGATTCTCTACTGCTTAGGCTAAACACTGGGAAAGACTTTCTTGTGTTTGTGATAGGCACTGGAGGAGAGTGGTGGGGAGAGGGTAGATACCTTGGGAGCCTTTTGGGACAGCTGTGAGAAATGGTTTAGCTGGAGTGCACCCTGCCTTGGGGTGGAGGAGATGGCCTAAACCCTATGGAGGTTCCAGCTACCCCTGGTCTCTGTGGGTCTCAGGTTTCAAAGTGTTTTCATCTGTGACATTGACTCACTTGGACTGATGGACCTTCTGAGTATGTGCTGTCCCAGAGCTCAGTCCCAAACGTGAAGAAAGCAGGCTGAGCCTGCCAGCCGAGGCTGCCATGGCTGCTAATTCTTTCTCTCTCCAGCTGGATGCAAAGCAGTTATCACCTACAACCAGGGAGTCAGGGGAGGTCGAATCATAGAGCTGAAGAAGACTGTGGATGAAGCTGTGAAGAACTGTCCCAGCATCAAACACGTTTTTGTGGCTCAGAGGACAGATAACCAAGTCCAGATGGGTGCCTGTGATATTTCCCTTGAGGAGGTATGTTGATGGAGGTGCATCTCCCCTGGGTGTTCAGATGCTTCTTGATGTCTGTGGTGCTTGCTGTGCTGGAGGAGAGAAACATGGAATGCAGGCATCAGCCAACACAGACATCTCTGAGACACCCACTACAGGCTCCTGAAGCTGGACAGGAGAGTCTTGCTGAATGTGTAGGTCATGTGCATGCTGCTCTTTGTTCCTGGACGTTGATCTGCTGTAGACAGCTCTGGGAGCTACCAGCCAAGGATCTCCATGCTTTCCCTGTGTGTGGTACCATGGCTTGGCTCCACTCTAGGGTAGCTGCAGCAGAGCTGCCACTGATGGTTGGCCTTTGTGCTGCAACTGGAGCAGGCTTTCAGAGTGTGCCTCTCTTCCAATGTTGCCACAGTACCCCAGTGGGCTAAGGGGTAAAGCTATGCTGCAGTGGCAGCATCTGTGGGGCTCTGCAGACACCTAGCTCTGCTGATGTCCACTAGCCCTCTGCACAGCTCCTTTTAGATCTGAGTGTTGGTTAGGTCATCCTTCTCTCCAGCTGTGCTTTTTGGACCTGAGTGCTGCAGGTAATAGTGAGATGCCCATTGGCATGAGATGCATCTGGATCTTCATCCTAGTCATAGAATGGGTTGGAAGGGACCTTAAAGATCATCTAGTTCAAATCCCCCTGCCATGGCCAAGGGTACTTTCCACTAGACTGGGTTTCTCAAAGCCTTGTCCAGGGAGGAGGCAAACCACAGTGATAACATTAATGGCCCTAACCCTAAACATAATGACCTTAATGACCCTAAACCTAACAGCCTTAAGCCTAAATCCTACCCCCAGACCTAACCTTAAGCCTAATGAACCGAACCCTAATGGCCCTAACCCCTAAACTCTAATCCTAAACCTAATGGTCCCAGCCCTTAATGACCCTGACCCTAATGACCCTACCCCTTAAGGATCCTAACCCTGCTGTGCTGTTGCATACACCTGAAAGGAGAGTGTAGTGAGGTGGGGAATGGTCTCTTCTCCTTAGTATCAGGTGATAGAATGAGGGGAAATGGCCTGGAATTGTGCCAGGGGAGGGCTAGGTTGGATATGAGGGAAAATTTGTTTCCTGCAGGAGTGGTCAAGCATTGGACCAGGCTGCCCAGGGAGGTGGTGGAGCCACTGTCCCTGGAGGTGTCCAAGAGACTTGGGGATAGGGCATTTGGGAGCATAGTTTTATGGCCATGGTGGTGTTAGGTGGTCAGTTGGACTCAATCTTGGAGGTCTTTTCCAACAGTTCTATGATTCTGTGGCTCTAAACACAGGCTGAACTGCTGCAATGCACTGCAGAAACACAAAGCTCCTGAGAGGCTTGATGTAACCCCTGGGTGGTGTTGTGCTTCCTCTGTGACAGGAAGACAAATGACAGCTTGGGAGCCTGTCCCTCCTGAGGGAAAAATCCAGCAGTTCACAGAATGGTAGGGGTTGGAATGGAGCTCTGGAGATGGAGCCCAACACCCTTGCCAAGCCAGAGCAGGTCACACAGGAGCATAGCCGGGGGGGGGCTGAATGTCTCCAGAGATGGAGACTCCACCACCTCCCTGGGCAGCCTGCTCCAGTGCTCTCTTAAAGAAGTTCCTCCTCATGTTTAGATCAAACTCCCTATGTTCAAGTTAGTGCCTGTTACCCCTTGTCCTGTCACTGGGCACCACTGGAGGAAGCCTGGTCCCATCCTCCTGACACCCAGCCTGTCAGTATGTCTAAGCACTGAGGAGATCCCCTCCCTCAGTCTTCTCTTTTCCAGACTAAAGAACCCCTCAGTCTTTCCCCCTAAGAGAGATGTTCCAGTCTCCTCAGCACCTCTTTCACCAGCTTGTCAGTGTGTTCAGCTGCTCTGTGGCACTGCAGCCTGGTGCAGAAGTAGGCTTATCAGTTTGCTGGCAGCAGTAAGCAGAAGCCACTCGTGGCAAAAATGCCTGGATATCACCGGTGTGCAGCCAAGAGCAGCACTCGGGCGTCCCTGTGCTGCTCCCCTGAGATAGGGGCAGCTGTCGGGGCGAGTGAAGCAGAGAAGGCAGCCTTTGTTTGGAAACTGTCTTGCTCCTCTTCACTCCAGCAAGGCATTCTGACGACTTTCTTCCTTCTACAGGCGGCCCGAGGGGATTTGTTGAGCCAAGAGCTGAGCTCAGCCCATTGTTAGTTGCGGGGTGTGAAACCCTTCGTGCTGTTAACTCCGTCACTACTGGGGTTTACAGCGCTTGTGCAGTGGATTTAAGCTCCTGTTGCAACGGAGCCTGTGCCAGCTCCATTTCAAACACTGGCAAGGCAGCCTGGAGGGACAGTGCTGAAGTGTCACAGTAAATACCTGAGATGAGCAGGACTGCTGGAACCTGGGGGCTAGGAACTCTCTCTGACCCTATCATCTCTTCATCTTGTGTTCAGTTTTGTTTGCCAGACACTTCTAAACAGCTGGACCTGCCATTGGTGGAGCATGAGGAGGGTGACAGAGGCAGGGAGGAAAGTGCTCTCCTCGTGGGTAGAAGCAATCAGAATCTGAGGCTCAGATGGAGAGGACAGTCCCTGCTGGGGCCAGGGAAGGGAGCTGACTGTACAGTGCAGCTCCAGCAGCACTGCAGTTTGAAAAGGAAGAGGGAGGTCCCAAGCAGTGTGCAGGCAGCCCTGCTGCTGCTGTCAGGTGTGGTTGATGTTTGCAGTCACAGTGTGGCTTTCCACCAGCAGCTTGCAAAAGCTGGACATGTAAGCTAGGACACAGTTGTTTGGTCTTTTGTTTGTTTTCCCCTGAAATACTGTTTTATCTGGCCAGTTCCTTGTCCTGGGCTGAGGCTAGACAGATGCTCTCTTGGCCCTGGAAGGGGCAGAAGAATGACCCTCACACAGATGGATTGTGAGGTGATGGAAAATTTAAATGGAAAAGCAATTGGTGTTTACAGGAATTGCAAAGCATTGTGGCAAAGATATCCCAAAGCTTGCAGAGTCCCTTACACCACAGCCAAAGGCCCCCAGCACTTCCCTTCTCCCCACCTGAGGGCATACCCAAAACCCCCAGGGCTCTTTCTTCCCCCCCGCACTGCTAGGCTGGTCTCAGGCTGGCCAGGGCTGAGACTAACCCTCCCTTCTCCTCCTGGCATTAGGCCCAGCCAGGCCTAAGAGGCCTTGAGATACTCCCCCCCCATTACCCTACAGGGAGCATCTCTCATGGGAGCAGAGGGGGAAGGCAGAGGACGGTAGACAGATTTATAGGGGGCAGGATTTAGGGGCAGAGACTGGCTGTTTCCTGTGTCCGCCTCCTGGGCTGGACCCTTGGGACGCTGGAGGTGTAACTTAGGGGGCAGTGACAGGAGGCACCCAGCCTAAACTGCCACCTTGCCCTCTCCTAGGAGAGGTGCTGGTGGCAGGGCTGGGTGCTCTGCCTCCACAGCAGCTTTTGTACTAGGTGAGCAGATGGGACCCCTGCCACAAGCACGGACGTGCGTGAGGGGCCAGCCGCCAGCGTGGTCCTCGCCTGCGGCTGCTGCCGCCCTGCTTCCAGCACGGCTGGCTCAGGGACTCAGAGGGTCTTTCTCTCCTCACCACCTTCTTATTCCTTAGGAGATGGCCAAGGCAGCTCCTGTGTGCACTCCAGAGAGCATGGACAGTGAAGATACACTTTTCATGCTGTATACCTCGGGCAGCACAGGGAAGCCCAAAGGAATTGTTCACACCCAGGCTGGCTACCTGCTGTACGCTGCCCTCACTCACAAGGTAACTCAGCTGCATCCCCTGGAAGGGGCTCACTGACCTTCCATCAGGGTTTAACAAGAGGGACTGGGGCTGGGCAGGGGTGCTGGTTCTGTGTTTGCTGCCTGGTTGGCTTATTCATAGAATCATAGAATGGTTTGGGTTGGAAGGAAGGTCATCTAGTTCCAAACCCCCTGCCTTGGGCAGGGACACCTTCTACTAGACCAGGTTGCTCAAGGCCTCATCCAGCTTGACCTTGATCACTTCCAGGGTGGGGACATCCACAGCCTCCTCAGGCAACCTGTTCCAGTGTGTCACTATCCTCACTACCAGGAATGTCTTCCTCATCTCCAGTCTGAATCTCCCCTCTTCCACCCTAAGGCCATTGCCCCTCATCTTATCACTACAAACCTTATTGGGTGTGAACTGAAAACTGTCTGAGGAGGACTAATTAACCCTCTGCTAACCAGGGCCTGGAGTTATGGGGGAGTCTCCATCTCTGGAGAGATTCAAAACCCTCCTGGACATGTTCCTGTGTGACCTGCTTTTGCAGGGGAGGTTGGGCTTGATGGTCCCCAGGGGTCCTTTCCAACCCCTACCATACTGTGGTACTGTGAAAGGAAGGAATGAAGCTGCAATTCTGCTGCTGCTTATGCATTTGAAATGTGCTGGTGTTGCAGGCTAGAGTTTGCAGATGTTAAAGTGTTGCAGGCTAGAGTTTGCAGATGTTGAAGTGATGCAGTTGAGGTGAGTATTGTACTGGTGTTGGCAACGTGGATCTTGCTGTAGTGTTGGGTTTTATCCTACTGCAAGCCTCTTCTGTTTCTGAGAGGATCTGGACTCTTAAAACAGCCTCTTTGCATAGCAGTTACCTGAACATCAGCAATTGCATTCTCACCCTCTGCTTGCACCTTTGCTGCTTTCCTGTGCTATCTAGCCTAGATATTTAACCCTTCTTTCTCACAGGAATTCCAAGCCAAGGTAGCTGCTCCATGAAGCTTCAGCTCTGAGCTCTGCACATGAAAAGGTAGCAGTGAGATGTAGGGAGGGCTGTGGTGGGAGATCTCCACCTGGCTGTAGTGGCATCACCCTGTTTGCAATTGCCTGGAATTCAGGCAGAGGATCTCTTTCTTCAGGCTGACAGTGGAGTTTCTGTGAGGTCTGAATGTGCAGGTGTCAGAGTTCTCTGCATGAAGGATATTTCAGGGAATCATCAGTTGCCCTTTAAGGTCACATAGCCCAACCATTCTCTAACTCTGCCAAGGCTGGTGCTAAACCAGGTCCCTCAGCACCACATCTCTGCCTCTTTTAACCACCTCCGGGGATGGGGATTCAACCACCTCCCGTTCCAGTCTTTGAGAACCCTTTCAGTCAGTTGCTTCTAATCCTTTCCTGATGCAGCTTGATGCCATTTCCTCTCCTCCTGTCACTTGTTACTAGGGAGAAGAGACCAACACTCACCTCACTTCACCTCCTTTTAGGGAGTTGTAGAGAGCAAGAAGCTCTCTCCTCAGCCTCCTCTAGACTAAACAATCCCAGTTTCCTCAGCTGCACCCCAGAAGAGCTTTTCTCCAGCATCTTGTTACATCAGCTTTTTAAAGTGACAGCCTAACCTTCCAGGCATCTCTCTCTTGCTTAGTTCAGAAGGTAGATCCTGAACCCTGGTGCAGGCAGAGAGGGAGGCACTTTATGCAGCTGCTGTCTCAGAGCTTGGGAGGGAAAGGCACTCACAAACTTAAGATGAGAGCTGGCTCCTCGAGAGAGAGGGATCAGTTGGCCTCTGTGGTCTTTGCACACTCACCTGGGACAGTCTTGAGGTTTTCTTTTAGTTCTGCTGCAGTTTTCTGCCACTTAAAACATAAAGCTGACTCTGCCTTGGGAGCTGGAACCTCTTCCCCACGTGGGAGAGGAGCTGGGCTCACAGTGGGAAGCATTTTCCACAATCAAGACAAGACCGTGGGGTCTCCAGAATTTTTCTCTTGATGTCTGATGAGCAGGGAGAGGATAGCATCTGGCAAGTGATACACTGGCAGAGGGGCTGAGCAGCTAAGAGTGTTTCTCAAACCCCTCTGTGGGCATCTCTCAGTTTCTCCAACTCTCTCTTGGACACCTGCTGGTACAGGCGAGGTGTCCGAGCTGCTGAGGCTTGCCCCTTCCCTGCAGGTCAGACTCAGCTCTCCTACAGACTGCCTGAGGCATCCAGGGCTCTGGGCTCTGCTGGTAGCTAGGTTGCTCCAATCTGAGGAGCTGCTGGTACAGCCATGCTGTCTCTATGTTTGTACCAGCAGTCAGGAGCTTGGGAGCCCTGGTACTGTTCCTTCTGACTTGCTTCCTCACCCTGGGCTGGCCTCTGTGCTGCTGTGTGCTTGGCTCCACTTGCCCTGGGTGCTCTCTTGCTCCCACTTAGGGGTCTGTTCCAGCACCTTACCTTCCAAGCTCTTTGCTCCTGCCAAAGGGAAGTCAGCTGGCCTTACATTTATCTTTGCAGTATGTCTTTGACTACCAGCAAGGGGATGTCTTTGGCTGTGTGGCCGACATTGGCTGGATCACGGGACATAGCTATGTTGTGTATGGACCACTCTGCAATGGAGCCACCTCTGTCCTCTTTGAAAGCACTCCAGTGTACCCTGACCCAGGTGAGGAAGTGCTCAACAAAGGTTTGGCTGGAGATGGCAGTGTGACAAAGGAGATTTAGACAACTGTTCAGTGCAGCCAGGGGAGGGAAGCTCCACTGCTTTGGAGCATGTGTCTATAGAACTGAATCACAGAATGTTTCAGCTGGAAAAGACCTCTAAGGTCAAATCCAGCCATCAGCCTACGGCCACCATGGCCATTAAACCATGTCCCCAAGGGCCATGGCCACAGGTTTCTTGGACACCTCCAGAGAGGGTGGCTCCACCACCTCCCTGGGCAGCCTGGTCCAATGCCTGACCACTCTTGTAGGAAAGAAATATTTGCCTAATACCCAACCCAAACCTGCCCTGGCACAAGTTCAGGCCATTTCCTCTAATTCTGGTACTGACACCAGGGAGAAGAGACCGACCCCCAGCTCAGTTCTGCCTCCTTTCAGGGAGCTGTAGAGGGCAGTGGGGTCTCCCCTCAGCCTCCTCTTCTCCAGACTAAACAGCCCCAGTTCCCTCAGCTGCTCCTCACCAGCCCTGTTCTCCAAGCCCTTCACCAGCTTCATTGCCCTTCTCTGGACCTGCTCCAGCACCTCAATGTCTTTCCTGGAGTGAGGGGGCCAATGCTGAGCCCAGTATTCAGGGTGCAGCTCCACAGGGGCATGATCACTTCCCTGGTCTTGCTGGCCACATATTCCTTATCCAGGCCAGGCTGCTGGTGGCCTTCTTGGCCACCTGAGCACACTGCAGGCTCATGTTCAGAGGGCTGCCAATCAATACCCTCAGGTCCTTTTCTGCCAGGCAGCTTTCCAGCCACTCTGCCCCAAGCCTGGAGTGTTGCATAGGGTTGTTGTGACCCAAATGCAGGACCTGGCACTTGGCCTTGTTACATCTCATACAAGTGACCTCAGCCCCTTGATCCAGCCTGCCCTGATCCCTCTGCAGAGCCTTCCTACCCTCCAGCAGGTCAACATTCCCACCCAATTTAGTGTCATCTACAAATTACTGAGGGTGCACTCCATCCCCTGCTCCAGATCAGTGCTAAAGATATTGAAGAGAACTGTCCCCAGCACTTGAGCCTTGGAGAAGACCTTTTGTGCCTAGCTGCCAGCTGGGTTTAACTCCACTCTCAGGACTCTGGGCCCAGCCATCCAGCCAGCTTTTCACCCAGCAAAGCCTCCACCAATCCAATCCATGAGCAGCCAGTTTCTCCAGGAGGATGCTGTGGGAAATGGTGTCAAAGGCTTTACTGAACTCCATCCACAGCCTTTCTTTCATCCTCTAAGCATGTCACCTCGCCACAGCAGGAGATCGAGTTTGCCACAGCAGGACCTGCCCTTCAGGGATCCATGCTGACCAGGCCTGATCATCCTGCCTGTGATGTTCAGGAATATCAGTGCACCCAGGGTGTGGGGGGGGAAAAACCCCAAACAATTGCCACTGGTTTTGCTCTGTCCCCTCTGCAGACACAGCTCTGCCTTTGGCGCTGGCAGGGGGGTTGGACTCGATGATCTCTGGAGGTCCCCTCCAACCCCTAACATCCCTGCGACCCTGGGCTGCTGCTCACCTCCCTGCTGAGCCTGTGTGCCAGTGCTGGCGTGCTGGGAGATGAGAGGGGTGTTTGTGGTGTGGCAGGTCGCTACTGGGAGGCGGTGCAGAGGCTGAAGATTACCCAGTTCTACGGGGCGCCGACCGCCATCCGCCTGCTGCTGCACCACGGCGAGCACTGGGTGAGGAGATACGACAGATCCTCCCTCAAGACCTTGGGCTCAGGTAAGGGGGGGGCAAAGCTTCATCTGGAGGGAGAACCACAGCAAGCAGCCAAACAAAAACCCAGCCAAACAAAGAGACACAAGGACTTCCAGGTGGGGATATGAGTTCTGGAGCCCCTGTTCCAGGAAGCAGCTGGAGGTGCTGGAAGGTGTCCAGGGAAGGGCCATGAGGATGAGCAGAGGGCTGGAACTGCTCTGCTATGGAGACAGACTGAGAGAGTTGGGGCTGTTCAGTCTGGAGAAGAGAAGGCTCTGAGGAGACCTTATTGTGGCCTTCCAGGATCTGCAGGGGGCTACAGGAAAGCTGGGGAGGGACTTCTTAGGGTGTCAGGGAGGGACAGGACTGGGGGGGATGGAGCAAAGCTAGAAATGGGTAGATTGAGATTGGATGTTAGGAAGAAGTTCTTCCCCATGAGGGTGGTGAGAGCCTGGCACAGGCTGCCCAGGGAGGTGGTGGAAGCCTCATCCCTGGAGGTGTTTGCAGCCAGGCTGGAGGTGGCTGTGAGCAACCTGCTGCAGTGTGAGGTGTCCCTGCCCATGGCAGGGGGTTGGGACTGGCTGAGCCTTGAGGTCCCTTCCAACCCTGACAGTTCTGTGGTTCCATAGCTGACCAGATGGGATGTGGTTAAAAATAGATGACAAAGCAGGCTCCCTGCCTGGCTTTTCAGATCTGTTCTCAGGAGAAACACACTGAGGATGGGGCCACTGAACCCTGGTGTAATTGCCTGTTTCCTAGCTTGTTTGGCAGGGTCCCATTCTTTGCTAAAAGGTTTATCCAGTGGTGAATGACATCACTTGGAAAGCTGCTGGCACTTTGCTGGATCCAAGCAGCATTTTCCTGCATTGTTTGGGACTCTAGAGGCTCTTACACATGACCTGCATTGATTAGTTGCTTTCAGTGATATTTATTGTTTGCCTTTTGGTCTTTCTCTAGAAATCAGTCCTCAGTTCACAGCAGAGTAGGGGTTGGAAGTGACCTCTGAAGATCATCTAGGCTGCCCCCCTCTGCTAGAGCAGGATCACCCAGGGTGAAGCACACAGGTACAGGCCTGTGCTGGTTTGGAATGCCTCCAGAGATGGAGGCTCCACAACCTCTCTGGGCAGCCTGGTCCAGTGCTCAGGCACCCTCAGAGTGAAAAACTTCTTCCTTATGTTTACATGGAACCTGCTGTGTTCCAGTTGGTGCCCATTGCCCCTTGTCCTGTCCCTGGACACTACTGAGAAGAGTCTGGCTCCATCCTCCTGACACTTGCCCTGTAGATACTGATCAGTATGAATGAGGTCACCTCTCAGTCTCTTCTCCAGTTTAAACAGCCCCAGCTCTCTCAGCCTCTCCTTCTTAGAGAGATGCTCCAGTCCCCTCAGCATCTTAGGGGCTCTCCACTGGAAGCTCTCCAGTTGTTCAGCCCCCCTGTGGCACACATCACACTGTGTGCATGATCCTTCAGCAGAGTGCTAAGAGCATTTTTGCTGGGATGTGCAAAGCTCTGCAGTGCTCTCATGGAAAGAACTGGGAGGAGTGGCTGACACCCTGTCAGGCTGTGCTGCTGTCCAGCCAGACCCAGACAGGCTGGAGAGCTGTGTGAGAGAAACCCAATGAAAGTCAACAAGGGCAGGTGTGGAGTCCTGCATCTGGGAAAGAACAGCCCCATGGGTCAGTACAGGTTGGGGGATGACCTGCTGGAGAGCAGGCTCTGGGGAAAAAGGACCTGGGAGTGCTGATGGACAAGTTCACCACGAGCCAAAAATGTGCACTCATGGCCAAGCAGGCCAGCAGTCTCCTGGGGTGCCCAAAGAAGAGTGTGGCCAGCACCTGCTGTGCACTGGTGCAGCGGCATCTGGAATACTGCATCCAGTTCCGAGCTCCCTAGTTCGAGGAGCAGGGAGGGGGGAGCTATTAGTAGCCCCCTGGTTTGTCCAGGGGGGGTTCTTGTGCTGTTTACAAACTGTAGCTGCTGCATAGTTTGCACATGGTTTTTTGCACATGTTTGTACATAGTTTGTACATGGGTTTTGTACATGTTCATTGCATTTCATTCTAGACTGTAGTTTTGCTTGTCACTGCAGCTTCATTTGCTTCCAGCTGAGCTGCTCTGGCAATTTTATGTTGGGGGGGGAGGGGGAAGAATTTTCAACCCACCACACTTCCCTTCTTCTTGTGGCCTAGTGGGAGAGCCCATCAACAATGAAGCTTGGCAGTGGTTCTACCACGTGGTGGGAGAAGGGCGCTGCACCCTCGTGGACACGTGGTGGCAGACAGGTAAAATGCATCGTGGGGGCCCTGACTCTGTACAGGTTCCTGGTGGCTAGAGAAGGAATGTCACAGAATCACAGACTGGTGAAGGGTTGTCAGGGACCCCCCCCAGAGATCCTCCTGCTAGAGCAGGGTCACCTAGATCAGGCTGCCCAGGAATGCGCCCAGGTAGGTTTGCAGCCTCTCCAGAGAGGGACACTCCACAACCTCTCTGAGCAGCCTCTTCCAGCACTCTGAGCAGCCTCTTCCAGCACTCTGAGCAGCCTCTTCCAGCACTCTGGCAACCTCTCAGGGAAGAAGTTTCTCCTCCTGTGTCAGTGAAAGCTCCTGTGTTCCAGTTTGTGCCCACTGCCCCTGGGCCTGTCCCCGGACACACTTCGGTTCAAGTCTGTCTGGTGTTTAGCTTTTGAGATTTGCTGGGGACTTGCAGCAGGCAACAGCAGTGTGACAGCATCTAAAAGAAGGAGAAGAGGTCTCTTCCAACCTGCTCTGCTCTCCTCTGCTCTGCTCTGTTCTGTTCTGTTCTGTTCTGCTCTACTCTGTTCTGTTCTGTTCTGCTCTACTCTGTTCTGTTCTGTTCTGCTCTACTCTGTTCTGTTCTGCTCTACCCTTTCCTCCTCACTGCTCCAAAATAAAACACAATGATGGAGCTGAAAACTCTTTCCCCCTCTCTTTTCTTTTTTATCCCCCTGGGTTTTTTTTTCTCTCCCCCCCCCCCATTTTCTTTCTTTTTTCCCCCCTTTTTACTTTTTTCTTTTTTTTCTGAACAGGAGCCAGCAGTGTGCCCAGGTGGTCAGGAGAGCCAATGGCTTCCTGGCCTGTGTCAGGAATAGTGTGGCCAGCAGGACATGGGAGGTTATTCTTTCCCTGTAGTCAGCACTGGTCAGGCCACACCTTGAGTCCTGTGCCCAGTTCTGGGCTCCTCAATTCAAGAGAGAAGTTGAGGTACTGGAAGGGCAACAAAGCTGGGGAGGGACCTGGAGCACAGCCCTGTGAGGAGAGGCTGAGGGAGCTGGGGTTGCTTAGCCTGGAGGAGAGGAGGCTCAGGGGAGGCCTTCTTGCTGTCTACCTGAAGGGAGGTTGCAGCCAGGTGGAGGTTGGCCTCTTCTCCCAGGCACCCAGCAATAGAATGAGGGAACAGAGTTGTGCCAGGGGAGGTTCAGGCTGGGTATTAGGAAGAAGTTCTTCACAGAGGGAGAGCTTGGCCATTGGGATGTGCTGCCCAGGGAGGTGGTGGAGTCACCATCCCTGGAGGGGTTTAGGAAGAGCCTGGCTGAGGCACTTGGTGCCATGGCCTAGTTGAGTGGCTAGGGCTGGGTGATAGGTTGGACTGGATGATCTTGGAGGTCTCTTCTCACCTGGACTTCTCCTGGGGTTTTTTTGTGTCAACAGCTGTCAGGTGAGAGGCAAAAAGTGTTTGCTGGACAGTCTGAGTGCAGAGTCTGTGATTCTACCTTGAACCAGGCATAGTTGTGCAGACAAAACATTTGCCAGCTCCTGGAAGCACACAAGAATGATAAATATTCATTACATTGATTTTGCTAGAGCCAAGCTTTCTCCACAGTTGATGCTTCCAGTAGAGGAGGAAGACAATAGTCATTACACTGATTTTGTTAGACCCAAGCTTTCTCCACAGTTGGTGCTTCCAGTAGAGGAGGAAGCCAGATTAATCCTGGAAAAATGCTACCTGCATTTAAAGAGAACACAGGAAGAGTTGGATGGGTGCTGCTGGTGGTCCTGCAGTCTCACCTCTCACACACAGTGTCAGTGTGGTGGTGTGTGCAGTGTCCTCCAGGGTGGGTGACTTTCTGAAGCAGTCATGTGTTGGCAGGCATCAGGGTTGGCAAATGGTGATTTCAGAAGCTCTTTAATAAGGCCAAGTGTAGAGTCCTGCAGCTGGGAAGGAGTAACAGCAGGCACCAGTACAGGCTAGGGTCATCCTGCTGGAAAGCAGCTCCATGGAGAAAGGCCTTGGAGACCTAGTGGGCAGCAAGTTCTCCATGGGACAGCAATGTGCCCTTGTGGCCAAGAGGAACAATGGTATCCTGGGGTGCAGCAAGAAATGTGTGTCCAGCAGGTCTAGGGAGGTTCTCCTCTCCCTCTGCTCTGGTAAGAACACAGCTGCAATACTCTGTCTAGTTTTGGACTCCTCAGTTCAAGAGGGACAGAGACCTGCTGGAGAGAGTCCAACAGAGAGCCATGAGGATGATGAAGGGACTGGAAGTTATGCCTTGTGAGGAAAGGCTGAGAGCTGGGGCTGTTTATTCTTGAGAAGAGAAGGCTGAGAGGGGATCTGATCAATGCCTATACATACCTGAGGGGTGGGTGTCAAGAAGGAGGTCTCAGTCTCTTTTGGGTGGTGCCCAGTAATAGGACAAGGAACAATGGGTATAAGCTGGAACACAGCAAGTTCCCCCTCAACAGGAGCAGGAACTTCTTTGCTGTGAGGGTGACAGAGCACTGGAATTGGAACAGGCTGCCCAGACAGGCTCTGGACCTTCAGAACCTGCCTGGAGGTGTTCCTGTGTGACCTGCCCTTGGTGATCCTGCTGTGGCAAGGGGCTTGGACTTGGTGATCCTCAGAGGTCCCTTCCAGCCCCTACCATTCTATGGTTCTAAGTAGTGAGGTATGAGCAGATGAGAGAGACAAAACTCCTGTGGCTCTTACTGTTAAAACGTTAGGTAGTGCTGTGCCCTGGCTGACAGCAGTGGGATCAGAGCTGTGAGCTCCAGGGGCAGTTGCTCACAGCATGGGGGAGGCACTGAGCATCTTTGCTTTTGCCATTGTCGGGTTTGTGTTCAAGAAGGAGAAAACAGCAAAAGTACAGCTGCTCCAGGCAGCTGTGGAGAAAAGCTGGCTGCTGGTTTTGAAAGGCAGAAATGTGGTCTGAGGCAGTGCTTCTGAGAGGGATTCCTCCTGAGGTTGTCAGTCCAGTCTGTGTTGCTCAGGACAAAGATGAGGGAGCACATGTTCCACCCTGCTGCCAGGGCCCTTCACTCGTGGCAGCAGGGAGCTTGTTGCAGTGCATCACCCTCTCAGCTCAGTCTCTGCTGTGCTTGCTTAAAGTCTGGGTGGATCTGCCACGATGGTGGCAGCATGGGCACAGGTAGCATGGTGAAGGGTCTGAGGACAGGTCTGGTGAGGAGTGGCTGAGGGAAGTGGGGCTGTTTGGTCTGGAGAGATGGGGGCTGAGGGGAGACCTCACTCTGTGCAACTCCCAGTGGCCAAAGGCTGCCCCGTGGGAGGTTTAGGTTGGCTAGTAGAAGAAAGAGTTCTCAAACACTGCACTGGGCTCCCCAGGGAGCTGTTTGCAGAGATGTGATGCTGAGGGACATGGTTTAGCACCAGACTTGGTTGAGTTAGCAAGTGGTTGGACTTGATATTACAGACCTTAACCAGCCAAAATGATTCTGTGGTTCTGCAATTCCTCCCCAGGGGCTTTTTCTTGCAAGGTGCCTGTGGTATTCTCTCTTTTTTTTTTAAATCTAAACTAAGTAAAGCTGGCATTTGCTTTCACCTAGCCCTGAATGCACCTCACCTGTATTTTGCTTCCAGAAACTGGTGGCATCTGCATTGCCCCACGGCCTTCGGAGGAGAACGCTGAGATCATTCCAGCTATGGCTATGAGGCCTTTCTTTGGGATCCTACCCGTGCTGATGGATGAGAATGTGAGTGGAGGCTGTGCTGCACGCCCCAAAGAGAAGCTCTTTCTGCCTCCCTGACCTTTGTGATGGCACAGGATCCAGAGGATGCCTGTCCCTCCATCAGCAGGGTAGGACAGATGAGCAGTTTGTCCTGCGAGCAGCCCTCAGCTGCCCACGCCGGTTGCCAGCTGGGTGTTGGAAGCTGTCTGCACATCTCCAGAGGGTGTTTGCATTTTGGTGTGCTGACTAACAGCTGCTGCCTCTGCTTGTGAGAGAAGTCAGAAGTCACACAGCTCCTGGCAACCGAGGAGCTGAGCTGTGGGAGCCTTGTATGGAACATCTGGAGGTATGGCAAGGCTGGAGCAGCCAGCAGGGACTGCTGGAGCTTTCCAAAGGAAATTGAAGGCAGGGGGCCCTGCAGCTTTGTGTGTCTGTGAGGAAACTGGCACTGGTCTGTGAAGCTGTGCAAGGTGATCCTCAGTTGTACTTCAGTGCTCTGTTAAGCAGCAAAGCTTGCCATCTTCCCTTGCTAAGGGAAGGTGGCAGTTAACAACAGCCCACGTGGAAGGCACCAGTCCCAGGCACTCCCCTGCCAGCCTCACCCAGGCATCCTCTGGCTGCTTAGCACATCTTTGCTGGCATTGCCTTCTGCAGAACCACAGGACTCACTTTTCTTTCAGTTTTTTGTGTTGTGCTGCTGGCCTCAGGGGATGAGCAGCCAGGCAGAGAGGGACCTGGGGGTGCTGGTTTACAGCTGGCTGAACATGAGCCAGCAGTGTACCCAGGTGGCCAAGAAGGCCAATGGCCTCCTGGCCTACATCAGGAACAGTGTGTGCCTCTGTACTCAGCACTGGTTAGGCCACACCTTGAGTCCTGTGTCCAGTTCTGGGCTCCTCAATTGAAGAAAGATGTTGAGCTGCTGGAAGGTGTCCAGAGAAGGGCAACAAAGCTGGGGAGGGGTCTGGAGCACAGCCCTGGGAGGAGAGGCTGAGGGAGCTGGGGTTGCTTAGCCTGCAGAAGAGGAGGCTCAGGGGAGACCTTCTTGCTCTCTACAACTGCCTGAAGGGAGGTTGTAGCCAGCTGGGGGTTGGTCTCTTCTCCCAGGCACCCAGCACCAGAACAAGAGGACACAGTCTCAAGCTGTGCCAGGGGAGGTTGAGGCTGGAGGTGAGGAGAAAGTTCTTCCCAGGAAGAGTAATTGGCCATTGGGATGTGTTGCCCAGGGAGGTGGTGGAGTCACTGTCCCTGGAGGTGTTCAAGAAAGGCTTGGATGTGGCACTTGAGGCCATGGTTTAGTTGTCAGGAGGTGTTGGGTATTAGGTACTAGGCTGGACTTGATGATCCCTGAGGTCTTCTCCAGCCTGGTTGGTTCCATGAGGAAGGTGTGGTACAGACGAGGAGGGAATCAGTTTTCTCCACCTGTGGCTCTCCACTGCCAGTCTGCAGAAAGCAACAGGGTGACTGTTGCCAGGTGGATGGATGACACACAAACCCTCCTCTTGTGTTCACCTGATCATCTTTGCTGTGCTTGAGCCTGCAGGGAAAGGTCATAGAGGGCAATGATGTGTCTGGTGCTCTCTGCATCGCCCAGCCGTGGCCTGGCATGGCAAGAACAATCCATGGAGATCACCAGAGATTTGTTGATGCCTACTTCAAAGCCTACCCAGGTAAAGAAAATGCCAAGGGAAGGCAGCTGGCACTGCACAATATAAGCCTAAGTTTTAAAATCCAAATATCTCTTTCTGGGGGGGGATCATTTGTGTTGCACTGGGAAACAAGCACAAGCTAATTGGAAAGTACCTCCTGCATCACTGAATCTCACCCAGCAGGTCAAGGGGGGGGATTCTCCCTCTCTGCTCCACTCTGGTGAGACCCCACCTGTCCAGGTCTGTGTCCTATTACAGGAAGGATCAGGAGGTGCTGGAAGGTGTCCAGGGGAGGGCCATGAGGATGAGCAGAGGGCTGGAGCTGCTCTGCTGTGGAGACAGACTGAGAGAGTTGGGGCTGTTCAGTCTGGAGAAGAGAAGGCTCTGAGGAGACCTTGTTGTGGCCTTCCAGGATCTGAAGGGGGCTGCAAGAAAGCTGGGGAGGGACTTTTGAGGGTGTCAGGGAGGGATAGGACTGGGGGGGGATGGAGCAAAACTAGAAATGGGGAGATTGAGAATGGATGTCAGGAAGAAGTTCTTCCCCATGAGGGTGGTGAGAGCCTGGCACAGGCTGCCCAGGGAGGTGGTGGCAGCCTCCTGCCTGGAGGTGTTTGCAGCCAGGCTGGCTGTGGCTGTGAGCAGCCTGCTGCGGTGTGAGGTGTCCCTGCCCATGGCAGGGGGTTGGAGCTGGCTGAGCCTTGAGGTCCTTCCAACCCTAACAATTCTGTGATTCCCAGCACACTTCCTGCTGCTGACTACCCCCCTGTCTGTGCTGCAGGTTTCTACTTCACTGGGGATGGTGCCTACAGGACCAAGAAAGGCTACTACCAGATAACAGGGCGCATGGACGACGTCATCAACATCAGCGGGCACAGGCTGGGCACGGCAGAGATAGAAGATGCAATGGTGAGTTGCAGGCAGGGGCAGGTCCCTTGCCTGGGCCTGTTGCTGGGGCAGGGTGGTCCTGTCAAAGAAATGTTATGAATTTAAATAAATGCAAGGTCTCTTGCCTTCAGAACCCTGACAACTGTGCAGCAGCAAGCAGCTCCCTTAATGGAGGGGGCAATACAATGGGCAGGAGCAGGGAGGTCATTGTGCCTCTGTGCTCTGCTTTGGTTAGGCCACACCTTGAGTCCTGTGTCCAGTTCTGGGCCCCTCAGTTTAAGAAGGGCATTGAGACACTTGAAGGTGTCCAGAGAAGGGCAACAAGGCTGGGGAGAGGCCTTTGAGCACAGCCCTGTGAGGAGAGGCTGAGGGAGCTGGGGTTGCTTAGCCTGGAGAAGAGGAGGCTCAGGGGTGACCTTATTGCTCTCTCCAACTCCCTGAAGGGAGGCTGTAGCCAGGAAGGGATTGGCCTCTTCTCTCAAGCAACCAGCACCAGAACAAGAGGACACAGTCTCAAGCTGCACCAGGGGGAGGTTTAGGCTGGAGGTGAGGAAGAAGTTCTTCCCAGAGAGAGATTGGCCATTGGAATGGGGCCATGGGTTAGTTGATCAGATGGTGCTGGGTGATAGGTTGGACTTGATGATCTTGAAGGCCTTTTCCAACCTGGCTTATTCTGTCTCTCAACCCTTGCAGTTGTAATTTCAGATGCTGGTGGGGTCTCCATCAGGGATTGTTTCTCCTGTTTCATCATTCCCCTCTGCTAACACTTAACTTCTCCTTCCCAAATCTGTGTTTCCTGCTCATCTCAGCAAGCTGAGCAAGGCTGAGAATTCAGCTGGGTTAAATATGAAGCCACCTTGATTCCTGTCAGCTACAAAGCTGGCCTGTCATGTGGGGAGAAAATAATACTGAATGCTCAGGGAACTGAAACCAAAACCTCCTCAGAGCATTTGTCTGCCAGCTCTGCCCTGAGTGCTTATCTCTGTGCTGTGTACCTTTGCCATTGTGTAAGACAGATGAACTGGGAGCATGGTCATAAAATCAGAGCATGGTTTGGGTGGGAAGGAGCCCTAAAGATCATCTGGTTCCAACCCCCCCCCCCCATGGGCAGGGACACCTCCCACTACACCAGGTTGCTCAAAGCCTGGCCTTGAACACCTCCATGAAGGGGGAACCCACAGCCTCCCTGGGCAGCCTGTGCCAGTGTCTCACCAGCCTCACTGCAAAGAATTTCTTCCTGATCTCCAGTCTAAATCTCCCCTCTTCCAGCTTCAAGCCATTTCCCCTTCTCCTACCACCACAAGCCCTTGTTAAAGTCCCTCCCCAGCTTTCTTGTGGGGCCCTTCAGGTACAGCAAGGCCTCTGTAAAGTCACCCCCAGAGCCTTCTCTTCTCCAGACTTGAATAGCTCCAGCTCTCACAGCCTGTCCCCACGGGGGAGGTGCTGACAAACCTGAGCTGTGGTCCTGTGGCACACAGGCTCCTGCTTTCTCCTCTGTGAGTACTTTTCCTGGGTCTGTGTGGGGTTCTGACCATCCATGTAGGATGCAGCTCTCCCATTCTGTGCCCATGCAGGCACCAGGGGAGGTTTAGGCTGGATGTTAGGAAGAAGTTCTTCATAGAAAGAGTGATTGGCTATTGGAATGTGCTGCCTGGGGAGGTGGTGGAGTCACCATAATTGGAGGTGTTCAGGAGGGGCTTGGACATGGCACTTGGTGCCATGGTTTAGTAGTCCTGAGGTCTTGGGTGACAGGTTGGACTTGATGATCTTTAAGGTCATTTTCAACCTTACTGATTCTATGATTCTATGTGCATATGCAAATATATTAACATGCTTAGATTGCTCTGTCCTGGGTTTTTTTCCTCTTTCAATCCAAGACAGCATCATCCAGCCTTTGGTGTGGGATTCACACACACAGTTTCTTCCAGCCTTTGCACCCAAATGGTCTTCTTAGCTGCTGAAGAATGTTTGATTGAACTCTGCAGTGTGACAGAACAAATCAGTGCTGTGCAGCACAGTGAGGAAAAACATGCACTTGGGGAAATAATACTTCCCCTCTTCCAGGATGATGCATTGGGCTTGGAAAAGACCTCTAGGGTCATCAAGTCCAACCATCTACCAAACACCTCCATGAGCACTGCACCATGTACCCAAGTGCCACATCTGCTTGTTTTATGAACACCTCCAGGGACAGGGACTCCACCACCTCCCTGGGCAGCCTGTCCCAGTCCCTGACCTCTCTTGCAGGAAAGAAATTCTTCCTAATATCCAACCTAAACCTTCCCTGCTGCAGCTTGAGGCCATTGGCTCTTGTCCTGTCTTTAGTTGCTTTGGAGAAGAGGCCAATGCCAGCCTCACTTCAACCTCCTTTCAGGTAGCTGTAGAGAGCAATAAAGTCTGCTCTCAGCTTCCTCTTCTTCCTCAGGCTAACCAATCCCAGCTCCCTCAGCTTCTCCTCAGGAGACTTGCCCTCCAGACACCTCATCAGCTTTGTTTCCCTTCTCTGGACCTACTCCAGCACCTCAATGTCTTCCTTATGTTGTGGTGCCCAAAATTTGGCACAGTCCTCGAGGTGTGGCCTCACCAGTGAAGGAGCCTGATTCTTTCTGCCTTCTGCTGTGCTTTGGGCACTTACAAGCACCAGTCAAGGGTGGACTGTGGTCAGAGAAGCTCAGAATGGGAGGGCTTGGAAGGGACCTCTGATGATCATCTAGTCCAACCCCCCCTGCTAGTGCAGGAACACATGCAGGTGGGTTTGGAATGCCTCCAGAGGTGGAGGCTCCACAGCTTCTCTGGGCAGCCTGCCCCAGGGCTCTGCCACCCTTGAAGTGAAGAATTTTTTTTCCTGATGTTTACATGGAGCCTCCTGTGTTCCAGTTGGTGCCCACTGCCCCTTGTCCTGTCCCTGGACACCACTGAGAAGAGTCTGGCTCCACCCTCCTGACACTCACCCTTCAGATGTTGCTCAGCATGAATGAGATCTCCCCTCAGTCTCCTCTTCTCCAGGCTGAACAGCTTCAGGCCTCTCAGCCTCACCTCATAAGGTTCCAGTCCCCACAGCATCCTGGTGGCCACAGCCAGTCACCACCTGGCACTGTAGGGATGCACAAAGAGAAAGCAGGTTTCCAGCCACAGCAGATTCCCTGGGGTGTATCACAGGCACAGCAGGCCCTGCAGTGCATGAAGCAGGCCTTACCTGTCTAGAAGCAGGGCTCATGCAGGCAGTGCTTCTCCCAGAGACAGGGCCCCGGGCGCCGGCTGTCCGTCCAGCGGCGCGGCAGCAGCCAGCTCGCCGAGGGGAGGGCGAGATGTGTTGTTCCTCCAGCAGCTGGTGCAGGTGCTGCAGGGCCTGAGGCAGCTGCTCACTCTCTGCATTTCTGTTCCATTTCTGCTGAAGGCTGACCACCCTGAGGTCCCTGAGACAGCTGTGATTGGGTACCCCCACAAGATCAAAGGAGAAGGTAGGTGAGAAGCGGTGTCCTGGGGTGACATCTACGGCTGCCTCTCCATCCATGGATAAATCTTTTGGTTGGAAAAGACCTCTGAGATCAGGGAGTCCAACCACCACCCTAACACCACCATGGCCATTAAACCATGTCCCAAAGTGCCATGGCCACCCTCAAACACCTCCCTGGGCAGCCTGTTCCAGTGCCTCACCACTCTTTCCACAGTGAATTTTCCCCTGATGTCCAACCTAAACCTGGTCCCCTGCCACAATTTCAGGCCATCTCCTCTCATTCTATTACCTGATATTAGAGAGAAAAGATCAACCCCCACCTCACTCCAGCCTCCTTTCTGTGAGTGGTAGAGAGCAGAGAGGCCTCCCCTCAGCCTGCTCTTCTCCAGGCTAAACAATCCCAGTTTCCCTCAGCTGCTTCTCCTAGGATCTGTTCTCCAGACCCTTCAGCAGCTTTGTTGCCCTTCCTTGATTCCTCACCTGAGCTGTGTGTGAGGAGGTGCCTGGGGAAGGGGAGGGCAGTTATCTGGTTGGTGCTGCAGCCCCAAGATGCAAAGCCTGCCATGAAAACAACCTGGGGGCAGATGTTACTCCCTAAACTGTCCTCATACACCATTTATGTACGTGGTAGAGGTCCATCTGAAAGGATTGTGCTCACAGATGTCCTCTGAGCAGACTGGGAACAGCTGACCTGCATTGGCTGGCTTTTGATCACTATTTATGTTGAGTTGCCATTCTCACTGAGACCAGCCTGGGTCCATAAATGCCAGGGAAAGGCTTGGCCATCACTTGAGGGCTGCAGTCTTGACACTCTTCTGTAAACAGGATTTATAGGGGGTTTGGGCAGTCCTAGATTGCACAGAGGGGTGATTTGAAACCTGCCTTGCATCCTTGCCAGCCAGGATCTGATATGAAGTATGTGGCTTTTGCTCACTTGTCTTCCAGGTGCCTTTGCTTTCATAGTGCTAAAGGAGCAGCCAGCTGATACAGACCGAGTCAAAGAAGAGCTCAAAGCCATAGTGGCTTCCAAGATAGCAAAATATGCTGTGCCTGACCACATTCTGGTAAGTGGGAGACTGTAACAGGTAGCAGGGGACAGAACAGTCACAGAATAACAGAATGGTAGGGGTTGGAAGGGACCTCTGGAGCTCACTGTGTCTAACCCCCCCTCTAAGGCAGGTTCACACAGGAACAGGTCCAAGCAGGTTTTTAAGTCCCCAGAGATGGAGACTCCACCACCTCTCTGGGCAGCCTGTTCCAGTGCTCCATCACCCTTAAATTAAAGAAGTTCCTCCTCGTGTCAAGCAAGCTTCCCCTTCTGTCTGCAGCGCTGCTGTGGTCCATCCTTGGCCTGAAGAAGCAGCAGGAAGACAGAACTAGCTGGAGGGATCCCTAGGTAGGCAAGGGTGGGTGCAGTGGTGAGCATGTGCTCCTTTCCCCATGCCTGAGGATCAGCAGAGACCCAGAGGGTGCTTGGGATGTTACAGCTGCTCCATAAAGTTCCTGCCCTCACCTAACCTCGTGCTGAAGCCAGGTGGCACTGCTCTCTGTGGCCTAATGCCATGGATCAGGTCCAACCCCATCCAAATGTGGAGAAACACCAGGACCTTCAGCATCCCTGGGAGGCAGAGTGACACTTCCCACTGCCCAGCTAGATTGGGTTGCTAAGGTGCATTCACCCCAGGTCTCAAAGCCCTGGCTGTTTCTGCTGCCTAACTAACAGCTTGTGGAGCCTGACCCTGGCAGCACTGGTGAGCTCCAGGCTCTGCTTGTGCTCAAGCCTTTGAACCTACTGCCCACTCCTCTGCAGGAAGCAGAGAAGAGAATAGTTTTGGTTGGAGAAGATCATCAAGTCCAACCATTCTCTATCTCTACCAAACCTGGGGCTAAACCATGTCCCTCAGCACCCCTGCCTCCTTGAAACACCTGCAGGGGTGGGGATTCAACCACCTCCCTGGGCAGCCTGTGCCAGTCTTGGGGAACCCTTTCAGTGAAGAAGTTTGTTCCAATCTCCAACCTAAACCTCCCCCCTGGTGCATTTTGAGGCCATTTCCTCTCATTCTGTCAGTTGTTAGTAGGGAGAGGAAGCTGAGCATAGACATGACATGTAACATTCTTCTGGTGAGGAAGGCAAGTGTGTAGGCTGACAGATGTAATCAGGCAGAGAGAAACCTCAGCAGACAGGAGTTATCCCTTGAACAGGAGACCCTGCAGCTGCTGGGCAGTACTGTGTGCTTTATATTCCCACCCTGTAAAGGGGAATATGTCTGCCTGTCTATTCTGGCAGCACACTGAGACCTGTGTCACCCTCAGTGCCCCAGTTTTCAAGTGTAACTAGCTGCCTAGCTCAGTAATTAACAGCTTTTGCAGGCCCTCATTCCTGGAAGAGCTGTGCCTGGAGATATCAGCAATGAGGAAATGGGGAACAAAGTCCACTGAAGAGCCCAACTGATAGCACAGGGAGCTGGTGCCAGTGTGTCCTGGGTTTATAGGGAGCAAGACAGATGCTCTTTAACCTCCTCCCCAAAGGAGTAAAGAAAAACACTCCACACGGGGCTGGAAAGAACAGGAAGTTCAGATGGAAGCATTCCCTAGAACTACAAACAGCAGCACAAAAGCCTATCAAATACACAGATCCACAGTCCACACAAGCCCACCTCATTAGGCCAAAGCTCCACACACCCTCCAAACCAGGCCACAACCTCAGGCCTCAAATGCCTTCCCCCTCCCCCCATATCAAGCCCTGAGTGATGCAGCTACAGTACAGGGCAGAATGACCTCCCTGCTCCTGCTGGCCACACTGTTCCTGATGCAGGCCAGGATGCCATTGGCCACCTGGGCACACTGCAGGCTCATCTTCAGCCTACTGTCAACCAGCACCCCCAGCTGCCTTTCTGCCCGGCTGCTCTCCAGCCACCCTGACCCCAGCCTGCAGCACTGCCTGGGCTTGTGGTGGCCGAAGTGCAGCACCCAGCTCTGGTTTTTCCCCTCCTCTGCAGGTGGTGAAACGGCTTCCTAAAACCAGATCAGGGAAGATCATGAGGAGGCTGCTGAGGAAAGTGGTCACTGAGCAAGCAAGCAGCATGGGAGACACCACCACGCTGGATGATCCAAGTGTTGTCAAGGAGATACTGGATGCTTACCAGAAATACAAGGAGAAGGGTTCCTCCTAACAAGGCAGCTCTGGGATCTCTGTCCTCTGGCAGTGTGGAAGGTCTCCACCATGCAGATGACAGATTTCTCTTGCTGGGGTGTTTTGTACTAAACTCTTGGGGTTTTGTTTTCTAGGGGAACAACATTTTCCACTCCAGTGTGTTTTGAGATGCAGAGAGGAAGGAGCAAGCTGCAGTTCTGCACAGTCACTGAGCTGCCTCTCACTGCTTTAGGGCTGGTGCAGAGCAGCTGCTGGCAGCTTCCATTAGCTATGATGAAATTTAATACTGGCTGAGGCAGGATGCAGATGTTTGATGCTTCTCATGTTAATGTCAGTGCAGAGGGAATTGCTCTTCTGTAATATTTCTGCTGTTTGGAAAAGAAGCTGTGGGTTTCACTTCTTCAGTTGTACCTTCTTCAGCTTGGATACCTGAGGTGAAGCAGCTGCATTTCATTGCAGCCTGGGTGGTGCCTTTTCAGCAGTGCTGCTCCACATGAAGGTCAAGGTTATGAGGGAAGTGAGAAGAACATGTCCAGGTCTGGAGCCCCTGTTACAGGAAGGATCTGGAGGGGCTGGAAGGTGTCCAGAGAGGAGCCACGAGGATGAGCAGAGGGCTGGAGCTGCTCTGCTGTGGAGACAGACTGAGAGAGTTGGGGCTGTTCAGTCTGGAGAGGAGAAGGCTCCAAGGAGATCTTATTGTGGCCTTCCAGTATCTGAAGGGGGCTACAGGATAGCTGGGAGGGACTTTTGAGGGTGTCAGGGAGGGATAGGACTGGGGGGGATGGAGCAAAACTAGAAATGGGTAGATTGGGATTGGATGTGAGGAAGAAGTTGTTCCCCAGGAGGGTGGTGAGAGCCTGGCACAGGCTGCCCAGGGGGGTGGTGGCAGCCTCATGCCTGGAGGTGTTTGCAGCCAGGCTGGAGGTGGCTGTGAGCAACCTGCTGTAGGGTGAGGTGTCCCTGCCCATGGCAGGGGGTTGGAAACTGGCTGATCCTTGAGGTCCCTTCCAGCCCTGACAATTCTGTGACATGGTTAGTCTGATAATTCTTCCTTGTGCTTACCCTGCTGTTCTAATACCTCCTCTAGCTTTCCATGTAAAAATCTCTTCCTACCACTGTATGTCCTAGGATTTGCCAGTGATGGTGAGCCTGTGTCCCTGGCTGTCCCACCTAGGCAACCCAGCACTAGAACTTCCAGCTGCAGATCTGAGCCATAAAGCCTGTCACTGGGCTTCCTGCATGTCCACAGTGCCTTGCAAGTTGTGTAGGAGGGCTCAGGTCCCACATCTTCTTATTCTGTCTAGAAGTGATTGAAGGAGTGGAACATCTTCCTGATGAGGAGAGACTGAGGCTCTTTAGCTTGGAGCCTGAGAGGTGACCTCAGCAATGTTTATAAAGATGTGCAGGGTGAGTGCCAAGAGGCTGGAGCCAGGCTCTGCTGGGTGATGCCCACTGACAGGACAAGGGGCAGTGGGTGGAAGCTGAGGCAGAGGAAGCTCCATGGAAACAGGAGGAAGAATTATTTCCCAGGGGGGTTGTGGAGTCTCCCTCTCTGGAGACATTCAGGACCTACCTGGATGTGTTCCTTTGATCTGCTCTAGGTGATCCTGCTCTGGCAGGGGGGTTGGACTGGATGATCTCTCCAGGTCCCTTCCAGCCCCTAATATTCTGTGCAACTGAGATCCCCAGCTGGGCTTTTAAACCAGCTGTACTTTGTCTCACTGGTGATGCCAGCTGGCTCAGTGCTGCCCGTTGTGGTTCACTTCTGTGTGTTCGGAGTGGGGGGCTACAGCTGGCAGCTCTTTGTTGCTAGTTGTTGTGCAGGTGCCTTTGTTTCTTGAAGGCACTGTGAGAAGGGATGATGTTTGCTTGCTCTCCATCAGAGAAGCACTAGCAAATGGAATCCTGAAGTGCTCAAGAGAGGTTTGAAGCTGAGAGATGTGCTGGAGGGTTCACTGTGACGTGCTGGGCTATGTGACCTCTGTCCAAGGAAGGGTTATTCTAGCTCACTCCCAAATGGAACCTTGTTTACTCCCACAAAGACAAGCATCCATTCTGAGGTAGGTTGGTTCTTATGTCTTAATTCTTGCCATATCCTGCTGTAGCAGAGGGACTGGGACTCAATGACCTTCAGTGGTCCCTTCCAACTCAGAAGCACAGAATCAACACGGTTGGAAAGGACCTCAGAGATCGAGTCCAAGCTGTCACCCAACACCTCCTGACTAACTAAACCATGGCTCCAAGTGCCACATCCAATCCCCTCTTGAACACCTCCAGAGGTGGTGACACCTCCCACCAGCCCAGCTAGCTCAAGGCCTCATCCAGCCTGGTGCTGAACACCTCCAGGCAGGAGGCAGCCACAGCCTCCCTGGGCAACCTGTGCCAGAGTCTCACCAGCCTCACTCCAAAGAATTTCTTCCTCCTCTCCAGTCTCAATCTGCCCTCCTCCTACCATTCTGTGATTCCATGATTGCAAGTTGGGCTCTACCACGTCTGCACTTTCAGCATGCTGCCTTGCTGAGCTTCCAAAGCCTTATGTACCAGGGGGGTGCCTGCTGATTGCCCAATCCACAGAAAAAGAGGAATTGCCTCTTAGATGCCCCTGGAAAGCTATGACAGCATTGCAGAGCAGCAGGGTCAGAAGAGCAGGGAACAACAGCCTTTGCCTTTCATATGCTTTCAGAATTGTAACTAATACAGTCAGCATTCCAGTTCTGGGCTCATTTTATCATGGAGAAGTTTAGATTGAAGCACTCAGGATGCCCAGGGAGGTCATGGATACCCCCTCCCCAGAGGTGTTCCAGGCCAGGTTGGAGAGGAGGAAGATGGCAGGGATATGAGGGGACCATCCCAGTAAGACTGGGTCCTTGAGCAGCCTGCTCTAGTGGAAGTGTCTCTGCCCATGGCAGGGGGTTGGGACTAGGTGATCTTTAAGGTCCCTTCCAACCCAAACCATGCTATAATTCCCTGTATTGGGGCTGCTCAGAAGAGTTTGCTGTCCTTTACTATGCCACTGAAGGTCACAGAAAAGACTGTAGAGACAAATGCCACTGCTACATTTGGTTTCAGCTGGCTGAAGGGTTGAGAGTGGTTGGAAGGCCCACAGAGCATGCCAGGAAAGCATGGTGGAGGGCTTCTGCCTTCTCCCCTGGGTGCAAAAGCTCAAGGTATATTCCAGTGCAGCCTGCACAGTGTTGAACCTGGAAGTATGTGCCACAAGCACTCAGCTGGAGCCTCTCCACCTTACACTGCCTAAGCCAAGAGACTGCATTCCAGTACTGTGTCCAGGGTCATAGAACCATAGAAGCTGGGGGTTGGAAAGGACCTCTGCCAAAACAGGATCACCTAAGGCAGGGCACACAGAAACACATCCAGATGACTTTTATTTTCTCTAATGTCCAACCTAACCTCCCCTGGCACAATTCAGGGCATTTCCTCTCCTTCTATCACCTGGTACTGGGGAGAGAGACCAACCCCCACCTCACTCCCACCTCCTTTCAGGGAGCTGTAGAGAGCAGTGAGGTCTTTCCTCAGCCTCCTCCAGACTAAACCCCACATCTCTCAGCTGCTCCTCATATGACCTTTTCCCTAGACTCTTCACCAGCTTCCTTGCCCTTCTAAAGGCCTTTTCTCTTAGATCCCTGAGTTCCTCTGAGCACACTAGCTGCATTTGCCTTTTTTAGACTTTGATTGATTCTCAGTGTCTCTCAGGAGTGGGTAATGCAGCAGGGGATACCATGCTCCATTAAAATTCCCAGCCCTCCAGCTGCAAGCCAGATTTGCTTAAGTAGACACCCTTTGGACTTTGTGGGAAGTTGAAGATCAGAATGTTTGAAAGAGTGGACAGGATGTTAATATTTTAGGAGACAGCCACTGTATAGATCCTCTAATGCCATTGGAGAAGAAGGAAAAACAACAACAAACAACAAAGCCCAAACCAACAACAACAAATCCACCACTACTCCCTTCAGGGCTTTTCAGCTGGGAAGCAGCCAGCAGTTAATGCATTTGACAGAAGTAGTAAACTCCCTTGCTTAAGCAAGTTGTCTCCAGCCTGCAGTACCCTGTAGCAGAAGACAGACTGCTTGTGAATGAGATGACACTCTCCTGTTGGTCAGAAAGGGATTGGGTTTATTCACAGAATCACTGGATGGTAGGGGTTGGAAGGCACCTCTGGAGATCATTGATTCCAATCCCCCTGCTGAAGCAGGGCCACCTAGGCCCAGTCACACAGGAAGGCATCTCCAGAGAAGTCTCTCCAGAGAAGGAGACTTCACAGCCTCTCCAGGCAGCTTGTTCCAGGCAGCTTGTTCCAGGGCTCCAGTACCCTCTCAGCTAAAAAGTTTCTCCTCATGTTGAGGTGGAACTTCCTGTGCTCCAGTTTGTGTCCATTGCCCCATGTCCTGTTACAGGACATGATTGAAAAGAGACTAACATCACCTTCTTGACCTCTGCCTTTTAGACATTGGTTAGCATCGATACCCCACTGAAGAGAGATTGGCACCTTCAGATATTTGCAAGCATTAATCACAGAATCACCAAAGTTGGAAGAGATGTCAAGGATCATCAAGTCCAACCTGTCACCACAGACTAATGAGACAGTCCCTCCTCTCAGTGTCCTCTTCTCCAGCCCTGGGCTGCTCAGCCTTTCCTCATCAGACAGATGTCCCAGTCCCTTATCATCCTCACAACCTCCACTGGACTTTCTCCACTCATTCCCTGTCCCTTTTGAACCGGGGAGCCCAGAACCGGACACACTACCCCAGATGTGATCTTACAAGGGCAGAGCAGGAGGGGAGGAGAGCCTGCCTTAACCTGCTGGCCACACTCTTCTTAATGCACTCCATAGTCTCTAGAGAGCAGCTCCCAGGAAATGGGTGGCTGCCAAGAAGCTGCCACTGCACAACAACTCGGTGAAGAGCCAGCACTGGCGCGGCGCCACGCTGCACGTCTCCTGTAAGTCCCCAGGTCCCACTGCTCTGCACTCACTTTCCTGCCTGATGCAAGCAGAGAACAAGGAGTGGGAAGGATTAATTGCCATGGACAGTTCAGCCACAGTGTGCACAGGCAGAGAATGAGTGAAAATGGGAGGCATCTGGGGAAGAGCAGAGGCAGCACTGTGCAGGAGGGGAGCGTGTAGCTGAGCCAGAGCCAAGCAGCTGAGCAGAAATTTGTTTCCAGGTGCCATGGATCATTTGTCAGTGTCAGGAACTCCTCCTCTGCAGGCCACCTTGTCCATTAAGTGAGAAAGACTGTTTCACCCTCTGCATACCAGATGGCTGGCACCACAGGGACTTGCTGGAGAAGATATAGAATAAAATAGAATAAACCAGGTTGGAAGAGACCTTTGAGATCATCGAGTCCAACCCATCACCAACACCATCTGACCAACTAAACCAGGGCACCAAGCACCCCATCCAGGCTCTTCCTAAACACCTCCAGTGATGGTGACTCCACCACCTCTCTGGGCAGCACATTCCAATGGCCAAAAAGGGGAAAGGAAAGGGGAAAGAAAAGGGCTGCAATGATGCTGAAGGGACTGGAACATCTCTCTTATGAGCAGAGACATGCAATTTGGACTCTTGAGTCTGGAAAAGAGAAGACTGAGGGGGAAATCTCAGCAATGCTTAGAAATACTGACAGGGTGGGTGTCAGGAGGATGGGACCAGGCTTTTTGCAGTGGTGCCCAGTGACAAGACAAGGGGTACTGGGCACACACTTGAACGTAAGAAGTTCTATCTAAACATAAGGGAAAAGTTCTTTCCTTTAAGGTTGACAGAGCCCTGGAGCAGGCTGCCCAGAGAGGTGGTGGAGTCTCTGTCTCTGGAGACTTTCAAGACCCACCTGGCTGTGTTCCTGTGTGACCTGCCTTGGCAGGGCAGTTGGACTTGAGGGTCTCCAGAGGTCTTTTCTGACTCCTACCATTCTGTGATTCTGTAATGGGGGGTTGAGCACTGAACATCCTCATCAGCCACTTATCACAGAATGGATTGGGTTGAAAGGGACCTTTAAATGTTATCTAGTCCAACTTCCCTGCAGGGAGCAAGGCTGTTACCTCCAGCAGCTGCTTCTGGACAGCTTCCAATGCCACTCAGCTCTTGCAGCCCTCGGGCATGTGTTTCCAACAAGCCACGGGAAGGGTTAGATAGAAAGGCAGATGTCCAGCTCCTCACTTTGTGTCCTGCTGCTGCAGCTGCCCTGATTAAATACTGAGCATTTAATTGGTAGAATGGAGACTGTTTTCCAACCCAACACAATTATATTCAGGGCCTGTCCTTGTGGTCAGTTAAAGCCACAGGAACTGATTTCAACAACAAGTCTATGGTGTGTGTTTTTTTTAACTAAACAGGAACAGAGGATTCTCTTCCACCCTGAAAACTGACAGTTGTGGGCAGAGAATTGTCTTCTGGTTAAGTCTAGACATGCAGCATGTTTTTCAAGGCAGTAAGCCTCACCTTGCTTTGTCCTGGATAGAAGGATCTGAGGACATAACCTCCTGTTGGGGTGGAAATGGTCATGCCTATGCAAAATTACCAGCCCTGCAAACACTGGAGCCCTCAATACAGGAAGGACAGGGACCTGATGGAGAAGGTCCAGAGGAGGGCCACGAAAATGATCAGGGGTTTGGAGCACCTCTGCTGCAAAGACAGGCTCAGGGAGCTGGGGGTGTTCAGCCTGGAGAGGAGGCAGCTCCAGGGAGACCTAATAGCAGCCTTCCAATGCCTGAAGGGAGCCTACAGGAACAGAGAGACTGTTTACAAAGACCTGCAGTGACAGGACAAGGGACAATGGCTTTGAACTACAGAAGAGCAGATTTACATTGGCTATCAGGAACAAGGTCTTTACTATGAGGGTGGTGGAACACTGGAACAGGTTGCCCAGGGAGGTGGTTGAGGCCCCTTCCCTGGAGATATTCAAGGTGAGAGTTGACAGGGTCCTGGGCAACCCGGTCTAATTGGGGATGTCCCTGCTGACTGCAGGGAGGTGGGACTGGATGACTTTGGAGGTCCCTTCCAGCCCAGACTATTCCATGAGTCTATAATGCATGATCTGCCACAGCAGCTTTTTCACTCTTCTATTCTTCTGTAGCTGGTATCTGCCTGGACTCTGTGTTTGCAGTGACAAAGCTTACTGTGGCTTTTTGGTCTGCTGAGGCTGGGAGAGTGGAAACCCACCTGGCATGGAGAAAACTCCATTAGATATTTTCCTTTTTATCCCTCTTAGACCTTGAGGATGCCATTTTACTCCTCTGTGCTTTAGCCTTCTGCACTCCCAGGAATGCAGTAGCCTCACAGCAGAGCGGGGAGGAGAGGTTGTGGAATGCTCCTCACAAGGTCGGGGGCCGAGATGATTGTTCAGGAACAGGAGAGCCTTTAGGGAACAGCAGTGCTAAGCTCTCTCGCAGCTGCTGGGCCCGTTGCCTGAAAGCAATTCAAGGAGAGAGAAAAGGCTTCCCCCTCCAGCCCCTTTTCCTGGCCACAGCCCCTCTCCGAGGAAAACTCACATGTCTTGTTACTAGGTATGATGCCAAATAGCCTTTCTCTTTCCTTGACAGTGTGCAGCTGGGGTGGTCCCCTGGTCCAGCTCTCGTCAGTTTTGCTGCACTCACCGAAGCCCGTTTGTTGCAGGCCTGACAAAGCTGTGGTAGCAGCACGGCGCTGGGTCATTCCGGTAACGCTGCAGCTCCCCAGCGAGGGGAAGCAGCCACAAAAACTCTCAGCATCTTGTGTTACCGAAAAAGAAAACAAGAGAGGAGCAAAGGTGGGGCTCTTGGAGCCCAGGGGCTGACAGAAAGGGGGAGGTGCAGGTACCGCCCCTCCCATCTCGGTTTACAGAATCACAACGTGTTAGGGGTTGGAAGTGACCTCAGATCATGCAGTCCAACCCCCCCTGCTAGAGCAGAATCACCGGGGGCAGGTCCCACGGGAAAGCATGCAGACAAGTCTTGAAAGTCTCCAGAGGAAAAGACTCCACAACCTCTCTGGGCAGCCAGTGCTGTGCCACCCCTAAAGGTGCTAAACTGTTCATGTGGAACCTCCTGTGTCCCAGTTTGTGTCCCGTGCCCCTTGTCCTGTCTCTGGATACCACTGAGAAGAGCCTGGCTCCATTTCCTGACACTCACCTTTTAGCTACTGATCAGCATGAATGAGATACGGCTCAGTCTTCTCTTCTCCAGGCGAAACAGCCCCGGCTCCCTCAGCCTCTCCTCACAATGCTGCTGTTCCAGTTCCCTCAGCATCCTCGCGGCTTTCTGCTGCACTCTTCCATAGTTCCTTGTCCTCCTTCACCTGGGGAGCCAGCGGGTGCAAAAGTCGGCAAGGGTGAGGGGTAAGACATAAACAGGCCTGGCAGCTCCTTCAGCTCACATGCCTGTAGCCAGGGGGGCAGCGAGGGGTCCGGGAGCCAGCGAGGGCTCAGCCTTCTGCGCCCCACAGCCGCCTGCAGCCTTCCTGTCGCACTGGGGACTATTTCCCCCCACGTCTCTATGGTTCTATTTTTTAAGGGCGGGCTGGATGCAGCCGTGAGCAACCTCCTCTAGTGTGAGGTATCCCTGCCCATGGCAGGGGGGTTGGAACTGGAAGACTCTTGAGGTCCCTTCCAACCCTGACAATTGATTGGCCACTGGAATGTGCTGCCCAGGGCGGTGGTGGAGTCACCATCACTGGAGGTGTTTAAGAGGAGACTGGATGAAGCACTTGGTGCCATAGTTTAGTTGATCAGATGGTGTTGGATGATAGGCTGGACTCGATCTCGAAGGTCTTTTCCACCCTGGTCTGGTCTATTCTATTCCATTCTATTCCATTCCCTGTTTCTCTCTGCCTCCTCCGCAGTTTCCTGGCGCCATCTCCCGAGCCCTGCCGCTCGGACTCGTCCTGCCTAGGCCGCAGCCGGGGAGAGGGAAGGCTGGAAGCCTCGGCCCTGCCCGTGGCAGCCTCGGCCAGCTCAGGAGGCATCGGTGGAGCTGGCCGAGCTGCCCGTGGCTGCAGCGTGTTTGGTGAACGCGCAGGGGATGGCCCCAGCCGTTGGTGAGGCACCCAGCAGCAGCTGATGGAGCCCGGGCAGGCTGTAACCCGCAGCGTGCCGCAGTGGCTGCCGGCTAAGCGGAGCGTGGGGCGGCACCCACGGGCGCGGCTCCTTACGTAGGAGCGTGGAGCAGGCGGGGCCGCAGCCACGGGGGCGGTTCCCTGCGGGGGGCGTGGGAGCGTGGAGCAGGCGGGGCCGCAGCCACGGGGGGCGGTTCCCTGCGGGGGGCGTGGGAGCGTGGAGCAGGCGGGGCCGGCGGGGCCGGTGCGCGGCGGCGGCGGCAGCATGAATGAGGCAGAGGGCCTGCGACAGCGGCGGCCGCTCCGCCCGCAGGTCATCACCGAGGACAGCCCCGCGCAGGTGGCCAAGGAAGGCAGGTGGGGCCCGCCGCGGTCCCCCTGGCGTGGGGAGGGGACGATCGGCCCTCTGGTGACGGTGGGAGCGGGACAGGCCTAGCTTGAGGGGAGAGGAGGGCGGAGACTGCCGCACGGCGGTGGTGATTGGCGAGGTGCTGAAGGACAGGGGCCGGGCTCATGCGAGGTGGGTGTGCGGCTGGGCTCCAGGGAAGGGCCTGGTATGGGTCAGTGGTTGTGGGGTGGGCAGGGGGTCCCGAGCGGATCTGGGGCTGTAGGGTGGCCACGGGGCCCGGTCTGAGGGGAGGCTGTCTGAGAGGTGTGCTGGGAGTGGAAAGCCTCCACCAGCCTGGGGGAGGGAATCTTGAGAAGGGGAGCTTTAGACTGGAGATGAGGAAGAAATTCTTTGCAGTGAGGGTGGGGAGACACTGGGACAGGCTGCTCAGGTTGGTCGTGGATGCTGCCTGCCTGGAGGTGTTCGAGGCCAGGCTGGATGAGGCCTTGAGCAACCTGGGCTGGTGGGAGGTGTCCCTGCCCATGGGACATGGAACATGGAACATGGCAGGAACAGGCTGTGCCAGTGTGCCGGAAGATGAGCCGCCGGGGCAGACAGCCTGGATGGGCAATGAACTTCTAATAGAACTAAGGGGAAAAAAGAGGGTGTATCATCTTTGGAAGAAAGGGCAGGCAACCCATGGAATGTGTAAGGATGTTGCTAGGTCATGCAGGAAGAAAATCAGAGAGGCAAAAGCCCATTGAGAGCTTAGACTGGCCCCTGCTGTGAAGGACAACAAAAAGTCCTTCTATAAATACATCAATAGCAAGAGGAAGGGCAAGGACAACCTCCACTCCTTGGTGGACACGGAGGGGAACGTTGTAACAAAACATGAGGAAAAGGCAGAGGTACTTAACACCTTCTTTGCCTCAAATGTTAATAGCAGGACAGAATGTCTTCCAGACAGCTGGCCTCCAGAGCTGGCAGATGGAGCCAGCGAGCAGTATAGTTCCCCTGTGTTCCGGGGGCAAGTAGTTCGAGATCTCCTCAGCCGCCTGGACCCCCACAAGGCCATGGGACCGGATGGGATCCATCCTAGGGTGCTGAGAGAGCTGGCAGATGAGCTGGCCAAGCCGCTCTCCATCAGCATTCTGTGACCACGGTTTGTCATCTCTTGTCATTGCAAGCTGATTTGGTTTTTAATCCAAAGCCCCTTTCTGTATCCCGTGCCTTTGGTCTCATCAACACTCATTTCTTCTCCCTGTTTGCTGTGCACACAAAGGCCAAGATGATTTCCTTCCTCGTTCTAGCAGGTTTTGGTGTCATTGAAACTGTTTCCTATTCCCCCTTTTTCCTTTTTTTTTTTTTTTAACCTCTTTTCTTCTGTTCTAAACCCTGATTCAAATGATCATGACAGTTCTGGAGAAAGAAGTCTTATGTTTCAATCTAAGCATAATATTAAGAGATACATCAAGTGGATTTGAGAGGCCAACTTCATTATATTTTGAAATGAAATTGGGATTCACTGTTCCTTCCAGCCAGGGATGACAGATTGCTCTCCACCTAACGCCAGCCTGTTGCAATGGCCTTCTGTGGGAGTTCTGCTGCTGTGGTGATAAACTATGAGCAGCTGAAGAGACGATGGCATGCTTCAAAGAGAAAGCAAGCAGCATGTTGAGATGCTTTCTTTTCCAGGTTCCAGTCTTTGAGAACCCTTTCAGGGAAGAAGTTTCTCCTAATGTCCAACTTAAACCTCCCCTGCTGCAATTTGGGGTCATTTCCTTTTGTCCTATCACTTGTTCCTAGGGAGAAGAGATTAACACCCACCTCACACCAATCTCCTTTCAGGGAGATGTGAAGAGCAAGAGAAGGTCTCCCCTCAACCTCCTTTTTTCCCATGTTAAACCACCCCAGCTCCCTCAGCTGCTCCTCACCAGACCTGTTCTCCAGGCCCTATGTGTGACAGAAAACCTAAACTAAACCCCTGATGGTCTCCTCAGAAGCAGAGAGCCACAAGCCCACAGGAAGGGAGGTAAGACCTGTGGTGGCTTGGGGCTGCTGCTGACCGGCCTGTCTGCCTCCCAAACAGCAGTGCCCTGCAGTGAACACTGCTGCTGAGGAAGTGCTCTAGGTTCTGGACTTCCAGTAATGGTTGAAAAGTTCTGCAGCCGTAGACCTGACGCTCAGTTCTCGTTCTCTGTGCCCGCCCCCAAAGGTAGTTGGGAATCACAGAGGGGTTTGGGTTGGAAGGGACCTCGGACATCACCTACTCCAACCCCCCGTCAGGGGCAGGATGCCTCTCAAGTAGACTTGGCTGCTGGAGGTCTCCTCCAACCTGGCCTTGAACACCCCCAGGCAGGAGGCATGCACAGCCTCCCTGGGCAGCCTGTTCCACGTCTCCCCACCCTCACTGGAAAGAATTTCTTCCTAATCTCCAGTCTCAATCTGCCCTCCTCAAGCTTCTTCAACCCATTGCCTCTCAGCCTATCACTACTAAGCCTTTGTCCAAAGCCTCTTCCCAGCTTTCTTGTAGGCCCCTTCAAGTAGTGGAAGGAGTTGGAAGAAGAACTCTTGTAGCAAAAACTTGCATCCTGGTTTGGGAGCTCCCAGTCGATGAAATTGCCAGTGTGTGCCACATGGCACCCAGGAGGCAAGCAGCTGAATTCTCCGTGTCTCCAGAAAGGATGGCTGCTGCTTCCGGCTCTGCCCGGAGCATGCAACCAAGCCTCCTGCAGTGCTCCTGGCAAGGTCAGAATCTCTGACCTTTTCTCTCTGTTGGAAATGTGGTCAGCTTGAGTCATCCTCACTAGATGGGTTGGGCATCAACTTGGGAAGATGGTTCCCAGGTGAGCTGCATTTGCTGGAGTGTGCTTGGCACCATCAGCTAGCTGAGAGATTTCCAGGGGCTAGGAAGGGCCTGGACTCAGCTCTGAGGAGATAAATCAATTCAAAGTGCCCTGGACCCACCACCAGATGCGGAAAGCAGGAGCAGGGATTTCAGGGAAGTGTCCTGCTTGGCTGGGACCAGCCCGGGCCAGCCCTGGGCTTTAGACCCCAGCACAGCTGAGTGCAGTTGGCTACAGGTGGCGCTTGTTGCACCAGAGGCAGTATAAAGGGGGAAGTTTGCTGGGGAGGGACAGCTTCTGCTCGAGCTTCCTGCTGGGGCTCCTCCTCATCCTGCTCCGGAGGACTTCGTGCCTGGATGCTGTGAGTATCGCTTTCTAGACTTTGCCTTGACGTTTGTTTGGGGCGTTTCTTTGCTGGGGAGGGACAGCTTCCTGCTGGGGTTCCCTCTCATCCTGCTGGTGAGGACTGCCAGCCTGGGTGCTGGGCTGGACTTGCGCCTGTTTGCTATGCTGGGCCGGGCAGGACTTGCGCCGCTGCTGGCTGGGCTGGGCTGGGCTGGACTTGCGCCGCAGCTGGCTGGGCTGGGCTGGGCTGGGCTGGACTTGCGCCGCAGCTGGCTGGGCTGGGCTGGGCTGGGCTGGACTTGCGCCGCTGCTGGCTGGGCTGGCTGGGCTGGGCTGGGCTGGACTTGCGCCGCTGCTGGCTGGGCTGGGCTGGGCTGGACTTGCGCCGCTGCTGGCTGGGCTGGGCTGGGCTGGACTTGCGCCGCAGCTGCTGGGCTGGACTTGCGCCGCAGCTGGCTGGGCTGGACTTGCGCCGCAGCTGGCTGGGCTGGACTTGCGCCGCAGCTGGCTGGGCTGGGCTGGGCTGGGCTGGACTTGCGCCGCAGCTGGCTGGGCTGGGCTGGGCTGGACTTGCGCCGCAGCTGGCTGTGCTGGGCTGGGCTGGCTGGGCTGGACTTGCGCCGAGCTGGCTGGGCTGGCTGGGCTGGCTGGACTTGTGCCGCTGCTGGCTGGGCTGGGCTGGGCTGGGCTGGGCTGGACTTGTGCCGCTGCTGGCTGGGCTGGGCTGGGCTGGGCTGGGCTGGACTTGCGCCGCTGCTGGCTGGGCTGGGCTGGGCTGGGCTGGGCTGGACTTGCGCCTGCTGGCTGGGCTGGCTGGGCTGGACTTGCGCCGCTGCTGGCTGGGCTGGCTGGGCTGGACTTGCGCCGCTGCTGGCTGGGCTGGGCTGGGCTGGGCTGGACTTGCGCCGCTGCTGGCTGGGCTGGGCTGGCTGGGCTGGACTTGCGCCGCTGCTGGCTGGGCTGGGCTGGCTGGGCTGGACTTGCGCCGCTGCTGGCTGGGCTGGGCTGGGCTGGGCTGGACTTGCGCTTCTGCTGGCTGGGCTGGGCTGGGCTGGGCTGGCTGGGCTTGACTTGCGCTTCTGCTGGCTGGGCTGGGCTGGGCTGGGCTGGGCTGGGCTGGACTTGCGCCGCTGCGGGCTGGGCTGGGCTGGGCTGGGCTGGGCTGGACTTGCGCCGCTGCTGCTGGGCTGGGCTGGGCTGGGCTGGCTGGACTTGCGCCGCTGCTGGCTGGCTGGGCTGGGCTGGGCTGGGCTGGACTTGCGCCGCTGCTGCTGGGCTGGGCTGGGCTGGGCTGGGCTGGACTTGCGCCGCTGCTGGCTGTCTGGGCTGGGCTGGACTGGACTTGCGCTTCTGCTGCTGGGCTGGGCTGGGCTGGGCTGGGCTGGACTTGCGCCGCTGCTGGCTGGCTGGGCTGGGCTGGGCTGGACTTGCGCCGCTGCTGGCTGGCTGGGCTGGGCTGGGCTGACTTGCGCCGCTGCTGGCTGGGCTGGGCTGGGCTGGGCTGGGCTGGACTTGCGCCGCTGCTGGCTGGGCTGGGCTGGGCTGGGCTGGACTTGCGCCGCTGCTGGCTGGGCTGGGCTGGGCTGGGCTGGGCTGGACTTGCGCCTGTTTGCTATGCTGGGCTGGGCTGGGCTGGGCTGGACTTGCGCCGCTGCTGGCTGGGCTGGGCTGGGCTGGCTGGGCTGGACTTGCGCCGCTGCTGGCTGGGCTGGGCTGGCTGGACTTGCGCCGCTGCTGGCTGGGCTGGGCGGGCTGGACTTGCGCCGCTGCTGGCTGGGCTGGGCTGGGCTGACTGGACTTGCGCCGCTGCTGGCTGGGCTGGGCTGGGCTGGGCTGGACTTGCGCCGCTGCGGGCTGGGCTGGGCTGGGCTGGGCTGGACTTGCGCCGCTGCGGGCTGGGCTGGGCTGGGCTGGACTTGCGCCGCTGCGGGCTGGGCTGGGCTGGGCTGACTTGCGCCGCTGCGGGCTGGGCTGGGCTGGGCTGGGCTGGGCTGGGCTGGACTTGCGCCGCTGCTGGCTGGGCTGGGCTGGGCTGGACTTGCACTTCTGTTGGCTGGGCTGGGCTGGACTTGCGCCGCTGCTGGCTGGGCTGGGCTGGACTTGCGCTTCTGTTGGCTGGGCTGGGCTGGACTTGCGCCGCTGCTGGCTGGGCTGGCCTGGACTTGCGCCGCTGCTGGCTGGGCTGGGCTGGACTTGCGCCGCTGCTGGCTGGGCTGGGCTGGACTTGCGCCGCTGCTGGCTGGGCTGGGCTGGGCTGGACTTGCGCCGCTGCTGCTGGGCTGGGCTTGGCTGGACTTGCGCCGCTGCTGGCTGGGCTGGGCTGGACTTGCGCCGCTGCTGGCTGGGCTGGGCTGGGCTGGACTTGCGCCGCTGTTGGCTGGGCTGGGCTGGACTTGCGCTTCTGTTGGCTGGGCTGGGCTGGGCTGGGCTGGGCTGGACTTGCGCCGCTGCTTGCTGGGCTGGGCTGGGCTGGACTTGCGCCGCTGTTGGCTGGGCTGGACTGGACTTGCGCTTCTGTTGGCTCGGCTGGGCTGGACTTGCGCCACTGCTGGGCTGGGCTGGGCTGGACTTGCGCCTCTGTTGGCTGGGCTGGGCTGGACTTGCGCCGCTGCACGGTGTCAGGTTTAGACTGGAAGTTAGGAAGAAGTTCTATACTGAGAGAGTGATTGCCCACTGGAATCAGCTGCCTGTGGAAGTGGTGGAGTCACCTTCATTGGAGGTGTTCAAGAAGAGGCTTGATGGGGTGCTTGGTGCCAGGGTTTAGTTTTTTTAGTTGTCTAGGTGAGTTGTATTGTACTGTATTGTACTCTTTTGTACTGTATTGTACTGTATGGTACTGTATTGTATTTTAGGTGGGTTGGATTGGTTGATGGGTTGGACGTGATGATCTTGAAGGTCTCTTCCAACCTATTGTATTGTATTTGCGTACGTGCGGGACTTGGCACGGTGCCAAATTGGCACAGTGCCAGATATTTGCGTACGCGCTAACTTGGCACGGTGCCAGATTTGCGTACGTGCGGGACTTGGCACGGTGCCAACTTGGCACGGTGCCAGATATTTGCGTACGCGCTAACTTGGCACGGTGCCAGATTTGCGTACGTGCGGGACTTGGCACGGTGCCAAATTGGCACGGTGCCAGATATTTGCGTACGCGCTAACTTTGCACGGTGCCAGATTTGCGTACGTGCGGGACTTGGCACGGTGCCAACTTGGCACGGTGCCAGATATTTGCGTACGCGCTAACTTGGCACGGTGCCAGATTTGCGTACGCGCTAACTTGGCACGGTGCCAGATTTGCGATGTGCGGGACTTGGCACGTGCCAATTGGCACTGTGCCAGATATTTGCGTACGCGCTAACTTGGCACAGTGCCAGATTTGCGTACGCGCTAACTTGCACGGTGCCAGATTTGCGTACGCGCTAACTTGGCACGGTGCCAGATTTGCGTATGTGCGGGACTTGGCACGGTGCCAAATTGGCACGGTGCCAGATATTTGCGTACGCGCTAACTTGGCACGGTGCCAGATTTGCGTACGCGCTAACTTGGCACGGTGCCAGATTTGCGTATGTGCGGGACTTGGCACGGTGCCAAATTGGCACGGTGCCAGATATTTGCGTACGCGCTAACTTGGCACGGTGCCAGATTTGCGTACGTGCGGGACTTGGCACGGTGCCAACTTGGCACGGTGCCAGATATTTGCGTACGCGCTAACTTGGCACGGTGCCAGATTTGCGTACGTGCGGGACTTGGCACGGTGCCAAATTGGCACAGTGCCAGATATTTGCGTACGCGCTAACTTGGCACGGTGCCAGATTTGCGTACGTGCGGGACTTGGCACGGTGCCAACTTGGCACGGTGCCAGATATTTGCGTACGCGCTAACTTGGCACGGTGCCAGATTTGCGTACGCGCTAACTTGGCACGGTGCCAGATTTGCGAATGTGCGGGACTTGGCACGGTGCCAATTGGCACGGTGCCAGATATTTGCGGTACGCGCTAACTTGGCACGGTGCCAGATTTTGCGTACGCGCTAACTTGGCACGGTGCCAGATTTGCGTATGTGCGGGACTTGGCACGGTGCCAAATTGGCACGGTGCCAGATATTTGCGTACGCGCTAACTTGGCACGGTGCCAGATATTTGCGTACGCGCTAACTTGGCACGGTGCCAGATTTGCGTATGTGCGGGACTTGGCACGGTGCCAAATTGGCACGGTGCCAGATATTTGCGTACGCGCTAACTTGGCACGGTGCCAGATTTGCGTATGTGCGGGACTTGCACGGTGCCAATTGGCACGGTGCCAGATATTTGCGTACGCGCTAACTTGGCACGGTGCCAGATTTGCGTACGCGCTAACTTGGCACGGTGCCAGATTTGCGTATGTGCGGGACTTGGCACGGTGCCAAATTGGCACAGTGCCAGATATTTGCGTACGCGCTAACTTGGCACGTGCCAGATTTGCGTACGCGCTAACTTGGCACGGTGCCAGATTTGCGTACGCGCTAACTTTGCACGGTGCCAGATTTGCGTATGTGCGGGACTTGGCACGGTGCCAAATTGGCACGGTGCCAGATATTTGCGTACGCGCTAACTTGGCACGGTGCCAGATTTGGCGTACGCGCTAACTTGGCACCGTGCCAGATTTGCGTATGTGCGGGACTTGGCAAGGTGCCAAATTGGCACGGTGCCAGATATTTGCGTACGCGCTAACTTGGCACGGTGCCAGATTTGCGTACGCGCTAACTTGGCACGGTGCCAGATTTGCGTATGTGCGGGACTTGGCACGGTGCCAATTGGCACGGTGCCAGATATTTGCGTACGCGCTAACTTGGCACGGTGCCAGATTTGCGTACGCGCTAACTTGGCACGGTGCCAGATTTGCGTACGCGCTAACTTGGCACGGTGCCAGATTTGCGTACGTGGCGGACTGGCACGGTGTCAACTTGGCACGGGGCCAGATATTTGCGTACGCGCTAACTTGGCACGGTGCCAGATTGCGTACGCGCTAACTTGGCACGGTGCCAGATTTGCGTACGCGCTAACTTGGCACGGTGCCAGATTTGCGTATGTGCGGGACTTGG